>CM053759.1:26512844-26579625 GCA_028658305.1 Pachyuromys duprasi | reverse complement strand
GGTATATACTCACTTATATAGACCTATAAGATAGGATAAACATACTGAAATCTATACACCTAAATAAGATAAACAAGAAAGAAGACCCAGGGTAAGACACTCAATCTTCACTTAGAAAGACAAATGGGATGGGCAGGGGATGTAGGAGAAAACAAGTAACAGGACAGGAGCCTACCACAGAGGGCCTCTGAAAGACTCTACCTAGCAGTGTATCAAAGCAGATACTAAGACTCATAACCAAACCTTCGGCAGAGTACAGGGAAATATATGAAAGAATGGGGAGTTAATAAGACTTGGAGAGGACAGGAGCTCCACAAGGACCAAATATATCTGGGCACAGGGGTCTTTTATGAGACTGTTTATCCAACTAAGAACCATGTATGGATATAACCTAGAACCCCTGCTCAGATATAGCCCATGGTAGCTTAGTATCCAACTGGGTACCCTAGTAAGTGGAACAGGGACTATTTCTGTCATGAACTCAATGGCTGGCTCTTTTACCCTTCCCCATCCCTCCACCCCCCTGAGGGAGGAGCAGCCCTACTAGTCCACAGAAGAGGACATTTCAGCCAGCTCTGAAGAGACCTGATAAGCTAGGGTCAGATGGTAGGGGAGGAGGTCCTCCCCTATCAGTGGACTTGGAGGAGGGCAGGGAGAAGATGAGGGAGGGATGGGGAGAGTGGGAGGGAAAATGGAAGGGAGCTATGGCTGGGATACAAAGTACATAACCTGTGATTAATATAAAAATAAAATAAAAATAAATAATAAAATGCATATAATTTTCTTTATAAAGGGAAGTACAGATAAGCCAGAAAACAATAAATGATGGGGATAGGGATGGGAAGGTGTTGTAGTTATCTAGGTATATCTTTCTGTAGATTTTTTTTTTAATTTGGAAAAACTTATATGGTCTACATTAAATGTACACACACACACACACACACAGTTGAAGCCAGGCCTGGTGGCATATGCCTTTAATTTCAGGAGGCAGAAACAGATGAATCTCTGAGTTCAAGGCTAACTTGGTCTCCAGAGTGAGTTCTAAGGCAGCCATGGATACACAGAGAAACCCTGTCTCAAAAACCTACCAACAACCAACCAACCAAACAAACCAAAACCAAGAGCAAAACAAAGAAACAAATAAAAAACCTTGGTGCAAACAGAATGGGAAGGAAAAAACTTTACATGGAGAGAAAGCTGAAGCAAATGAACCTTGGGGCCCTTTGGATAAATTGCATCACCACACAGAATGAGAAAAGGAATGAGTAAGCCAACTAGTTATGGACATGGCACTTACAATATATCCTAAGTCTTGAGCAGAGGAGACATGCTAACAGATTCTAAACTTCTGAGTAGAAGTCCTTCTTCTAATTGGATGGATGAAGAAATCTGAATCCACTTTTGATATATTATAGGACTAAAAATATGAGTCAATGTATGCATTTTGTGAGGGTTTACAAAGTAGCTCATTGTGGTCAAAGAACATATACGGAAAAGGGCAGGCAAGAAAATACAACTCAAGGGGTTGGATTGTATTTAACAGCGTCACTCACTGTGGATTCTTACCTACATCATTCTTTACTATGATGGCTGAAAATGGTTTCTGCTTATTTTCTCTTAGACCCTTCACATGTTTTGTAAACTACATACGTGTTTTGGTAAGTGTGTGCATCTACATATTTATTCATGTACATAAATTTGTATGTGTTTCAACTAGTATACACACCCCAACTGATTCTTTTTTTAAATTTATTTGTATGGGTGTTTTATCCATAAGTATAAGTATACCACATGTGTGCAGTGTTCACAGGGGCCAGAAGAGGGCTTTGCGTCTCTTGAGATTGGAGTTCCAGATGGTTGTGAGTTGACATGCAGGTGATAGGAATTGAACCTGGAAGAGCAGTCACTACTCTTAACAGCTGAGCCATCTCTCCAGCACCATAGACCTCAATTTACCAAGACAAATTTTTAATGAAAGAAATCAGGAACTCTTGGAGAAATGGCAGTTCCAGCAGGAAATGGTGTGTTCACAAATGACCTTGTAGTATTTTGCTATGTGAGAAAGAAATAAAGAAAGGGAGAGATATTGAACAAGTTCTTACCAAATCTAAAAAAAATTGAACATCAGTGAGCTTATGTTGCTAATAAACAGATAAAGTGATGAGAAAGGAGAGCTCTTATGTCTGGTAAATGCGGAAGGACTGTTGGAACTGGAGGGCTGCCATTTTCAGCCATCATAGTAAAGAATGATGTCAGAACGGACCCACAGTGAGTGATAATGCAGTAAGACATTTGAATCATCCTGGTCAGGAGGTGGTACATGGCTGGGATGTACCACCTCCCATACACATTCATTGGCCAAAACTCATTGATTCAGCTACATCTAACTTCAAGGAAGGTGGAACAATGTAGGCTTGCTGTGTTCCCAGGAAGAAAAGAATCAACATACTGATGAATAATGGCAGCCCCAAGAACATACATTACACATATGTGGTAGTCTGGCACACTGGAGTAGCTAAAGGTGGAAGCTTGTGTGTCAAGAAGGTCCTCAAATGAACCCTTCCTTCCAATCTGTTCTTGTGCAGCCTCTTACTGCCTTGAACATGGGATGACCTGGGCTTGCAATAACTAACAGAGAGGTCATAAAGGATTCTGTATAGTTCAACATTTAACTTTCAGAGAACAATGTTGTTTTCTGCTTATTTTCTCTTGGACCCTTCACTTCGACAAGCCATGTGACATCATATAAGGTGTCACCAGAGAAGTTCAAGTGGAGAGGTCACATGGTGAGGGGAACCTTAACCTTGAATGGAAGGGGCATCTTGCCCTTCACACCTCCTGCCAGCCTTCAGGGCATGCTGGTGCCAATATGGGTTGCTGCGTGACTGTCTTGAGTGAGAAGTGCCACAGAAGTCCAGTGAGCCCACAGACTGTAAGGAAACAAGACGAGCATTATCTTAGGACAGAGCATTCTACGACAGAGCATTACACAACTGGTTTCTTAGCATAAAATTCCAATTTAAATTGTACACTAACTGATTTAGATGTGTGGTTGTTTTTATATGAAAAAACAGAAGGGAAGTTTAATATATCTACAGGGAACATTGTTGTGTGGCAAAAGCTCAAAGAGTCATTCAAGTAGCTGGAATTAGTGGTGCATCCCTTTAATCTCAGTGTTTGGGAGGAAGAGGCAGGCAGATCTCTGTGAGTTCATAGCCAGCCTGACCTACATAGTGAGATCCAGGACAGCCAGAGCTGCATAGTGATACCCTGTAAACAAACAAAAACAAACGGAAACCAAAAATGAAGAGTCACCATAGCATAATATTAAGCACTAAAAACTATATTTATAAGAGTGGTCGAAATATTTGGTAAGGTTCTATTAGAATTATTAATGAAGCAAATGAAATAGATTAAGTTGATTGTTTCTGCACAATATGTTCATGAGCACTAATTCATAGTTATTTAATCAACTGGCACATAAATTTCCATAAATGATGCTAGAATTTCCTAGATCCATAGCTAGAATAACAAAATTTGTGAGTAGAATAAGACACGTTAGAAACACTAGCATTTACGCTTCATTTCAAAAGCAAACGTTAGGGAAAACTCCAAAGCGACTACAAATCTCTTTATGTGTGTGTGCATAGGCCCACTTTTCAGGTTGTTTCTTTGCAGTCATGCTGGGGAGTTGAACATCTACTGAGGGATAAAATGAGTCCCCAGACTCTGATCTTTTTCTGCTTTGCTAATCAATCAATCAAACAAACAAACAACAACAACAACAACAAACATAGCGAGTGTTCTCTTTCTCAGCAGAAGACTTTCCACATGGGGAAGTCAGGGCACAGTTCTTTCACCAAGGCTAAGACTCTACTTGGTAAGGGTCTTTCAGCTCTTTAGCCCGCCTTCACTCTGGTTTTTAAAAATAAATACTAAAGGCAGGTCCGAGGAAGTGTTCTTGAAGTAGACCTGCTGGTTGTCTGACTTCCCAGTGGGATCTTCAGGACTGGGATTCCTCAATACGTTTCCAAAATATCAGCATTGGCTACAGAGAGGCTGGATCCTAGTTCACACCCGCACAGAAGTTCTGTTCCACAGAGAGCAGCCGTGGATCCTCTAGAATGTGCCCATGGGTTTTCCTCCCCAGTTCCACACAGTCCTGTGTGGCTGCTTGGTGTTTGGGACAAAATGCTGCGTTTTGCTGTGGTTGTGCCTGGGATAGTTGTAAGCACACGGTAAGCATCTGTCATTCTCACACTCAGAGGGCGCTGCGAGAAGAAGGCTGAGTGGAGAGGAGAGGGAAATGTGAGTCTGGAAACATCATGAAACCTTTGGCAGGAGAGAGATACAGATGGATGGTTGGATGGATGGATGGATGGATGGGAGGATGGATGGATGGAAAGATACACACACATAAATGATAGATCATTAGATAGGTGGATGGATAGATGGAATGATACATACATGTGTGCTTGTATATATATATGTATATATATATGATTGATAGATGATAGAATGAAATTTTTTTTATAGAACATGAAAACTCCTTAAATATAGACTTTATATAGCTTTCTCTCTGGGGCAGTTGAAGGACTCTGGCCAGAATTCACACATCATAAGCGTAGAGCTCTGCAGAACTAGAAGAAAAGAAGCCAGTCTTAGCCTGAGTCTCCTGATGGAGTCATTCAGATGTAGAGGCAGTGATGTTGAGAAGAGCATAAGACCTTTCAGATCAACCAGGCTCAGGAGAGAAAAGACATCAGAGCCAGTTGGTGGCCAGAGGAGAGCATCTTGAGCATCTCTGATGCTTTGCCTCTTCAGTGGAGAAGAGCACCCTAAGAGTGCTGCTCGGGGTGGAACCAAGCAGTGCTTAAAAGCTGCGATTGTTCAGAGGGCCGGGGACGAGGGGGAGCATGGGCAGAGGAAGAGAAAAAGGAGAAAGGAGGAACAGGAAAAGCAAGGATGAAGAAGTCTTTAGTTCCGCCGGCATCTAAATTTGGTAGCTGGTTAGACAGCCAATAATTTATTTCCAGGCTTGCGAAATCACTTATTCTGCCCTGCTGTCGACGTGAAATCTCATACACATTTTACTGAAGCAGATTAGATCACCAGGGTTGGATTTTAACCCACGCTCCTTGGCAACACCAGTATCTGTGTGTGGGAGGCACGCAGGGGTAGTAATTTAGTTGGAGGAGGATGACAAGCTAGCAGCCTTGTATTGAAACTGTGCTTGAATGGCAAGTTCACATTATTATTTTTGTTGGTTTTTTTTTTTTCTTTTTCTTTCTCGGAGCGTTCAGTGTATACTTATTTGTGACAGCTAAAAAGCAGAAAGTCTCCCCAGATCTCTCTGCTTAGAAGAGGCCACTGCAATGACAGTGTTGTGACTACACAGCATGACCCTGGGCAATGTGGACATCAACTGTGGATACACTGTATACTGACCACTGTCTGGCAGCCACAGGTTCTTTATGGATGTTCACATTCCCTTCCATCTAATCACTTGGATCCACCCAGGCCACTGACTTCAATTCAGGGTATCCCCTAGTTCTTTCACAACCTTTCCGGCAGTAGGAATGTGGAGAGCCTCAGGTTTTTACGTTCCGCTTCTGTGAGTTCGTGTGTGCTCTTGTGGGAGCATGCGCACATGCTCACGCGGATGTGTCCCCATCCGAGGATGCACAGGCCAGAGGAGGATGTCGGTACCCTCATCCATTGCTTCCACTTTATTCCCTTGTGACATGGTCTTTTTCTTGAACACGGGCCTGGTCATTTTGGGTCCAGGCATGTGGCCATCAATCCCCAGACATCCTCTTGATTCTTCGCTTTTCTGCCCAAGCTGTGGAGTTATAGTTGCACAAATCCGCACCCAGACTTTTCCCCAAAGGTGCTAGAGATCTGAATTCAAATCCTCTTGCTTGAGCAGCAAGGACTTTGCCCACTGAGCCATCTCCCCAGCCCTGCTTACACTTTCATGACTATGTAAATGGGGAGTTCAGTGGCTTGTCACTGTCCTCTACTGCGGCAGCTTCTGCTCTAGACCAGCAACGTCATTGTCCCTCTGGAATTTGTTAAGAATACTGTGTGTCCAAGCCCTGGTGTTCTGATTCAACATCTCTGAGTCTGGGACCCAGCAATCTATATTCCAACAAGTTCTTCAGGCCATTTTGCCCTCTTGCAAAAGTTTGAGAAGCATTATTCTTAGGGACTCAGCATATTCCAATATTTTCCTCATTCTGCACTGTTAATGTTTAATGTTGGCAGAAAATTAATTTCTGAATGCAGAAATGATAAAGCTAATCCCATTCCATACAGGGTACATTGTGGGTTGCTGGAGTTTTACATGCTCAAAAATGCTCCTGAAGCAAAATGCTGCTATGCAGTCTGTTCTTTTTCCCATGTGATGCAATAAATGAATGAGAACCTTCAGTAGGCACTGAGACTCATGAAAAAGGAGTTGATGCAAAAAGACCCTCAAAATAATAATGGGAATGGATTGATCATGGTAAAGTTCATTTCCCTTTGATGCCCAGGTTAGCAACACTAACACCTGCATGATTATCAGAAACCGAAGTTCCTTCTATCTTCTGTTTCTGTTTGTTCTTCATCCTCGAAGAGTACCTTGAATTTTGTGGTTCAGGATGGTTGCTTCAGTTTTCGCAGTTACATCTACATTCCATCCAGTTGGAAGGGAGTTAAAGAAAGGTGAAGAGTACTTCAATGAGTGAGTATTAGTTATGCTTCTGTTGCTGTGATAAAATGCCCAGACAAAAATACTTTAGAGAAGAAAGGGCTTATTTTGATGGAAAGTTGCAGACAATTTATCATTCAATAAAAACATGACAGCAGGAATTGGAAACCTGCCTGGCAGACAGGAAACAGAGTGGTCACATTTCATTTGAGCACAGAGCAGAGAGAGAGAGAGAAAGAGAGAGGGAGAGAGAAGGAAGCCCAGGTTATAAAAACTCAAAGCCAGTTCCCAGTGATGTATTGACGCTCTCTAGCAAAGCTCTGCCTTCTTGAAGCTCCATAACTTTCCCAAATAGCCACCAACTGGAGATGAAGTATTCAATCACAGCCCATGGGAGACATTTATCACTCAGACTGTAAGCAGTGATGAGATGGTGTGGTTACAGCCATAGACAGAGAATGTGTATCCACAAGTAGGGCATGCTGTTGGCCTTGAGCATTCTTATCTTTAGATCTACTCCTGTGTTTTGTTTGTTTCTCTGTCTGTCATAGGGCTGAGTCCTGTAGGCTGTTTCTCCTAGGTCTGTTGTGTGCTGATGTTCACAAGCATTCAGCCCATGGAAAAAACTTTTAGAAGATGGAGGGCAGGAGGAAGCAGGGAGGGAAGCTGGGACATTTTCTCCCATCTGTTTTTGTCTCAAGTTATGACTATTAGCGGTGGCTGTAGCTTGTGTGTGGCCCAAGTCCTCAATGACCTATAGGTTCCAGGGACTCTTCCTCTTTTGTCTTTTTGATCCATAGGTGATACCAGCTCCTCGAATGCTATTTGGCCCCCGAGTTGCTTCACCTTGCCATTGGCTTTGCCTCTTTGACCACCTGAAATCATTTTCTCATAGTTGTAGGCAGTTAGAGCAGTCAGACCTCAGCTCTACCGAGAGGTGACATCATAAAGGAGGAAAGACTTGTATGGGGTCTTTAAGGGCTGCAGACTTCTATTAATTCCAATATGGATCCTGGGTCTGGAGGAGAGCACAGGAAGAGGCGAGGAGGTTGTGGAGGATAAGGGGGAATGAATGAGGGTCCCTCAGTGAGTCAAAATGCTTTGGGAAGCAGGGCATTTTCCCATTCCCAACACTTCAGACGCCATGGTAGGATTAGTATTTATTATTACTTGCTGTGACAACTGTCTACTGTTCTACCATAAGAAATTAAATAGTCTTATTCTTAATCTAAAACACTAAAAAATATTCTGCCAGATGCTTCACTCATCTCATGTCCCTTCCCACCCACCCATTCCCATTGGCATGTGGACATGTTCCCACCAAATGAGTCAGTCAGATAGGAACATTAGTCTATGGGAGCAGATGTCACTTTAAGAGAACAACATTTCACCATTGCACAAAGCTTACCAATAACACCTGTCATGCGGCAATGGTGCTGATCTAAAGAGAAGGGGTAATTTTGGTGAATTCAAAGGAGTTAAGATGACTATAATTATAGGGCATTGCTTCTAACTGATCCCAGAAAAATAAAGAAAGGCTGTTTTGTATCATGTTGAGATAGGGGAGGGCGGAAGGTGGGATTTGGCAAGGAGGTAGGCTGTCAGAGGGAGGAGGTGGGTGATCGCAGTGTTTAGAGATGGTATTCTTGTGACTTTCTTATCCTGTCTCAGACTAAATACTTCCCATCAGGTAAACAAGGCCTTTGAAGGTCACTGAGGAGAGAATCCAAAGCATTTGCTCAGCACAAACCACCTCCTCACAGTCCTCACAGGCTTCCCAACCGCAACCCTTCTTCCTAAGCCCTCTCAAGCCCTCCTGCTGCTGTGGCGTCATCTCATTTTGGTCTAGCGTAGAATCTTCACCTCTTGAACTCCACCAGTATTAACCATGGGTCAGTTCGTTAGGGTGAGCACTGTGATTTCAGTGGTGACAGCTGTCAGCTCTTGGGACCTTACCTTTCATGTACTCACTAACCAGGTTGCCCTCTTGTGTCTTATGTAACCCTTAGGTACCCCACCATCCCTTGTAGAGCACAAGTTCTCAATACATATCAATTGTTTGAGTGGCTGTCAGTGCAAATGGCTGTGAGCTACAGTGGTCTCCCTGTGTGAGATGGGATCTGGTATATTTTGTGGAGGAAGGAAATTAGCATCTGTAGGAACCTATGAGCAAGGCTCTCTGCTGAGATTATTTCGCTTTCAGAAACTGCAGAGTAACTATCCTCTAATTAATGCTGAGGAAATAGAGATTTTTTTGGGAAATGGAGGTAGGTTTACTAAGGCCAAAAAACTCATAAGTTGCAAGAGTTAGGATTTAATTATAGGTTCATTTGATCTTAAAATTTATGTTTCTTTAAAACAAAGCATTACCACCAAAAGACCCCCACCCCAGAGCACAAACCTCTTTCTACTTGACTAAGATCAGATATTCTTGCAGGCTATTTTCAGCAGTTGGAGAATTTTATGTCTGTCAGATTGAGCACTGAAAGTACTCTTAGGGATAAAGCGTGGTAGAGCAACGCCCGCCCCCAACCCCTCGAAGCATTCATAAACTGTGAGATGTTGAATTGCAAAGTTAAGAGTAACTAATGTTGAAAATGCAATCAACTTTTTAAAATTACTAAGTTTAAAATAAAGGGATTATCTTGAATGATCTGAAGGGCTCCAACAAAATCACAAGGTTCCTTAAATAATGAAGAAAGAAGACAGAGTGATTCAAAGTGAGAACTCAATGTGCCAGTGTGGGCTTTGATGATGGAGTAAGAAGAACACGGATTGCAGCTAAGACCTGGAAGAGGCAAGGACATGTTCTTTTGTGGAGTTTTCAGAAAGGAGAGAAGTCTCTCCAACCTCTTGATTTCAGCCCAGGGTAACCTGCCCCTGACCTTTAAAACTAAGATAATAAATTTGTGTTGTTTTAAAGAAACTTGTTAGAGCAGTGTTAGGAAACTAAAATGTGAGGCAACAACAACACAACTTCTGGGCCACACTTGCACAGGACACGAGAACAGTTTTGAAGTCAGATAACAGCACAGATGCAGAAGAAAGGACAATCCGGATGACACTGGAGAGTAGACCAGACAGGAGGTTGAGGACAGGAACGACTGGAAAGTAGGGGACAAAGGTACTTATCTTCTGGCATCTTCTCTGTCAACTGTTGTGCAACATTTTCTGGGGAGACATGAGCAAATGCCTACCTAACCCCAGAGGGGGAATCAGTGTCAGACCAAAGTAATGATCCCACCAAAATCTAGTAAGGCAAACTAGTGGGTTTATGGTGGTTACTTACTAGAGAATAGACAATCCAAAGGCAGCTGCACAACCAAAAAGCCCACACAAGCATGGGTGATGGCTCACAAAAGCTGCACATCCGGGAACTATCTCTGAAAGACAAGCAGGCACCAGGACGCTGGAGAGTCTCCGTCTATTTCCAGCAGGAAGTCCTGCTTATAAAACCCGGAGGAAGGAGGGGCCTTGTGAATCCTGTACAATTCAGTGACTTCTTGAGGCCTGTGAGTTGTTCACACCCTCAGACCTAAGGAGTTTCTTTCTAGGATGCAGAGTTTCAATTGCAACTCTGGCAACTTAGCAACTTAGTCTTAAGGCTCCTCCCTCCAGGATAGAAATGATTTAGTTTGAGAGGACAATGCTTTACCAGAGCCACACATCAGCCTGGGATACAGCGGCTAGTACCCTTGAAATCCCTGATGTGCTGGAGTGAACATATGGTGGAGCAAATGATGAAGAAAGGAAGAGGCTGACTGAGGCGAGAAGGAAGATAGCAAAGAAAAGAAGGGAAGAGTTCAGCCATGAGGGCCATCATCAAGGATAAGAGCATGAGCAAACAGCGAGACTGAAGGTCTCATGCCAAGGTTCATCTTCCAAGGTAGTGTGTCACCTTAAGCATACAAGAACACTCTCTCAGGGTCCTTACCGATATCATTACTAATTCTATCGACATATAAATACATTTACATAAGAGAAACACAATCCTTCAGTGTAATAGTCAAAGGGCTGAGGAGAGGTACCAGTTAAGAATGGTTTCCTGAATTGCAACTTGGAAAAAAATTTTTTTTTCTAGCTGCTCAAGTTTTTGCACCACTGAAACTTTATTAGAACTCGGGAGGATTATGTGATGATCTTTTCACTTAGCTTGTGTTTCCTACTGTTATTCTTTCAACTGGGGAGCTTTAGACATGTTAGTGGATGCAGAATCCTCATTGCTAATTCATAAATCATCTCAGTTTCCATAATCTAGAGCCAGGACCTCTAAGTTAGACAAGAGCCAAGCACTAGTGTTAACTTACCTGCTTTTCAGTGGTTCGGTCAACATTTAAAAGTGGATAGTATGGTCATGCAGTCTAGAGACTCCAAGCATTGCAAAATTTCGTTATATAAGAACCAGATTTGTGACATTGGTCCCTCCCAAGTGACCTGCTCCTGTGTCTTAGGTGTATACTGTCCTTTTTTCCAAAATGCTTTTTTCTCCTTTAATGCATGTTGCAAACCTATACCAATACTTCCTTTGGGATGGCAAGGTGGCCCAACATGTAAAGGCACTTGATGTCAAGCCACTGACTTGAGTTTATCACTGGAATTCACAGAGAGAGAACCAACTCCCCCAAGCTGTTCTTTGACCTCCATGCATGCCATAGAATGTGTGTGCTCACACATGATGCATGCACACAGAGACAAATACACAAACGACTGACTGAATTAAAAGGGACTAGTTAAAAAAATCACACTCCAACTTTGCTTTTTTAAAACATGAGCCAGAGTCTCAAGTTCATGGTTTGAAACAGGCTAAGTCCTTTCTCTTTGTGACTGTTGTACCTCTTTATTGTCATTTTATTTCATGCTTTTTTTTCTGTCTTGTTTCCCAGACTCGTGCAGGCATGTATCTACATGTGTACTCATACATCCTTGACATTTGAATTTTAACCGACTTTAAATTAATTATTAATAATCCACAGAGCATCTCCCAGTAGAGGGCAACTAACCCAGTTCTCCACAAGAGATAATGAGACTGCCACCAACAGGGAAAACCAGTTTTTAATAGCAAGAAATCCACATTGCAGGGCTTCTAATTTCCCACAGAGGCCCTGCTCTCTACAGAACCTTACCCCCTGTCAGGGGGTATGCCTGTTAAAACACTGAGGTAGTGAATACTTTCCTCATTCTCTTCTACTTAAATTTCATTCTTTGTTAAGTCAGTAGGCCCATCGTCCTTTCTCAACTCAAGTGGATGCAAAGCTATAGAACTGTTTGGGAATGACCACGATGAACTTACTATGCTACATGATGCTTTTGTTGATGGTAGCTAGAATCCTGAATCTAGCCTAGCTACCATAGCCTGGTTACATGCATAGACTGACCTACTTCTAACACATACAAAAGGACTTGATAGTACATGCTGCTTTCATTTCCTTCTCCAGATGGGTGGTGGGCTAGTTTGTCCCGGAGAAATAGATGTTTATAGGATAGCAATATCTATGCCCTAAATCTTAATTCTCATGACAATGGTAATTTGGCCCCTTCCTTTTTGAAATTTCTCTCTCCAGGAGTGAAATGGCATCTCTGTGAAAGAGATCTTTCTTTTCTTCAAAAAATTTGTTTCATTTTCAGTTGATTGATGGTTCACAGTATTTTTTTTTTCTCTTTTGAGTTGAAATACTAGTTTTTGACAGCAGTGAATCCCTTGACTCTACTTTATTTCTAGAGCCTAAAACTTTTGAGTCCCCTCGATTCTGAAAATAGTATGCTTTTCTGGAATCTTTTTGCCCAGATGCCTAACTTGCCTATCTTTAATAGTCTACTATCCAAACCGTCTCCTTTTACGGTAGACTACTATGGCAATCCTTGATGCTCCCACGTCTGTTTTCATGAGCACGTCTGCCCGATATTCAGTGCTGGGCTTATATTGTCTTTTTTGTCTTCATCACATATCTCAGAAATTTCACATGCTTCACCCTACAAAGACCCACACTTTAGTCTTCAAGGTAAGTGTCATGGTAGAGTGGATGAGAGATCAGTGTCAGAGCCAAGGTCTTCTCCTTGGGAGTGGGGGTTTCCTGAAACACGCTTCTTATATAGTTTGCGCACACTTGCATCTCTGGAGCCACGAAGTAACCCTGGCCAGTCCAGTTAAATGCTGCTTCTTTGGCCCTGCCACCAACTTGGCTGTCTAATCTCAATAGACAATCACATCAGCTACCCAATAGGGTGTTAGCATATAGGAAAAATATTTTAAAAAAAAGATTCTTAGACGGCTTCTAGACACCTTTCTGGCATTAGGTTGAGCGTCCATGATGGTTTTATTGTGGTCTGCAATCTGCTTCATCACATTCTTGGCTGGCAATCACTCTCTTGATTCTCGTTGCCATGGCCAATTATGTGAGTTAAGGAGGAACAATGTCAGCAGAAACACCAGCCTGCGACTCAGAAAGGAGCTGAAGCAGACTGGGTAATTGTCACAGTGAATGTAGATAGCACAGAAAAGTCAATTAGAATCACTTTAAGATGTACTCTCAGTTTCAATAAAGCATAAATCAAAACAAAAGAGGACAAATGTAAGTTGTTTAAAAAAATTCACCTGCAGTATAAACAGTTTTGATTTTTTTAAATGTCAGGTTTTTCAATAAAATTCTACTCCCAGGACAATCTAACCTTTGGAAAAAAACCTTTTCTCTATAACATCACACAAATTCAGGCAAGTTTCTAAGCTTCACCCTATTTGAGTCATGTGGATTTGTGTTGCATAAAGCCAGACGCTGGACTTTTAAACATCCTGTGAATAGAGTCTGCCTTTTTAGCTGAGTTGTTCTACTACTACAAATAAAGCTCCTATATTTATATATATTCCTATCAGGAAGTAAGCTGAGGTATATGCTGCCCTTGAGGTAAAGTTCAGCAACACCCTAAAAGAGAGTCTCGGGTGCCACCGAGTCAGGATCTTATTTTGAGGACAGACATCCTTGCATAAGTCAAAGGAGTCGGAAACCCTTCTGGAGAGATGTTTCATATAACTCCACAGTGTATGATCTCAGCAGCTGCTGCCCCTTAGGGAGAGCGACATGAAAGAAGAAGAGATGTAAGCATTACCGTGGTAGAAATAAGATGCAGTAGTACTGTGCATAACAAAAATGAACTCAGAAGTCTAATTTCCTATAGCTCTGAGTGGTTACCACCTTTTGCTGCCCAGATATCCAAATTTTTAGCATTATTAACAACTAACACTTATAACTACATCTGAATTCTTTCAGGAACTCTATGAAGACAAACTGTTTTAGAGATGTTAACTGATTCTCATATTCAAAAGTATCACACAACCCTTTGAAAAGGAATGAAACACACACACAAACATGCACACACAACGTGTCTTTAAAACTACTTCTGAACACCACTCAATGTATTTTTGTCTATAAATATACAAATATTTTATTTTCTACTTTAAAATATAATTTTACTTATTCTTTGACAATTTCATACATATAAACAATGTATTTTATCGTATTTATTCTCCCATTCCTTTTTTTTTTTATCTCCTATTCACTCTCTTGGGAGTGTCTTATTCCCCTTCCCACTTTCATGTGTGTGTGTTAAATATAAGCTGAGTTAATTCAGGTGATTTATATATAATGGGGATAATTACTGGCTCATGGAGGAGTTACTAAGGGCTACACCTTGAGGAAAAAATGACTCTCCATCCCCAGAAGCCAGCAGCAACTCAGCTAGGGACCTCAGGTGTACCTCCCCCATCCTGGCTGGAATGTGAATGAGCTCAGCCTTATGCACATAACTGCAGCTTCTGAGTTCATGATGCACCAGTTGTGTCAAGAACAGGGGACATCATTTCACAACACTCCCCTCTGCCCTTTGCTTCTCTGTGATGTTCCCTGAGCCGTGGAGGGATACATGTACATACATACATATATACACACATATACACACATAAACATACATAAACAAAACATAAACATATACATATTCATATACATCACACACACACATATATATACAGACATGTGGGTATAAACACAAATGTTTAGAAGGTAGTTTGACAACATGCTCACTTAGTAAAACAACAAGCAATAGATAATCCCTATAGGGCCTATGGCCTTCCAGTATGAAGTTTTAAAGAAAAACCGGTCAAGATGTTGCTGAATATACTGAAAATCTTAGTACAGTGAGAGGAGAAATCGATATGGAAACATAAATTCCCAAGTGCATGCTGTAACCCTCTTATAGAGAAGTGGCCTTCGGTTTGGGGAGTGTCAGAGTAAACAACAACAAATAAAATAGCCGCTGTAACCTATGACATTTGATAGTACATAATAATTGCTTCCATCTCTACTAGCTTTGCATCACTGCAACAAAATACCCGAAGAAAATCAAACTTAGAAGAATGAAGGTTTATTTTGGCTTACGGTTTGGAAGCCTTTGGTCCCATGGTTGGTTAGTCCTGTTGCTTTGGGCCTGGTTGCTTTGGGTCTGGTAGTACATGACAGTGGGAATATTAAGCTCAGGTAGCTGCTCACCCCAGGAAGTAAAGACAAAGAGGAGACTGAACCTCACACTCACCTATGGGGGCACCCCCCCCCCAACTTGAAACCTCCTGTTGACTCCACCTCACCAAGGCTGAGGCTGGAGACCAAGGCTCACAGGCAGGCCCAGCCTTTTGACATAGCACGATAGCATCTCAAAGTGTTTTCAGTTGAGAACTGTGTAACTTGGTTAAAAAAACAAAAACAAAAACAAAAACCACCTGTAATGTTATAAGTCAGTCTGTGATTTTGCCTTGGGCTGCATTCATAGTGATCTTCAGCAATATATGGTCTGAGGGTAGAGGGCTGCACTCACAAGTTTAACATGTGAGTCTTTGGGGGACCCTTCACATTCAAATGATAGCACAGCCTTGCTTCCCCCCCCCCCGCCCCCCGGGGGAAGGGGAAATATCTTAAATTGTAATTTCTAAAATAGTCTCTGGTAAAGTGCCAAGCAACAGGTTTTCTTACCTTGACTAAAAGTCTTTTTTTTTTTTTTTTTTTGGTTGAGAAACATACCCAGTTATCTGACACTGCTACCACTGTGCATTTCCTTACAGCATAATGACTGTCCCCAGCCCCCTTGGAGAGACTGCCTTATCCTGGGAACATTCTCAGTCAGACTGCTCTACTGCACATGTCACCAGACTCGGCTCTTGATTATCTGTGCCACCAGCATGACTCCAAAACGACGGCAGTGGAATAAACAGAAGGTCGCCTGGCATCTGGCTGAAGCGGAAGCTGATGGAGCATTTCTAATGGAGCCTGAGTTGGGACTGATCAACTCTCCAAGCTTTTCCAGGCCCATGTGGGCAAGCACATAGCACCTTCTGATGAAGTAGAAAAATCTGAGAAAAAAAAGGCCAAAACTGTCTTAGTGATTCATGTAATATTTTGCGGTCAAAAGGATTTATTTTTTTCTCCTATAAAGCATCTCACATCTTGTCCTGTGACACCCTAAAAACACTTTAAAAATGTGGTTAAATGTTCAGCTTTGCCAACATAAAGATTAAGGTAGCCCAAAGAAGTAATGTGATATCAATGAAAACGGATATCCAACATGACCGAGACTGAAAACATGTAAGAAAAGAACATTTAATTGACTTCTCCCATAGCGCTTGGCTCAACTCCAGCCCTTTCTTCCATACCACATGGCATAATGGGGTAGTTGAGTCAGAGACTCCAGAATCGGGTCTCTGTCTCAAACTCCGATTTTGTTGAATGACTTTGAGCAAGTGATTAAACGTCTCTTTGTTCCAGCAAAGTGGAATCAATCACACTTACTTATCCAAGTTCCTTCTTAGCTGTATTCACTTAACAAAACAATCTGGAATGTTCCAGACCCTCTTTAAACTAGTAGCCAAAGGTTCCACCAAAGGCCTCACGTTTCAGGCTCAGAGCCTGCTGGCTCGTCCATTTCTTGTCATTCCTTGCTTAACACGTGAGACAGCGCAGAAAGCCTTTTCTTCCATGATTGTGGCACTCTGGTCTAGTCTAACACTTTACTTTTGTCTTATCTGGTTAAACGTGTGTGCTTTCTTCAGCTATTCACGGCATGCTAGATGACTTCCGGCTGCGTTTTGGGGCCTCCCAGGAGCCACAGATGGAAGGAGTTTGCGAGGTAGACTTTAGTTAAGACAACGCTGCGGAACTAGTCCCTGGCACTTCCGCATGTTCTCCCTGCCCCACCCACCCTTAGCCATTTTACTCCTGCTCTGGAATTAGAATCCTCACTTTGTACCTTTAATAGATTTCAGACCAAGTCTATGCCCTGCTTCTCTCTGTTCAGTGTTGCTTTTCCCATGTACTGTTGCTGGGACTTGGTTCAGACCAAATCCTAGCTATTCGAACTGCATCACCCCAGGGCAGGAGGTCCTGGGTTATATAAGGAAGAAGGCTGAGCAATCCATGGGGGAACAAGGCAGTCGGCACTGTCTCTCCATGGTCTCTTCTTCAGTCCCCCTCCTCCCCCCAGGTTCCTGCTTCTGCTCCCGCCCTGACTTCCCTCTGTGGTGAACTGTGATCAGGATGTGTAAGACAAATGAACTCTTTCCCAAGTTGCTTTAGTTAACGGTTTTTAACACAGCAATAGAAAGAGGCCGGCACACAGGACTTAAGCCAGGCTCTGGTCTAGCAGGTTTATGGTAAATGCTTTGTTTCAGTAAACCTAAAGTCTGAAACTCTCAGCTGAACTTACTAATAACCAGTAAGGGAACAAAACTAACTGTCCAAATGGTGCTGAATCTAAGATCCTGTTGGCTATTAGATACCAAAGATTTATGTAACATATATACTGCAAATATATAGCGCTGAGTTTCTCTTATCTACAAAACTTTTATTCATACAGAAAGAATTCTTCTAGGGTCAGTTGACCATAGAGTGTATTTTTTAAAAAAACATTTTATTTTATGTTTATTTATATGTATGTATACTTGTGGGTATGTACACACGAGTGCAAGTGACTTCAGAGGTCAGAAGAAAGCGTTGGATCCCGAGTTGGGGATACAGGTGTTTGTAGGCTGACCAGTGTATGTGCTGGGGACAGAACTTTGGTTTTCTAGAAGAGCAGCAGGAAGTACTCTTACTGCTGAGCTACCTCTCCAACTCTTA
The DNA here is from genome assembly GCA_028658305.1 of Pachyuromys duprasi. Lineage (NCBI taxonomy): Eukaryota > Metazoa > Chordata > Mammalia > Rodentia > Muridae > Pachyuromys > Pachyuromys duprasi. Next base: position 26,561,778 of record CM053759.1, on the reverse strand, counting down.
TTTTTTTTTTAATTCAACGTATTTCTATTTATTCTTTGAGAATTTCATAACGTAGATATTTCAATCACATTTATCCTCCGTGGTTTCCTTTTAACTCCATTTAAATCCCACCCCCACATCCTTCTTCTAACTTCATGTCTTATGTTTACTTATTTTTAACCTACAGAGTCCAGTTAGCTCTGCCCATAAATGTCTGGCTTGTAGGGTCATCCACTTAAGCCTGGTCAATCTACCAAGGACCACATCCTTAAAGAGACCTGCCTGCCCCTCTCCTATCTGCCATCATCTGTCAACAGCGCCTTATCCAGTGGCGGAGTCTCTCGAACCCTTCCCTTATCTGTGTTGGATGTTGCTGTAAGTTCCTGAGTGCAACTGTTCTGTCGCATCCAGAAGAAAGTGTTTTGACCTAGTTCTCCCCAAATTCTGGCTCTTACAACATTCTTGTGATATTCTTCTTGTGATGTATTCCTGTGATTCAATTTTCTGACTCTCACAATCCCCTCTTTTGTGATATTTCATGAGGGAGAGGCAGGTGTGAAAACAATATTCCGTCTACGGACTACACAGACATTAGACTCTGCACGTTGATCAGTTTGAGTTTCTGTACTAACTACCATCCAGTGCATGAAAACATTCTCTGGTGAGAACTCTAACGAGAACCACCATAATGTAGAAGTACAGCAACCGATACTAAGAAGGCAGTTTGATATTATGTCTGTTTAGCAAAATTATAGCAATAGGTTTACTCCTAGGGCTTCTTAGCTTCCTCACCATGGGTCCCTGACCAAATTTACAGGATGGAGTATGAGTTTTTCCTGTAGAGCAGATATTAAATCCAAACAGAAAGTTGTTTAGCCACATAGCATAGCGTAGCACAACATTTATCTCAAAACTTCACCCATGGACATATCTCTTCAGTCCAGTCATTATCATGGCTTGCAGGGTTCACAACTCGGTCAGACTTTGTTGATGACCTTTCCTTCCCAGCTGTTTACATAAACAATGGAAGCTAGCCACCACAATGGAAGATTCTAGGTCAATGCCAGCTTTGTTTTTCCAAGTCCCGTGACCAAAATGTGGGATGTATAGATGATATCCTATGTCACTCTTGTGCACAAACAGCTGGGGACTACCATACATTTCAAGACTGTATTCTTTAACTTGTTCACATTTGCATGCTCATAAAACCCTTCAAAGGGTCACATAGTAGGCTGGGTTGGAATAACTCCTGGACTTGTTATTCATCTATGCCTTTATCTGCGAATAAATCATTTTTAATATTCTTAGTATGTAGAGTAACAACTTTTTTGTTTGTTTAACTGGTTTAATCTCAGGGCATTACACATGCTACACAAGCATACTGCATTGTAAACCTACCCTTTTTGTGTTTTTATTTTGAGGCTGGCTTTACTAAGTTGCCCATGTTGGTTTTGAACTCAGTCTGTAGCCCAGATGGGCCTTGAACTTGGAATCATTCTGCCTCAGCCTCCCACATACCCAATTGACTTCTGTTTGCCAGAGGCCAGAGATGTAGTCCTCAGTAGTACAAAGGAAAAAGCAGGAGTTGGAAGGTGGGGAGAAGAAGGAGGAAGAGGAAGTGAGGGAGGAAAAGTGGGCAAAGGGGGAGGCAGAGATGAAGGATTTGCTGGAGAAGGGTTGGGAAGCATTTCATTCGTAGATAGCCCCAAAACAACCTGTAACAAATTAGATTTTAGTTGAAGGTTTTTTTCACTCACACAAGAATTTAGGCGATCCAAGGACATACATCTACAAAATCCAGGATTTTGTGTACAAAAAAAGACATGCGAAGTACATAGCCAGCAATATATTTCCAGTGTATTGTATTTATTACCTTAAATTTTTTGGTAACTTCTCACAATTTACTTTCTTTTCCTAATAAATGCTCATTGTACATAATATCCTTACATTAAGACGGTCTTCTGTAACCTATAGCATGTACAGTGGCTAATGCCAATGGGACTTTATACCCAACTTGCTGTTAAACAGCTTCTTACTAGCTTTCCTAGGAAAAGAACTGCAGATTGCATAAATTCAGGGCTCAGGCCCACGTGGATTTTCTGAATTCTTAGATGTACAGCTTTTTGAGTTAAATTCTATAAGGTGACAATGTTCGGCCACTGTTGGTAATATCTGCCTTTGGTACACCTTGTCACTCATGCTATGACTGGTTAGGGCCCCGTGGACACAGGTGGCATTATTTTAAGGCACATTGAAGTACAGCATGCTTTTGTTTGTATTTTCTATCTGAATAAGCTGTGTTTTTTTTTTTTTAATAAATCACATGTTGTAAGTTTAAAAGCTTCTGTTTCAAATGAGCTGGAACATTCTGATGAATTGATGTTCTGCCCATTGGATGAATTGGTTGTGCCAGCCTCTCATTGTATTCAAATGGTTTTCATTTATTCTTAGGAATTTGAACATTCTTTTGCACCATTGGTGAAGTGTACCATGCTCTTGATGTGCTCTCCACCACAAAGGCTTGGTCCTCATTGTGTGGCATTGGGACGACAAGACTTTAGAGAAGTGGGGCCCTTGAATCACTGGGTGTGCTGTCCTAGAAGACAGTGATGCTGGTGAATCTGTGTTAGTTCTTTGCAGAATTTGTACACTTTGAAGGCAGTGTTTCCCTTTCTGCTTCTCTGCTATACAATGATACACGGGGGCCTTTCCAGAGACCACAACTTAAGATTAAGTACCCTGTAGAAAAATATAGGATAAACATACTAAAATCTGTACACCTAAAGAAGCTAAGCAAGAAGGAGGAGGACCCTGGGTAAGATGAACAATTGTCATTCAGAAAGGCAAACGTGGGATAGACATCAGAAGAGGGAGAAAACTGGGAACAAGACAGGAGCCTACCACAGTGGGCTTCTGAAAGACTCTACCCAGCAGGGTCTCAAAGTAGATGCTGAGACTCGTAGCCAAACTTTGGGCAGATTGCTGAGGGTCTTATGAAAGAAGGGGGAGATAGAAAGACCTGGAGGGGACAGGGACTCCACAAGGAGAGCAATAGAACCAAAAAATCTTGGCACAGGGGTCTTTTCTGAGACTGATACTCCAACCAAGGACCATGCATAGAGATAACCTAGAATCCCTGCACAGATGTAGCCCATGGCAGCTCAGTATCCAAATGAGTTTTCTAGCAATGGGAACAGGCACTGCCTCTGACAGAACTCAATGGCTGGCTCTTTGACCCCGTCCCCCCTGAGGGGGGGAGCAGCCTTGCCAGACCACAGAGGAGGACAATGCAGCTGCTGGTTCTGATGAGACCTGATAGGCTAGGTTCAGAGGGAAGGGGGGGAGGACCTTCCCTATCAGTGAACTTGGAGAGGGGCATGGGAGGAGATGAGGGAGGGTGAGACTGGGAGGGAATGAGGGAGGGGGCTACAGCTGGGATACAAAGTGAATAAACTGTAATTAATATAAAAAGTAAAAATTTAATTAAAAAAGAAAAGACTAAGTACCCTGTTTGTCTTCACTTTTCCAACTCCTAGCTATGGCTTCCATTTAGTAGTCATGGAATGTTTCTGTAAATGAATAATACTGAGATACAAACATGATGACTAAGTGTTTACTGTGGCTATTCCCTACCTGCAATGAAAGTGCTGAGTATTAGCAAGAGATTGAGTATTCCTCAGAGCCTGCATTATTTACTATCTGGCCCATACAGGAAGCTTGCCAACTCTTCCTCCTAAAGTTTGATTTTAACAATTGCCTTTGTAATTAAAATCTAGCTGAGGCATAATTCATTTTCTCTGTACCACTGGTCTCTGTATTTTTATTATTTATGTGTATTTTCACTTTTTTAGTTTTTGTTTTGTTTCTTTTTTTTTCAGCACCATGCCCAACTGTATTTTAGTATCTTAATTTAAAATGGTTGTGAGATTTATAAAACAAGGCGACATAACTGATGTTTCTTTGAAACATCAGTTTCAACTGCATATAAACTGTACCAAGTACCGTTCTTATACCCAGTGGCATTTTCAAGTTGTTTCCAATATTATTTCATATTAGTTTGTTGAAAAAACTTCACAATTACACCGAGGCCTGTAAAATTTGTCACCATGACTCCCTGACTCCATAGCTTCCTAGCTCTATCTAATAATGCCATCAGATTTCCCCAAGTTCAAGTCAGCCCCGTGGTTCTCATCCTTTGTTAAAAATGAAATCCAAATGAAAAGAGTTTTGCAAACTCTGTAGTCTAATGAACACAGTCAGAACTTCTTAACCTGGGATTCAAGAGACATTCTAAGCTGAACTTAAAATGTGACAAATAAAGAGACATAGTAAGATAAGGGTGTCCTTAGAAAGGTAGACAGATTGGAAGCCTTTCCCAGGATTTATGCTTTTAGCCATCGCTTTCCCATTGTCTGTCTTTTAAATCTGCTTCTATGGGTCTAAACCTTACCCACCCTGGTATAAATTGTGTCCCCTTAAGAAAGTTTTTCCTGTCATGGGTTTGAACTAAGTGTTCCTCTTCTGAACACAGTCTGTGCCTTATCTGTACCCTATTCATGCAACTTAGAAGCTTCTATCTTGAAATGCATTTCATAGTGTACATTCCTTATCTGTCCCTTTCTGTTATATATCTGGTTGTATTAAAGGGGGTATGTTGATTGTGAATACACAGATGGAAGATAGTGCACATAAGTTACTAATTTTTTTTAAAACCATTGTATTACCTTTCTTAATTGTGGAAAATGCATTTCTCTAATAGAAACTAGAAGGCATGAAATCCACAGTGTGGGTGAAGAAGTTCCCAGATAGCTGCAGAAGCACAATGTTGGCGCTGGATAGGCCATGAGGACAAGATGGAGGCTCGGTGCAGGTGAGTCAGGTGAACAGAGGCATGCACATCTTCAGTTTGTTCTTTTATTTTTCCCTGTGAAGTAAAAAGCAAGATCATTTGTTAAGAATGATGACTGATATTACGGAGGAAGATCATGCAAAGTATATTAGAGAGGCTAAATGAAAAGCAGCCTGTGCGTGTGTTAATTCTGTTTATGGTTACATAAAAGTATTCAGTTACGGCTATAGGAAGCTGCTGTTTCTTCATGCTTTTCCATTTGGTCCTAAAAAACAAAAATTAAAGAGTCGCTTATACTTAAGCTCCACATTATTGAACAGAGAGCAAGTTGTAGCTCTCTGAGAAATCAAAACATAGATAACCACACTTCCTTGAACAGTCCAGTTTAAGTTGGACCAATAAGAACACTAAAAAAAATCTTTATGAAGTAACTTGATATTCAGTCCTCTGTTCTGTCTACTTGTCCTCATCTTACAAGCAAAGCAGCTTTGGAACTATCCGGTTACCACTCTTTGCTTTTTGTTCTTTATTTCTACTTTCCCAAATCCTCCTTTTTAAATGAGCCTCTTCTGTCTAGTTCATCACAACACTTAATCTATTTACAGAACAGAAAGTACCTCAATTCTAGAACCACAAAGATTATTAAGATCTTTAAATTAGCGTGTGTTCATTTTGTCTCTCTACATATGTGAGAAAGAAAGTGAAGCAAAATAGCAAAAGTTTTCTCACGATAGCCATATTCAGGTGTTGGGGGATGTGGTCCAGGGTGGTTGAGGGAAGATGGGAAGGCAGGAGTGGTTTTTGAGGGGTGAATGGAGTTGTAGGGCATCAAGAGTAGAATAGATACAGTGGCTCAGAATGAGGCTGTGAAGTGATTGGCTGACGTGGGATGTTAGATTGTGGAGATGGTGAAACAAATTGATTTTGAAGGATGACTTTGTGGACAAAAAGGTCACTCTGAGCAGTGGAAACCTGGAGGATAAGAGAGTTGACTAAGATTAGCACCAAACCATGAACTCACTGGGTGTGTGAATACAGATGATGGGAACACATGGAACCATGTGGATTGCTTATATCAACTGCAACAGTCAATTGGCGCTTTAGCAGAGCAAAATATGAGTTCATCGACGGTTCTTTTCCCTACTCTCACTCTGCCCAGACACTAAGCCACAATGAGTCATGCATGTACTTAAATCCTTTATTGCTAGTTAGCACCCACTCTTATTCTGTCCCTGTATTCTCACAGGACAGTTATTTCCTGTTGTGTTCAGAGCTTGAGTTAGCAAACTGGTAACATTTCCTTCATGGTTCTTGTGCTTGAAGCATTAGGTTATTGGTTTCTGATTTCCTCTTGTCCTTTAATGTGCAATAATACATTTAATTCTATTGCCCACTTGCACCTTAGGCTACTTGATTTATATATATTTGACTCTGTTAACAAAACAGCTCCGAAACTGCATGAAAATCATGGCAGAGCATAGAATCAACAAATCTTACAGTGGAGAGGAGAGCATATCAGTGTGTGCTGGCTTCATTAAACACTGTCCAAAAAGCGCATACTTACTTTGTGAATGAAGACTCTGACCTACTCAGGATCACTTCTTCTTATTACTTGTGATATTATCTGTCTTCACATGAAGGTCATTTTGAATTTGGTTGCTAGGAATAACAAATGGAGAAATTCCTGGAAGAAGCACTATTCATGTAACGGTTCATTTCAACTTAGATGTTATAACATTGCTGCATCTTTGTGTTCCTTTGCCTCCCTTTGCTCAACATTTTAAATTCTAAAGAAAAGCTGAAGCAAGATAATTTAGACTCTAAGTCTTAAGAAAATGATCTTTCCTTACTTTCAAAATTTAGAATATCTTGCTGTCTTGAAATTACATCAGAATGTGTTGGTCCACCTTATCCTTCGGTTTATGTAAAACAGACACAAAACATGTGCATTGCTGTGAAGTTTGATTTGAAAAAAATAACACATTTTCCCATAAGTTATTACAGGAACTAGTCTTAACAGCCACAAGTATTTCATTAACCTTTTCTCCCATAAGTTTACCTCATAAATATATTGATTTTTATTTCTAATCAATAAATATATATTAACCACGATTAGGTATTTTTATAATGTCAATTCCTTATTTTGGCCAGAGAAATGATAAAAGAGAGATGCATCTTGGATGGCAAAGACCAGCCCAACATGTGCCTTGTGACCCAATGTCAAATGCTTGGAGGTTATTAACTTTGAGTTTCCTAAAATGGATTGGGATTTCTCCCTACGGAAGTGGGTTTGCTCCATCTCCAGTTTTCAGGGTACTGGCCCTTGAATCAATCTGATTTCCTTTACTCCGACTTTTCCCTTCTGAGTATTGCCTTTCAAATGGCCATCAGCCTATCATGAGTCTTGCCACAGTAGCCAGTAACACTTTAGTGTTGTTTCTCAAAATGCCATCAGTTTGCCTCAGGAGAATCTATATGTGTATTTTACTTAATGTGACTGTTCTCTCTTGAATAGAATATTTTTTTTATGTACAACTACCATTAAAGATAAAAGTAAACACCAGCATTTGGGTAGAAGCCCTTTGTGATGTTCCAAAGTATGTGTTAATGGTTTGGAGAGTACTCAGGAATCTCATGATCATTAAGCATAACACAATGGACTGATTTAAATGCATTTGGTTCCTATTAAACACTCTATTTCTGATATTCCACAAGTGTACTAGCTTCATTTTGACCTGTACATCGGCACAAAGGGCTAATTCTCATTCTCTCCATTGCAAAGGAGACATGTGCCTTATTTGGGGGAAACATGCATAATCTGAAAAAGGCATAATCATGGCTATTTAATTTACAGAAGACAAATTATTTTTTGTGAGGTAAACTTGTGAGAGAAAAGTCCAATGAAATAAATCCTTTTGGCCAGTGCAAGACTCAAGTGTCTGTGGCTTTAATGAAAATAGGAAATAAATGGTTGTTTAATTATGATTTTATTTTGCTTGACTACCTATTTTAATTTCCTTTACTTAAGTTTATATATGGATGGGGATTTTATTTGACTTTAATCCCCTACAGTACTAGCTCTGTGTGATTATTATCATTGGATCTAACAGAAGAATGGTGAGTAGGTATTTTATATCAAGTCTTCTAAATTAAAACATTCCATTCTGAGGGCTCATCCTTAAGACTCGGGAAGTAAACAAATCTTACAATGCTCAAGATACAACTGAGAAGTCGCAGGGAGTTCGTGAGATTTGCACGATTCATAAACCACACCCCTAGGTCTTATCAACAGCAAAGGCAGTTGGGAAAGGTGACTTTCTAACCTGTGGATTTGTCTGCAAGACAAGTAATGCAGAAATAAAAGTTCAACAAGTTACCCTAGACTGGAGTTTGCTTTTCAGGGACATAGCTGCCTCTGAGTCATCCATTCTCCTGGATGTAAGGAGCTTCTCATAGGAAGTCCTTTAAGTAACTCCAATCAGATTCCTGGTTTACCAAATTAGGATTTGATAGAATTATTTCTTTGGTTTATAACCAGTGCTCCACCAAGGATGAGTAGATGTTTGTTTATGACTTCCAAGAAAAGTAGGGAAAACATATTTGAGTAAATAACTCTAGTGAGGTAAAATTGTCCTCTTTTTATAAAATGAGATCAATGTGTTACCAGTTAGCTGTTTAGTCAATAACTGTAGGGCGCCATATTGATTAGCTAGAGTTGAATGTAGTAATTAGAAATTTAAGCGTTCAGCTGTGGTAGTAGATGGTTCCAATTACATATGTAATTATAGAGGGACTTATTTATACATAAACAGACTCTAGGGTGCCTAAAGAGACTGGTTAGTACTCCCAGAACGGGTTTTCCCAGCCACTTGGTTTTAAAAAGTATTTAACGTAGAGTAATACTTTCGGTTTTTACCTCACTTATGAAACGAAAATTTTATTTCTAGGCCTCTTAGAATGGTCTAAGAGGTCTCTACGTGGAACTCTTCTCCATGCTATTGTCATTAATCCCCTTGCTTTGTTCCTCTGAGGAACATGGCCAGTAGATTCAGATAATTATCTAACAGAACTTCTATATTCAGACAAACGACAAGTTAAACCATTTCAAGTGAGTTGCAATATTCTCTACTATCCTCCAAAAGTGTCTCTGTGTGGCATTTTGCTTATACCATGCTAAGTCTTCTGTAAATAACACTCAAAACACGGTCATAGAATTCTCGGTGAGTTCGTAGATGTGGGAAAATACAGGGCAGTGTGGGCAGAGCAGGCATACTGGTCGTGTGGGCCACTTGCTTTGTAAACTTGGAGCCTGCTAAAGCTGTTGTGGCACAATGTCAACATCTTCAGAGCTCATACTCTAAAGCTGTGTAATTGAGTTACAAAAAAAAAAAATAATTGCAAAAAAAAATCTCATAATGCTTTAAGTTTATAGTTTGGGGATATATTTATAGTCAGTCTCAGCTGTGTGTGGCCTGCAGGCCATGGCAGATATCTGGGTAATGGAATGCTTGTGTCTTGACTCAAGAGTAGATCAGGAACACATGTCTATCACTGACATGTTGATTTTCATGGTCCCATGATAATGATCATGAGTCTTGGTAATCTCTTCGATGCTTACTACTTTTAAAAAAAATTTTATTATTAGTTACATTTTATTAACTCTGTATCCCAGCTGTATCCCACTCCCTCATTCCCTCCCAATCCTACCCTCCCTTCCTCGTCTACTCCCTGCCCCTTTCCAAGTCCACTGATAGGGGAGGACTTCCTCCCATTTCATCTGACCCTGGTTTATCAGGTATCTTCAGGACTGGCTGTAAAGTCCTCCTCTGTGGCCTAGCAGGGCTGCTCCTCCCTTGCAGGGTGGAGAGGTCAAAGAGCCCGCCCTTGAGTTCATGTCAGAAATAGTCCCTATTCCCCTTACTAGGGTACCCACTTGGATACTGAGCTACCATGAGCTACATCCGAGCAGAGGTTCTAGGTTACATCCAAAAGAGGACTCGGGGTAAGATGATTAATCCTCACTTAGAAAGACAAATGGGATGGGCAGGGGATGTAGGAGAAAACAAGTAACAGGACAGGAGTCTACCACAGAGGGCCTCGGAAAGACTCTACCAAGCAGTGTATCAAAGCAGAAACTGAGACTCATAACCAAACCTTTGGCAAAGTGCAGGGAATCATATGGAAAAAAAGGGGGAGTTAATATGATCTGGAGAGGATAGAAGCTCCACAAGGATCAAATATATCTGGGCACAGGAGTCTTATATGAGACTGTTTCTCCAACCGATGCTTACTACTTTTATAGTTATATATATTTTTTATTTGAATGATGTTCTTAAAATTACAATGTACACAGTTCTCTTTACAATTAATAGTTTACAATTAATCACCATCTCTCCCTTCCACTGGAAAGATGATCTTGGGAAGCCTGAAATTTAATCATATATCATTCTGCCTTACATCGTTTACTTTCATTTTGCTGTGTATTTCTAAGGCTAATAAGTATTGTGATTACATCACACAATTAACTGGCTTCCTATAGTCCCTGGTGTTTTTCAGTCTCTTCTCCCATACTTCTTTTCCTTCCAGATTGAAATCTTCTTTTTATTAATCATATGATTAGTTCTTTCAGGGAGGCGTTTTCATGATAAACCCATAGAGGATTTAGAATTTAGTTCTTTGTTGTTCTTAAGTGGTAGTTTAACCAGATACGGAATTATAAATGGAGAGTTACTCTCATCTCAACATTTAATATATTCTTTCACTGTTTTAAAATTTACATTGCTGATATTGAATGATTTGAGTCTCAGCCACACATTATTTTTTAGTACATAATGTGCCTCTTATCTCCAGCTGTTTTAGATAGTTTTCCTTACCTTTCCAGGTTTATGGCTTAAATATGGTACAACATGCGAACTCATTTTGACTATTATTCTTGGGACTCAGCCGAGTTCCCAAACTTCAAGATTTTTGTCTTTACAATCTATAATACACTCTAATCCTTTTTTCATATGCATCTTCTTTTTATACGTATATCTTTATTCTACCTTAGCTTCATTACTGATATAATTTTGATGAGTATATGTTACATTTAAGCATTTTAAACTAAGACTTCCTGTTTTTTTCCCCTCCTGAATGCAGTTTTCCCGTGTTTTTTGGATGTAATCATTGCAAGCATTTTTATTTTTCAGTCTGTTTTATTGTTCAGTTGCAACCTCCCAGTTGGGAGTACAGTGCTAATACTGTGTGTTTGCTTTCTCTGGCATATGGTGGAATTTTCCCCTTTTATGGATTTGGATTGTGTTCTCACGTTTGATGGAGCTCTAGTTGCAAGAATATGGATGCCCCACGTGAAGGTATTTTCCATAAGAAAACACCAGCGTCTGTTCTTGTCAGTGCTTTTGTGGTATCACCAATCTTGATGAAAGACTTAAGTTTAATATTTCTAAAGAATCCCCAAAGAAGGCTTAGTAGAAAAACCAATGCTATTTTTCTTAAAGTAGGAGTATAACCTGAGAAAGACACTGAACTTTCATTCGAAGTCCTATGGGTCTTTTTTTTTCCCTAGGGGTCTTTTGTAGGATGCTCCTGTTAGAACTTCCTTCAGAACACACACGCTAGTCTAATCTATTGCAGAAACTGATTCCCATAAATCCCTCTTTATCATATAAAGTTTCATTCAAAGCTATATTACAGACGTGATTATGAATGAAGCAATTGTCTCTTGAATGTGAAGTATATACAACTATGCTATATTTAATTATTTTTATATGGTGGGAAATAAAGGGTGGATCTTTCCCCCTCCACTTTTGATGGAATATATCTTCATGTTCTCTATCTAACTGCTTTGGTTGACTGATAAACATACATGTATAGCATATATATATTATTTATTAATATAATATATTTTAAATAGGATTTACCTCTACCTTGCTGAGCTGTAGATTTTTTAATATATATATATATATAAAAGCATTTAGTTGTATTATTGATACCTTTCAACATTCATTTACTTTTTGAGATTCCTGGAATAGCCAAACATTGATTAGACTGTTTCCTTGACTAAGATGGCAGGTAGCGTCTTGGGCCAATACACTGTATATAATAAATGTCAATCAGAATAAAAAGGCATTTTAGGTTAAAAATCAACTGTCAGTCTTAGAAGTTATGAATGTAGATGAAAAGGGAGTGCATGCAATAACACAGATGAAGAACAGACTGCAGAGGAGCTGTGGGCAACCAAAGAAGCCTTTCTCTATGTTAAGGAAGGGGCTATTTAGTGTAGAATTCAGTTATATTGGAAAACATAGCCTTGATAGTTACATGCCATTTTTCTTCAAGAAGGAATATAAAACACTTTAGTATTTTAATATAAAATTAAGAACCTAACTTTTTGTAGGCCAAATAAGAAATGATTGAAATCCAAATCCAGTCTGAGGGCTGGAGAGAATACTCAGAGTTTAAGAACATTGTTGCAGAGGACCTGGATGCTGGCTCCCAGAATTAACATTGGTGACAGGAATCACTATGACTTGTAATTCCAGTACCAGGAGATCTAACACCCTCCTTCAGCTTCTACAGGAACCTGCTCACACATAATAAAGACAAGCAAATACACACACAAGCACACAACACAAACAGCATGCACACACACACACACACAACATGAACAGCATGCACACTCACACATACAGACATGTACGCACACACACACACACACACACAAACAGCCTGGGACCATCCTTTTATTCTTTTAGTAATAAAAGTTATTTTATTTGTTTTTAACAAAACAAAATATAATAAAAATTTTAAAAACCACATTGAAGTTGGATAAGGTAAACCAACAGAGGAGAAAGAACCCCCACCCCCCCAAATCAGAGACCTGCTCATTCATACACTCAGGAGTCCCATAAAAATACTAAACAGAAAGCTATACTATTTACACTGAACCTGGTGTATACAAGTGTGGGCCTGTGCTTGCTGCTTCAGTCTCTATGAGTTCATATGACCTTTGCTCAGCTGATTCAGAGGACCTTGTTCTCCTGGTGTCCTCCATCCCCTCTGGCTCTTCTGCTCTTTCTTCATCCTCTTTTATGGGTTTGCCTGAGCTCTCAGGGGAGGGATTTGATGGAGACATCCCATTTAGAGCTGTGTGTCTCAAGGCCTCACTCTCTGTGCACTATCTGGCTGTGGCTCTCTGTATTTGCTCTCATCTGCTGCAGGAAGAAGCTCTTCTCATTCTGGCTGAGTATGGCACTGATCTATGACTATAGCAAAATATCATCAGAAGTCATTTTTATTGTTACTTTTTTTTTAGACTAGCAGTATTTGGTTTTACCCTAGGTCTATGGGCTATCTAGACTCTATGGGCTAGGCCACCCAAGCAGTACTGGGTATGGGTTCCATCTTGTGGAGTGGGCCTTACATCCTATCATGCACTGGTTGGTTGCTCCCACAAGCTTAGTGCCGCCATTCCCTAGCTTATCCATTTGTAACTTCAGATTTCCCTGTTAGGAAAACAGTAAAGCCATTGGGGATAAATTAAAAGATGATTAACCAAAAATAAGCTGGGGGTCGAAAGAAAAAATATCCACTATCTTCAAACAATGCAGTTCATCCCTTATAGGGAAGCATTTTAGAGATTTCCCAAAGTTCTAGATGTAACTCGGGTTTTCAAAGTCTATGCGGGTATCATTTACATTATTATCTTCCTGCTTTGATTGGACAACAATAGAGTTTTTATTATAGGATTTTATATGTTTTTTAAGACAATTTTTAATAAATATCTGAAATGTTTTAAAAAAGTTTTAAATATTGTTTTTCATATTTTAAAGTTAAACAATTTATCTGACCGGAAATAACCATTTCTACAAATATACCTATGTGACTTTTGAAAGACCCTGTGACTCTTTTCTCTATAAACTTGTGAGGTATTTTTGGTTATAATGTAACCTCTTTATTTTTAATGCTTTATTTATTCCATACATTTTTGCTAGGAGGATTCTGGGGGAAACAAAATAGAGAAAGCACAATCTTTGATCCCTAGGTGCTTATGATAGTAAAGAAGAAAGTAAATTTGATGGTTTTGAGTTCTAGTTGAAAAAGTAGAATTGCTATAGCAAGGCACAGTGGATAGCATTGGCATAGATTTTCTGTTAGTCACATTGTTGGGTTCGGAGTGGAAGCTGAGAAAACTCACTTCAAAGACAGAAGATTAAAATGCAAGCTTTATTTTCTACGTGCACAGGAAGGCAGCCAGTTTGGGATCTGAACTTTGTCCCTGAAGGGAGATTGTGCAACATTTTTAAAAGATGGGAACAGTAGCTGTTGCATTGACCAGTCACATTTTGACACAAGGGGTTGAACAAGAAAGTAAATGTGGGTGACTGGGTTTTTCCAGGTTACCTGACTTCAGGACCTTGAACTCAGTCAGCTCTTTGCAGTCATATCCTCTCTTGGACTTTGGTCTGGAATTTAGAGTGTTAGGGGAACAAAGGAGTGGGCAAGCTTTAAGTCAAGACAGGCAACACATTTACAAACTGTGTGCCTTAGTTTAGACAATGGATAATGGCAACTTCCCTCTTTACATCCCTTACTAGTTAACAGACAAACATGAAACACCAGAAAAAGCAGGATAGGAACTGTATTGCGGGGCCTGGGAACATGAGCTTAGTTTTGACCCTGCTAGCAAGATAAAACTTGTTTCTGAGATGGCTGGATCTAGAAAACTGTCTCTTAACAGTTTATCCCACAGTTCTTTATGTAAGTACCTTCATACATCCAAGTAACATACCAATCCATGTGTTTTTTCTTTTTCCCAAGTATGACATTTGATTGACATAGTATACGCAGAAGTAGCAATACATTTTATCATCAATGTACGAATAAGACATATTGCCCTGATGATGGCTATCATTCTTCCAGCCTCAGCTATAGGATTTTTTTCTCTGAATTTCTCTCACTGCCTTGGATATCCATCCATCTGACCATGGCTCACAAGGTTGTACTCTGGAGCATGACTGCCACATGTCTGTCAACACCTCTGACCTCTGGTTTTTTTTGGCAGCTCTGTTTAGTTACCTAAAACCCACATCAATTGTTTGTTTGGTAATTTCCTTGATTATTTAAAGCCACTTGTAAGTTACCATGTTCAAGTTAACAAGTGACATGCATTTGGGAAAACTACTCGTTCCTTAGGTTTCCCCATATGACTAAACGCTAATCATTTTCTAATCAAAATTCTAATCACATTTTTCTAGTTTGGGTCAGAAATTGCTAATTTTAATACCATTCCCAATCTTCTTCGCTTCATTTTTTTTTGAAGTGCATTGAAAGACTTTATCATTTCTTACATTTACCTAAGCCATTCCTTCTGATCCGGAGATCTGCATTGTTTTCTTAGCTCCTCCTAATGCTTCCCATGGTGCTTGCTCACAGAACTGGCTGAGTCATAGGAGAGTGTAAGCCAGAGCATGTCACTCTGTTGATCAAAACCTTCTACAAGCTCCAGCTGGTATCCCCTAGTCTTCAGAAGAAACCTAAAATTCCTCCCGGAGACTATTACTATAGTGGTTAGGGTCAGATCCTGGGTCCTGGTAGCTCTAACAAGCCAAGCTTAGCCAGCTGTCTTTAAAAGGCCATCTGCACAATTAATAGTGGAATGCAGAAAAAGCAGATTTGTTGTTCAATGTGGCCACATTAGGAAGAGGAACAAAGAGTTCCATCGACAACCCTCTATTGATCCCAAGTCATTTTCTTGTGGCCTTGACATGAGGTTCAGGTTAAAACAGAGGCCAATACGTTTACCTAACTAAGCAACTTGTTTAAGGTGTCACCCTGCCGATCACCATTGTCTCTGTATCATCTCTTCCCTGGTCTGTTTTCAGGACAGAGTGAATCTCTCTCCAGGAGACAGGTTCTCTTTCTGCCTGGCACTAGGGCCTCATCCTTTTCCTCCCCCCAGCACGAGACCTCTGGGGGATTTCCAACAGTGTAGTAACCGAGGCAGGGGCTGAAGGGTGAGGATAGGTCCTTCTTTCGAACACCTCCACTCCCGCCACGATGCTCATGATGGCTGTATTTCCCTGGTACCCTTTTGATCAATTTACAGACAAAACTCCCATTTTCCCTCAGTATGACCTAGATGTGCTACCCATATTGCTTGGAAATGCCAGCTATGCTTCTGCACGGAGGACCATATTCCTTCTAGCCCCATTATGAGAGACACTCCTGTCCCCCACAGAATCACCTTCAGTTCCTCGCTTTCCTAATACAAGGAATGGAAAGGAGACACAGAAGAACAAAGGGGAGGAAAAGCTTGTTATACGTTATTCCATTTATTTATTTTTCTATTCCATTCCTTGTGTTACACTTGCAGATGTGTGTACCACTATGAATTTTTTTGGGTAAAGACACAGTATTAATTGAAGCATGAGGAGACTTGAGTCCCACACAGAACTGTTTGAACCAAGCAGAAGTAAAGAAATCCTTGCTATAATTCCAGAATTTTCTGTTCTGAGCTCAGTAAGTGTAGTGGTTTGAATAAGCATGCATATATTTGAATGCTTAGTCACTAGGGAGTTGCACTGTTTGGGAAGGATCGAGGTGGTGCCTTATTGGAGTAGGTGTGGCCTTGTTGGAGGAAGTATGTCACTCGGGGGTAAGCTTTGAGGCTTCAAAAAACGATGCCAGACCCAGTCTTTCTCTCCTTCTCCTCCCGCCTTCTCTCTCTGTGGGTAAGGATGTAGCTCTCAACTACTTCTCTACCATCATGTCTGGCTGCATGCCACCATGCTCCCTACCATGATAATGAACGAAACCTCTGAAGATGCAAGCAAACCACCAGGTAAGTGATTTCTCTTAGAAGAGTTGCCGTGTTCTTAATGTCTCTTCACAGCAATGTAACAGTGACTGAGACCCTGAGCTTCTTGATATATGGGAGTGGTTGGTATTAGAGAGAACTGTGGGACGTGTTATGATTGATGCAATGTATTTAACAGTGCTGTAGGAAACATGGCTGTTGTGCACAAAGTCTTGCTGCCCAAACTGATATATTGTAGACTTTGGAAAGACAGGAAGTCAGTTTTAGTGTCTCCCAATCGCCAACCCTTCTCTTTGCAGTATCACCCACTACTCCCTGCACTTTTCTGGTATTTCCCTCCCCCTCCCCATGGTCTATGATACCCTGAATATTAGTGTACTCTTGGGTTGAGCCCATCTACTACACACCCATAAACAGCAGCCCCCTATATAGCTGGACAGCTTTCTTTCTTTCTTTTCAAGATGGAAAAAGCTCTTTCAGTATGGAAAGGCTGAGTCTGAAGGTGAAGCTTCAGATTCTCTGAAACTGATCGCATTTTAAGTGCCACTCAAAGCACACCACACATATAGAATCTCACGCATCAAGTCTGAGTTAGCAAGGTTGCACCCAAGAGCTAAGGGCGGAATCTTAGTGGGCAACTTTGGGCATGCAATTAGTGGTACATTGTCATTGTCTTGTGTCTTTGAGTAAAAGACACAATTACTACTTTCCTGGGAACACAGAGATTATTTTTGTCTTTCAAGTAAGTGGAGGAAGATTTCTGAAGGCCCCCAGCAGCTAATCTGATCACCTGTGGCTCTTAACACATTGCTATGGCATGTTAGTTACATTTTGTTTGTAAGGTACTTAACATAGGAAAGTCTGTTATGTGGCTGACCTCATGTTTTGTGGTTAGTGATTCACCATCCTACACCATAATTACTCTTATCCTTGGAAGAAAAGATAGGCTGAGAAGGAAGTGGACTTAACTTATTTCTAATAAATATCACTTAAACCTTTTAATGGTCTATTAAAGTATCGATGTCAAACAAAAAACTTAGAACACATTAATTACATTAATTACATCTGTGCTGAGACAGATGGTATTCAAGACTTCAAGCTTTGGGAGACAAAACAAGTAGATGGATTTTCATTTCACTTATTTTTATATGTTTGTGTGAGTGCCTATATGTAGGCATGTGGCTACCTGCAAGCCTGGTGCCCCACGGAGGGCCAAAGAAGGAGTCAGAGCTCCTGGAACTATAGTTCCATATGGTGGTTCTGGGCTAGCATGTGGGTGCTTGGAATCAAACCTAGGTCCTCTGCAAGAGCATCCAGCACTCTTATCTGCTGTAGTCTCTCCAGCCCCGAATTTTCTAGCTTTATTTGTGAAGGTGACAGTCATGGTAACTGGTACCCTCAGAAAGTAGATATTTCAACAGTCAAAACAATTTGTTTTCTCCATTTGATTTTTAGGGAGTGTCTATATTTGATGTAATTAGGTAGAAATTAAATGTCATCTTCACACAGCGAGGAGATTACGGGCACTTGTGTGTTGGCACTGTGTCTGCTTATCCTGTGTCTGATAACAATCAGGGGCCAGATGCAGGTTTTCAAGCACTTGAAGCATAATGTGGGGATTGTCAGCATTAATAAAGATGATGTGCAAATAGGACTTTGGCAAACCTTTTTCACATATGACCCTCTGAACACATTTTCTAAGACTTTTCTCAAGGTTTGGGGGTTGGGGCCTGAGCAGACCTAGAATCTTGGCTTCACACAAACACTGTAAAGCTTTCAGCAAAAAGTACTGGCAATGTTAATTTTTTTTTTCATGGTAGAAAGGAGCTTTGGGCATCTTGAACTCTGAAGGTCTTTATCAGGAGCCTGTAGCTTTCAGATGTTCATGTGGAAGATGTGAAACAGTTACACTTGAAAGTTTCAAAACCATGACTGTAGCTCAGAGGTAGGTCAGCACCATTTTACTCCAAAGGATGCTTGGTATCCTTAATGATTTCTTTTCTGTTAACTTGATTTCTATTGTTGACCGTGGATAGCGCACTCCTTTGATGCAGATAAGTAAGCAAGAAAGTGTAAACGAGATTCTTCCTCAAACTCAGGGTAAAGAAGCTTTCTGTTCTAGAAGGAGCCTCTCAGGAAAAAGTATCCTAATCTATACAGGAACGGGCTCTAGGCTCATCTTTTATAAGGTATAGAAAGAGAGAGAGGAAAAAAACCAATTCAAAAACTACTGTGTGAGCAGGTGTACCCAGAACTGGTTTAAAAGATGATGCAGTCTAGGGGCATCATTCTAGGTCTACCCAATTCTTCAGTTTTCTTCACAACACATCACTGCTGACAGTTCACACTTTTCTATTCAACACTGTAGTTTAGGATGAATGAGAATATGGGTCTCTTCTGTCATGACTACTGGGACATAGACAAGGCCATCCCTACACAGTCTACTTGCCCACATGTTTAGAATTTAAATGTCAAGTATCTCAGTGCTCTCCTAATCTTATAGTCACGCAGGTAGGAGATGAAATTCAACTTCTAGAGGTGGCTTTCTTCTCTCCTTCACGCTCTGGTTGGTGGCTCCTGGATCAGAGAAGTCTTAGAGAGTTTACCAACCGGTCCACAGCTTCTATTTTATTAAGCACAGTTCTAGAATAACACTCCCGGAAGCAGATGCCTCTCCGGTGCTTCCCCATTAATATCTTCCTTGGTTTTCCCTGTTGTAGTCCTCCCATGACCACAAAACCCTGAATTTCATAATAAGCCCAGATTTTCCTAGTGGGCTCCCTGGAGTCGTCGGTGGTAGCTCTGGGGTTGTCAGCAAGAATGAAGATTTCACAGGCTATATGGAGAAGTAGGTTACGACCACTCATCCTCACTTTTGATCAGAGCAATTCTTCTTTTACATATTTTATGTATTGTTTATTTCTTAAATAATGATACAAAGGTGAATGTCATTAATCTTTGGCATCATTGTTTGGCTAAGAAAAATCCCAGATACTGCTATGTAATTTTGAACATTTGGATGTTCTAACAGACACTTCGATTTTTAATGTTTGTTCCACAGAATTTGGCCCTTGATCATGAATATACCGTTAATTATGTAATATTACTTTACAAATAAAAGAAAGATAATAAC
This sequence comes from Pachyuromys duprasi, assembly GCA_028658305.1. NCBI lineage: Eukaryota > Metazoa > Chordata > Mammalia > Rodentia > Muridae > Pachyuromys > Pachyuromys duprasi. The sequence goes on along the minus strand of CM053759.1, from coordinate 26,541,999 downwards.
ATACTTTTCCTTAATTCTAGTATAATCACAAAAAAGTGATCTATACCAGGAAAAAAAATCAGAATGTCTCTATCTTCTTTCCTAGAATTTAAAAATAAGTACAGACCATGGAATAATATAGAATGTAACATGGAAGATTTAAATTAGGTGTACTAATTTGCTTTCTGTTGCTCCAATACATATCATGAGCAAAAGGAACCTGGGGAGGTAGGGTCCTTGTGGCTTATGCGTCTGATGACAGCTCATTTCCACAGAAGGCAGGAACTCAGGTCAGAGCACAGGAAAGAACTTTGGGGACAAGCTGCTTTGTGGCTCGCTTCCTAGCTTCTGTTCAAGTTGCTTTCGTATACAGCACAGAAAACCCTACCTAGAGATGGCACACAGTAGGCTGGGCCTTACGACATCAGTCATCAAAGAAGAAAATACCTATAGATATGCTCATTGGCCGGGCTGATGAAAGCAGTCCCCCAACTGAGAGGCCCGCGTACATCTCTGGGCTGTGTCACCCTGATAGTTGAAGCTAACCATAAACCAGAAGAACAGACTTTGTTACTTTTGTTCATCACAACAGCTTTTAGTTAGGATAAAGTCCTGAGCCTGAGCCATTTAGGTTGGCTGCCCAGTTGAAGTCTCTCTCTCATTAACGTAGCAAAATATTGCAGGCAAATTAATGTATAAAGAGAAGCACCATTTTGGAGGAAAGGTTTTAGAGTCTGGAAACACAAAATTGGGTCATTCCATTTGTTTACACTCTGATGTGAACTCACAGCAGAAAGTTTTATGGAAGGAAAATGCGTATGTGGGAAAGGCCACATGGCAAGACAAGAAGCCAAAGAAAGTGGGGAATGGCCAATCTTGATCTTTGGGCATAATGGGGTTATAGTCCATTAGAAAGAATAATATTTCCTTACAAGGGCAGCACCTTCAGTGACCTTCCATCAGGCTCTTCAACTTAACAATGATATCATATCTGTGACCAGGAACCTGTGAGGGCAACTTTTAAAACACATGTAAACCATAGCAAGGTTACTGACATTCTAATTAAGCATTCTCCTTTGTAATTTGTGCTAGGGTCTCTATAAATGCTGACCGATCCTTAATAATTAAAGTCAACGTCCTTTCTTAATTTGTCAACTCAGTTGTTTAGATAACAGGGCTTCCTTTCATTGATCAATAGCCCTGATTTGTTTCTATCATAGAAATGCTGTTATACAAACTGTTGACAGTGTGAATTGATTCTACTATTTCTAGAACTTTAAATATTTGACTTCAGAAATCATGGTTGAAAACATATGATTTTACATCTTATGTGTCAGTGTGAATAACTGAAATCCACAGTGCTAAAGTACTTGCTATTCTCAAGAGAGATAAGTAATACAGAACCATGAATTGACACTGAAGTTGCTACAATACTTTAAACTTGTACTTCATACTCTGTGTTGTTCAGTCTCCATCATGGAGGGCATCTCTGGTCATTTGTGTCCCAAAAGGCTCTGTTTTCTGTCTGTTTATTTGTTTTCATACAGTTGACTTTAGCAAGTCATAACTTTCTCTTATTAGCAGAACTCTAAAAGTAAATCACAGAACTAATTCCCCTGAGATCAAACACCACCAGAGCATTTGCGTCCAGGTAAATGTTCTATAATATTATATTCAAAAGAGAGTTAAGTGGCTGGGTGTTCTTATGTCATTAACATGTCTGTGTAAGCCGACTATCCTATGTAAACTCCGGCATGGTCAAAGCCTAGCTTTTATATCTCTAGCGCTCATGCAGTGTGTACATCAAGGGTTACATCTGATCATGCTTGTGGTAGAGTGAGTGGTCAGCCTTGCGATATGCAAGCATCATCAACAGGGCATCTTCCTGGGCCTCCTGTTCAAGGCTATAGGAAGCAGGCATGAGCTCTCAGGGGACAGAACTGGGCTTAGGAAGCAAACTCAGTCAGTCTTCGACTGAGAAAGCTTTTGGAGACAGGTTACAGGAGAAGAAAGTGGGGGCCAAATGGGTTTGACCATAGAGGAGGGGATGCTGGAGTTGGACAGAGCAGAGAGGATGTGAGATGATTCTGAGCCGGGGATGGATGTTCGTGAAGCTGGTTTTGGAGGAGGGCAGAAATAGTGGATTTGGGGCGCTGGAGAGGGAGTTAAAGGGAAGTTGTTGTGGACGAGAGGAGAGGCACAGGGGAAAGCAGACAGCCAGGAGCCATTCCAGTTGCAGTTATCATTGACCACCATCCATGTCTGTCTCCGTCAGAGCAGGACCTCTGACAAATGCGTATAATCAAATATGGCTTTGTGTCTGCTTCTGGGATTTGCTTGTGCTCATTTACTCTCATCCTGTAGTTCTCTCTCTCTCTCTCTCTCTCTCTCTCTCTCTCTCTCTCTTACTTTTAGAGATTGCAAAAAAGCCACAATTACTCTGATTGCAACCATCCTAGCCACAGATACAGTAAAGCCAAAAGAAAGGCACCACCAATTAAGCAGAGTATAGGAGAGCCAGTGACACAGATAAATGATGCATAATTGCTTCAATTTTGTTACAGAGATAAAGAAAAGAGGAGTTTCGAGCTAGGAGGATCATTTGTAGAAAAATGACCAATAGAATGAACAGATGAACTCCCTGGGGGTAGGGGGCAGATGCAGGCTGGAGCCTCCTTGCACAATTCTTGCCTTGAAGTAATGTTGGAGGGCAGGTCTGCCATCATCTTCATTTCTAAGATAAGGGAGCAGAGGCTTAGAGAGGTAGAACCATTCCTCCAAGGTCATTCATCTCAGTGGAAGCCAGAAGTCAAGAAAGGTCTCTCTGACTTACAACATTTCTTCTGCTTCAGTCCTAAGAAACCCTGTCCTTTTGAAAGCACCAGAGGCTTCCGGCTCCTTGGCGCTTCCTGAAATCCTTTTGGATGTTGATGAAAAGCTCAGTAGCCAGTGTGATCTTACAGGTTTACTCTAGGAGATCCTGTGTGCCCTTTTTCCAAGTCATGTTCTTGGAGGAACAGTCGGGCACTGTACTTCTCCATGTGACTCTGGACACTTGCTTTCAGCAGGAGGTCATTTTCAGAAACTCTGAGGGGGCAAGGAAATGGCATCCAAGTTACCGGAGTTGGCAAAGCCAGATTTTGTAACCTGCAAGGAGGCAGCCAAGCATTGTTGGGGTTCCTGTGTCTCATCCAACAGGTTATTTACTCATGAGGTCCAAATCTTTCCAGTCTTGGGAAATACAAGTGATCCTTGGCTGAAGTCAATATGTCAACCTCCCAAGCCCCCAAGAAGTTATTCAGAATATCCTTCTGAAAGCTTACCATGGTTAGAAAAGCTAAAGCATGGAGACAGCATTGCATGTGGAAGATAAAGCTATCCAAACTCATCATGAACCCACATTTTATCTCTTCACCCCCTAAGACACACTGTCAAGAAATGGGTACCTGCTGGAAAAGGCACTTAGACAGAGGTACTCTTATGTTTCTGTGGGTTCTCAGTGGCCAGGCTGGCTTGCTAACTTTGTTTCTTATAGGATGCTTTTATTACCTTCAAGTGTATATGCTTGGGCAGTACATTTGTTTGGTCAGCAAATATCAGCTGAGTATCTACTATGTGCCAGGTTCCATGTAGAAACAGAGAACACAGGAGAACATAGTACTGAGCAGAACCAGCATCTTTTTTTCCTTTTCTTTTCTTTTCTTTCTTTTTTTTTTTGGTATGTTGCAGTCTAATGGAGGGAAAATAGAAAGAAAAGAAAGACTAGAAATAGGTAGCGTCTAATGGTAAGTGACTTGAATAACTTGTGAGCCACGGTTGGAGAGTTTATACTATGGGTTAAATCTAGCCTGCAGAGTGGGGGTAGTTGGGGGGTGGGTAATGTTTTGGCTGAGATTTGGAAAACATAGACCTCTTCCTGGTCCTTAAGGACTGATGATGGCTTAAGATGAAAATTTGCCAAACCACTGGGAGTGAGCAGATACTAACAGAATCATGTTGAGCAATTCTTGTAGTTCTGACTGAAGAAAACAGCAGAGTTTGGCTAAGGGAGGGGGAAAGCTCAGACTTGCACAGATGTATCCTCCTTCAAATGGTACCCATGGCCTTGCTCCAGATCATCCCCACTACCGGATGTGCTCTGACACAACCTGTACCCATGTCTTCCGTGTTTTACTGTATCAGTCCCTCTCTCTTCATCCTTAACCACCTTCAGGCTGTTTCCATCCTTCCTTTTCTTCCTTTCCTGTATGGTCTCTGCTCTCCCAAAGCTCCTGGGACTCCCTGTGAGTCATTGTCCCAGCCCTCTCCCTTCCATCTCTGGCTCAGGAGCACAGCTTACACGTTCTAACAGAGAATTCTGAGTTCAACTGCGGCCACTGGAAATGGAGATAGAGAGATTTCAGAGTCCAGCACTTCTACAATTACAGTGAGAAGTATGCCGCAGGGGACCATTCAATGGCGACCCTTCCACCCCTGCACTGCCCACTAAGTCTGAGTGGAGCCGAATCACTTTTAAGGGGAGAGTTACCAAAATCTATTCTCTTTGGATTATCTTTAGCTGGGAAATGTGTGCTCTGAGTGCTTTTTAATAAAAGAGCTACAGCCATCCTCCTTTATTATGTTTCAGCCCAGCTTTGAGAAGCACAACAGGTAAGCCGAAGGTAAATTTACTAGGAAACCGAGATTTCGTCTCCCTGGCAACATTAATTCAGTCTTCTTAGAAATGGAAACGACACTGGAAGCCTTTGTTTCGCATTGCCAGCTTTGCAGGGCAACGTGACATGTTGAGGGCTCCGGAAACAGTGCTGAGTAATAGAAATTTGCTTTAGAATCTTCCCTCCTAAGTTTCATGTAATCCCATGGGCATTATACTCTGGCTGACAGTTACCACCTTTGCAGGAAAAATAAAAGGGAGCAGATAAAGTCTCAGTGTGACATACTACAGCAACTATGCACATCTACTGACTATGCAGAGCTAGTTGAAGAGTTTGTAACAGTCATGGCTTAAAGGATCTTTTCTGTTGTTCAAGACCAACGGTCCAGTAGTTCTGATATTCAGGGATGGGGCATTGGTGCATAGTAATCGAGGCATTCACACGAGAGCATGTTCTGACCTTTTTCATCTGAGTTGGGCATTCCATCCACCCTAGCACGGTTTTCAGTAGTTACCTTGAAGACACAGTAATCCGTTTGAATAATTCATCCTCAGGAAGTTTTGGTAAAGTGCAGTCTGTCTTATACGGAGAGAGACTCTTGGATGCTTCTCCTCTCGGCACCTTTATAACGTGGTGTTAGAGGTGTAGGTGTCTCTTGGGAGAGTGTCAGGATTTAAATTTTGGCTCTATCATCTGCTAGTTTGGAGCAATGGAGAAGGCTTTCTTTGTTCTACCTCAGTTGTTTCCCCCATCATGTAATTGGTCTCAAGCCAAGTGTGGGGCTGTTGGAAACGGTCACATGATGATATGTGTAAAGCATGAAGGCAAGGTATGGAGCCTTGGAGTTGTGCTTAGTTTTGGCTAGACATTCAGTTGTTATAGTTTCCCATCTCTGTGCCATTATGCCAGAGGAAGAGAAGGTAGGGTTTAGATTTATTTTTGTCGCTGGCAAATATTTCATAAGTACAGACAACTATAAAATTTTTCCCCAGCTAATTGCATAAAAATTCGCTGCCACTCTTGTAGCTACTTTTTTTTTTCTTTAACAATGTGATGGGGTTTTTATCCTTGCACATCTTGTAGGCAGGGTAAATTTTGGGTTGAAGTTTTTGTAGGTGTGTTGGTGTTCTCCTCCTTCCACTAGGAGTCCTGTCTAGTTAGAGGGTGGTCTATTCAGTTTTTATGACCCCTGCCACTAGGATTCTCAGCTGGAGTCACCCCATGGGAGAGAGCCTTTACTGACACTATTAAGGATACTCTGCTACGTTTGTAGACAAGAGCCTAGCATAGCTGTCCTCAGAGAGGCTCTACTCAGCAGCAGATCCAAACAGATGCTGAGACTCACAGCCAAAGATTGGGTGGAGCTCAGGGTGACTTGTGGAAGAGTGGAGGGAAGGATGCAAAGGAGAGGTCAGGAGCTCTACAAGAAGACCAACAGAGCCAACTAACCAGGGCCAAGGGAGGCTTATGGAGACTGAAGCACCAACCAAGGACCATGCATGGACTGGACCTAGGCCCCCTACACAGATGTAGCTGAGTAGGTCCCCTAGTAAAGGGAGCAGGGTAGGGGGCTGTCTCTGACATGGGCTCTGTTGTCAGCTTTTCGATCGGGGCTGTCTTAACAGATCCTGATGTGACTTAATGTGCTTGGGTGGGTTGCTGGGGAGAGTGTCGCCTTTTCTGAGGAGCAGGGGCAGGGGGATAAGGGGAAGCAGGAAGGTGGGACCGGTAGGAGAAGAAGGAGGGGGCTAGGATTTGGATGTAAATGAATAAGTAAATAAAGTAATTAATTAAAAAAAACCCAATGTGATGGGCCAGGAGATTGTGATTCTGAAGTAGTAGGAACAGGGGGACCTGGAGAAGGAGGAAGAGGAGGAACTGTAGAATTCCAGTTAGGCCTTACCCCATACTTCCTTGGTTTTTCTCAGGTTTTGTTGGTTCCCAGTAACTGAAGACCCTGCTTGGGGCTGTGAACTGCTTTCGTTTGGATGCTTCAGGGCCAGACCTGAAACATGAGTCCTCAGTGTGGACTTACTCAGCGGATTATGTTGCCCTGCAAAAGGAAAACAAGATTACCACCACAGCCCTGGCAACAGTATGGATTCAGGGGTTTGTGGGGCCGTGGAGAAGTAAGTGACATTTTCTTTTTCAGCGTTACGGTTAAACTCGGAGGTAAAAAGAAAAGCCCTGCTTTTTATCTGTGTTTCTTAAACATTTGCTGTGAAATTTTAGAAAATTAGAGGGCCTCGTATTCACTGATGATGGTTAGCTCTTGCGCCCCGGATCGACTAAGAGAACAAATGCTATGCAATACCTCTTTGTTGACAACAGAGGATCAGTTTCACTTGATTGAAGTCATAATTGTTCTTTCCCTCTTGTTCATGCCTATATTTCTGCTACTAAGAGTTATTCGTGCACCAAAGGTTTTCTGGTCAAATGTTGCAGGTTCTTGGAGGAAGTCTGCCCTAAGAACGGATTATTTGGAAGGATGTACTCAGTTGTTTGTGATTTGGCTGGCAGCCTCTTTCAGCATCTGCTCTTCTCGGCAATACCAGTCTTTCTGCATCTCCTCATGTTCTCTGCCCCTAGCTAATGCTTATGATCTCACCATAGCCCTTTCCCTCTTCCTGGCTCACCTCACCTCAGCTGGTGGTTGTGCAAGTTCTTGCTCCCTCCTTCAGGCAAATATACTATCGTATATAACACATCCTCCAATACAGCCTCAGTTTCCCTTCTGGCATTTTGTTCTCTGGAATCCATATAGACATTATTCATGCCTCCTTTCTAACACTTGTCACGTGTCATCCTGTCGTACCAAGTCCGTTTTCACACACATGTGTTACGGGTTTCCCTATGCCTTTTGATTATTTCAAGATGGTACCTTACCAAATTTTACTTATTATTTGCTTTCTTAGTCCCTAGAATATTGTTTATACAGAGATAATAGATAAAATCCTGCTGTATTCATAAAACTGATAAGCAGTGCCCCGATCTCGTCACTCTTCTGCCGTGCACTGAGCACACTCTGAGAGGGAACCTCCTCCACATGTTCCTCTTCTATCTTTTGAGGCCCCAGCCTTCTCTGATTTTTGAACCAAATTGAGAGTCCAAAGTTCAGAAGAGAGACACAAATAATTGAAGAAGCCTGTGCTGGTTAGGTTTGTCATCTTGCCACAAACTAGAGATTTCTTCTAGAAGGGTGCCTCTATCAGACTGGCCCGTGGCCATGCCTGTGAGGGATATATTGATTAATGATGGACGTGAGTGGTATCACTCATGGTCAGGTATCCATGAGTTGTATAAGAAAGCAAGCCAGTAAGCAACATTCCTCTCTGTTCTCTGTTTCAGTTCCTGCCTTGAGTTCCTGTCTTGGCTTTTTTCAGTGATGGACTGTAACCTTTAAACCGAATAAACCCTTTATCACAACCTTGTGTTAATCACAGCAACAGGAAAGCAGATAGGGCATGCTCATAGGGCAAGGCAACCCTGTCTCAACCATCAGCAAACTAGCCAGCTAGGGAATGGGCAAGTCCCTGCAGGGCTTTTTCTTCCACAGCTAGCATCCAGTGGAGTCTAGTAGGATGTAGGGATTTTGGTAGAAGGCAATACCAGAGAGGACTTCCAGTGCTAGCACAGTCCACAGTTTCCTGCTATTTCCACTCCTTTGAATCTTTGCTGTCTTTGTTATTTTTGGGGAAGTTCCTGCCAGTATTTCTTCATAGCATCTTCTGCTGCATCCAGTAGTGTCACACAGTCTTGATCAAGCTCGACTTCTTTTTATGGAAGATCACAGTTGAGAAATCCAGATAGTGTGAGCATTTTAGTAGACAGTAATAGCTTGAGATTGAGTTCTGCTTTATTAAGATGATAATAGTAGCATTTGACTGGCCCTAGAGGAAGCCAACCAATCAGATAGATCTCTTTCTGCTTTTATGTGGTGGGGTTACCTGTGATCTCTGTATGAGATGGTACTTCTATAGGAAACTTATAATTTCTGAACTTGTAGAAGTAAGTGATAATGAGTCTTGTGAGATGACTCAGGGGTGATTCAAGCCTGATGATCAGTGGAACCCACACTATGAAGGAAGGAGAAAACTGGCTCCTAGAAGTTGTCTTCTTGCTTCTGTATGTGTAGTCTCTCTCTCTCTCTCTCTCTTTCTCTCTCTCTCTCTCTCTCTCTCTCTCTCTCCACACACACACACACACACACACACACGCCAAATAAATGGAAATCCTGAAGTTTCAGGATAATAAGAGAATTGAAGATACACGTCAATTGGTTATTTTTTGTGTCTCATGAACCCTTTAAGATGAAATAGAAAGACAAAGAAAGATGCACACAGTCTTTCTTCTTCTCTTTTCCCACTGAGCTAATAAAGTTTTATTATCGTGTCTAAAAGGCAAAGCCCCTGGTTGGTTTGGTGTGTACTTTGAATATTGGATGCTGAGGCCAGCATAGTATGAGACCTCAAGGGACTGAGCTGCACTGACCAGCTCCTCCCTGGTGTCTGTGCTGACAGAGCAAGCAGAATGGCAGTAGCTAGCACGGGTTGACACTTATTGTGATGTTAATCTTAACTGTCAACTTGGCAGGATGTAGAATCACCCTGGCAACATCTACCTGTGTCTATGAGGGTGTTTCTAGACATCTTAACTGAGGAAAGAAGACTGTTTTGAGTATGAGCAGCACCATCATGGGCTGGGCTCCTCTTGGGAATACCAGGAAGAAGTGAGCTCGGCAACAGCCTTCCCCTCTCTCTGCTTTCAGAGGACTTCTGAAAGTGGCCAGCTACCTCACTCTCCTGCTGCCTTTGCTTTCCTGTCCTGATGGGCGATATTCTCAAACTCTGAGACAAAACAATTTTTTTTCTTTTGAAGACTGTTTATTTCTATTGTTTAAAAATTTTGTTTGTATATGTGTTTGGGTGGATATGTACATGTAAGAATCCAGAAGAGGGCATCCTGTCTCCAGAAAACAGGTAGTTGTGAGCTGACTGTCATGGGTGCTGGGAACCAAACTCTGGTTCTCTGGGCGAGAAGTTCATGCGCTTAGCCACTGAGCTCTCCCTCCAGCCCCTGTCCTTCCTTTTTTGCTTTGTCAGCCATTTTGTCATAACAAAGAGAAAATTTACCAAAATGTCTGTTCTCAGTGATTCACAGGCATTATCTCAACTAAGTTATAAGCTGTTAGATCTATTATTCCTATTTGTCAAAGAGGTGGCATCTTGCATTGGCTGAGGCATTCATCCATGCAGATGTAGCCAGTACATCTCAAATCTAGGACAAGTCTGGGAGCCTGGCTTTCACAACGACTCTCTCCTGGATCCTGACTCAGGCTGATACCCTATCTCCAGGGTTTGTGAGTGGCTATTGAGGAAGGTGGGACAGTGTCTGTGAGTCATCAGATGAGTTCCAAAAGGCCCATATTTACACAAAAGGTAGAATAAGGGATGCTACCAATAATACTTTGCATGAAAAGGTTTATTTTAATCATGGCTCTGCTTAAAGGAACAAACCTCCAGCAACATGTATTGTGAGTTGTACAAGCTCCATGCCATACATCCTTTTCAAGCATATGGCCAAGTATGTTTTGGAATTGACATAATTCAAAAATTGGTGTTTAAAGCAATTTACTTAGAAATTGTTAGTACATATATTAAATGTTTTGATTTTTAATGGCAATTGAGTTAAATAATTTTAGTGTTCTTTTAGATTTTTTTCCTGTAGTTTTCATAGTTTAGACTTAAAAAAACACATTTATCTGGAGTTCCTAATAATTGTAAATAATTTAACCTTCTCTTTCTAAAAAACTAAAAGTGCATTGTGATTCATTTACTGATTTAAAGTTTACCAAACCAGGGCATTGATATTTTTTGTGTATCTTTAGGTGACTCTTTGATTCAGTTGCTTGGATTTCATTGCTGTACTGAGCCACCTCAAGTGGGTCAGTTCTGGAGTCCAGTAGTCATGGGTTTAGTCCATCTTTTGTATTTTCATTACTTGTAGCTCAGCAGAACCCATCTTGTGGATGGGATTTGATGGATGTAAACTCTGAGGCTCAGTTGGGGTATAGCTCAGTGGTACAGTGCCTGCTTGGCAGCCACAAGGCCTGGGACTGACTCCTGGCATGAGTTAAAAAAAATAAAGGAAAGAAAGGAAAGAAGGATGGATGGAAGGAGGGAAATGAAAAGGAGAAAAATGCAGAGGGTTTGAGGCTCAGAGGCTCACAGGGTTGGTGACCAGCACTGTTGGTGACAAATAGGTTTCCAACTCAGGTTTGAAATTTCAGTTGTCCTTTCTCTCATGAGAAAGCTCAGTTCCTAGTTTTCTGGGGTCACGTACCTTCTTATTAGCTTTCAAAAATAGTTTAATGAATGCACACCAGCTTTCTCTTTTCCAGTTGCTGATATTCCCAGCTTTCGCCTTCAGCCTAATGCAGGGCCTCTCTGGCACAGTGTTTGAGCTTGGCATTTGGGAACACACTGCTTCACTTGTGACAGAGGAAGAATTTGGAGTTTGGAGGTGGGAGATCTCTGCATGGTGCAGGTACTCATTCCCTCCATCCCCATAATTATCTCTCTGAGTAATTGCTTTGTGCCTTTCAGTGGAGGGAGAGAATAATCAAATCAAAATGAGCTATTTGTGTAAATGGTGGGGTTTATTTTAGAAGTTTGTTTCTAAGATTTGTTTTAAAGAACACTTCTAAAAAGACTAGCTCAAACTATAGCCTATGTGTAATCAAACAGAAAATTTACCCAACTAGATTGCAGTTTAAAAAAAGAAAAACATGTCAAAACTTTTTCTTTCTTTCTGGTTTCAGAATCCTATGGGATCCAAAGGGCATTGGCAGCCACCCCAACTTAGGGTGGGAGACAGGAGCAAAGATCAGGAATGGAAAGCCAGCTCTTTCTAGGCTTTCTATGGGTCCTCAGCTTGCAATGAGTTATTTCTTTTAATATGGAAACAATTTGATGCCTTGGTAAACAATACAGAAAAAAAAAAACCCTTAAAAACAAAAACCCTAACAGTAGAACCAACAAAAGCGAACACATGACTAGCAATGAGAGTTATTAGGTAACAATTTTTTTTTCATCTAAACTTAATTCCAATGCAGATTTTAGGAGAGGTAGTTCATCTAATTGATGTTGTACGTGAACAAATCCAAATTTATGCATTTGAGCCTTACATAGGTGACATAATTTCATTCTCTTTTATATTGGCTGATTCAGTTCCTGAATCTCATACTTCTATGTTCTTGGACTTAGTTGGGACTCTCAGAAGATTCTTTCTGTTCTATGTCTCTTGTTTCTAAGCAACACAGCTTATCTGACTCTCGGGGATGAATCTTTGCCTGAGTACGAAGAGTTTTTACATCTTCAGACACAATGCCAATGCCACCCCAGATATCTGTGACCTACATGGAAATTGCCTTACTGTTGAAAACATGAAAAGTGCATGATGTTCCATGCATGCAGGGTTGTCTGGAAATGCACACATGCCCTTGACATGACAAGGACTGCACAGGCTACTGGAAGTTCAACTGGAACTCTACCCCAAGATTAGGGTGTTGGGAGAGGACCCCAAGTTTCAAGATCAAAGCAATTTGATAGTGAAATGTCTTGATTTGAATTCCGGCTCCATCTCTTTATTAAATGGCACAGTTTGGGCAAGTAAGGACCCATGCTCTGTACTTAGAAGACAGGGATAATAAATCTGCCTCTGGTCCATACAGATGTTGTAAGGACAATGAAGATAATCTATGTAAAACCACCTAGCAAATGCCTTGTAAATAGCAAATACTCAAATAAATGTTAATGATGATTAATATGTTAATTTCCACCTTCTGGAAAAGAAAACGAAGATGTAATAGATGAAATAATTTATAATGCCACCTTATAGTATTGGTTCTGGAATGCTAATTTATTAAAATATATTCTACATAAAGGTTAACGTTATGCGGTAGAGAGGCAGTTTTAGATAATTGGTTAAATGAAAATATTTCATATGTGAGGAGTAAATGGAAAAGTCAGAGCTGTTAAATTTTCAGTTTTAGTTTAAACTTCTTTTTTTTGGCAAGAACTACCATATCAGCCCACCTTCATGGCTTTCTTCTGCAATCCTTGCAATCCTGCAAGGGCATGTGAACAACTATAGACAAGACTGCACGCACAGAACCTCATTCACGTTTCATGTTTCCACTAGTAAGGCAATTTCCGTGACGCTCACAGATATCTGGAGTAGCATTGGCATTGTGTCTGAAGATGTAAAAACTCTTCGTACTCAGACAAAGATTCACCCCGAAGAGTCAGATAAGCTGTGCTGCTTAGAAACAAGAGACATCACATCTAAGCATCCTTGGTTTGTATCAGTTCGTTGACCAACTAGAGGCTCAGACGTATTCGTCACTAGTCACATCAAAGGCCTCTCCCCGAAGAAAATGCATAAGAAGTCTTGGTTCACCCAGTTCTCATGATGGCTACGTGAATTCGGAAACACATCCCAATCCACACGGTGCTTTCAAAATTGGAATTTTAAATTATTATTCGATGCAGCTGAACCATGAAAATGAAAGATGCTCCATTGTTCATTCAAAACAGTTTTGAGGGGCCATGCGGCAGGCTGTGGTGGACCTGGCTCCCTCTTCCTGGACCACCTGCTGAGTCAACTGCGTGAGGGTGAGTGGGCCTGCGCTGGATTCTTCCTGATGACACTTCTTTTGTGTACCATCTTCACGGCCACATCACACACAACTACTCCTAGGCCAAGGAAGCTGTCATTTATCTCTTTGAGCAGATCAGGTTTTTTTTCTTTCAGGAAATGAGCTCCTTTCCTCAAAAAAACTATATATATATATATTTTTTAATATGGGAGATATGTATATATAATTAGAAAAAATATTTTCCAAGACAGTGTTACAAAACAAACACAGAATCAAATAATCATTGTTCTCCAGTAACTACTGATAGGGAACAGCTTTCCCTGGATCAGCCAGTTGGGGTGAAGGTTCTCAGGAAGCGTGTGATTTTTAGAGGCGGTTTCATTTTCTCAACTCAAACTGGAAAGGACTTTATGTGTACTGTCAGAACTTGCTGTTTTGGAAATGGAAAAACTAAGGCCTGGAGTGTCATCCAACATTTATTGAGTATGACTACGTACACACATACACACCCTCCGCAAATGTCTGTTTGTCTCTCTATGTGTGCATATTCTCATATCCTCAAATCAAGTCTGAAAGGCACTACTAATATTCATGTTTATAGACAGAGACAACAGAACTATTAATAACCCATCCTGATTTGAGAGCGTGTCAAAGCAAGGCTTTGAATACTTTTTTGAGTTTGTTCCATGACCTCTGTGTTTTCTAGCATTTCTTTGCTACCTGTTTTACTGGTTTGAAAAGGGGGTGGTACAGGGCAGGGTGTGTTTGGTCAGAGGCACTAATTGCTCTATGCTCCACACTAGGCCTTTATATACGGGGCCATACTGCCAAAGACTTTCCCTTACTTATGTGACGTTTAATATCTGCAGTCATAGGGCCTAGGAATTCTATTTAATTACCTCAGTGATTTCAGAAAGTCACAGATTTAAAGGAAAAGAAAGCCATAAAAGAAAAGACATACAAAGACATTTTAGGCTCAGATTTATTCTTTGTATTCTAATCTCCGGTGTGGCCCATAAGATGACATTATGCCGTTGTGTTTTAAGTGCCTTTTGTCAAAGTACATTTTTCTTAGCAAAATGTTTAAGTACATTTTCTTAGCAAAATCCGAGGCATGGTTAAGAAGGCCTTTTGAATTAGGAAACGTTTCAATTAATAAAATATTGAGAAAAAGGAAGGAAAAGAAGAGCAGGCAAGATAGGTTTGGTCTTAGGGGTGCTGTGTTCATTTTTAACACACCGAATATAAGCATATTGATCAGTGAGCTTAGATTCCCCCACTCTGTTTTCTCAGAGTCCCTTTGCTTTGGGTCATAGCCTGAAAAAGGGAGTGGCTATGCCACAAAATATTGTTCTCACACTTTTTAAAGACAGAACAATGAAATGAAGGCATAAATAGTCAGGGCAAAGCAGGCAGCCAGTGTGCAAAGGCTTTCAAGGTAATCCCAAATGTAAAATCAAAGCAAAACTTCCAAACTTGTAAGTTATTGAGAAATGGTCTCATGTTCTTAAGGCAAGGACTGCATTTACGGTATTAGACGTAGGTCAATACCCGGGCTCAAGGCTCCGAGACAAGACAATTAGTAGCACATGAACTCATTATTGCTGACACCGAGTCCCCAGATGCTGAGTGTGATAAACAAGCAGCTCAGTGGAGGTGTCGTGTCTCATTAGCACGAGAGCAGTCCTACCTTCATGGGTGCAGTTTGCTGTAAGCTTGTAGCCATCTCTGTTAAAGCCGAGGGTTTTAGATACTGTGACGTTGGGAAGCTGGGGTTATCGTATTTCCGCATGTGGATAAAAGAACTAAGACTCAGGCCCCAGGGCTCGGGCGGCGCAGCGCATCTCCACTCCCTCATCCTGCCAGCCAGTGATCGCTGGGCCCGTTTACTTGGGGATGACCTGACTGGCCTCTGCCAGGATCTTCCTGAGGCATAGGCAGAAGGCCTTCAAGTAGACTCCTTGGTGTTTGGGGTTGGTCCACTGAGGGAGTTGCGAGCAGTCATAGTGCTTGTTTCTATGGAATAGTGAGGACAGTGTACACGGCAGAGTGTACAGTAAGCGAGCAGTTGCTGGAACTGTGCTCAGAATTTCCATGGACGGCCATCACGACGCATACAGTTACTGCGTTATAGGTGAAGATCACGGAGACCTAGACAAGAAGAAATTCCCAGTTCGCACAGGAAGTTCAGCCCCATCTAGGTCTGTGCGAGCTGCCCAGACTCAGGGCATCGGTCCTCAACCGTCCTAACGCTGCGACCCTTTAACACGGTTCCTCATGTTGTGGCGATCCCAACCATAAAATTATTTTCATCGCTATTTCATAACTGTACTCTTGCTACTGCTATGAGTCTGTAAATATATGTGTTTTCGGCTGGTTTTGGGTGACCCCTGTGAAAACGTCATTGGATTCTCAAGGGGGGTTGTGACCCACAGGTTGAGAACCATCGACATATGGACCACTTCAAGTCTAAAATGAGGAATACAAACAGGTCAGGAAGCACGGGTACAGGTCCAGGTTCAGTTGCTTATAAACTCTGCCCACATCTTTACATCTTACCTTTTTTCACGTACAAAACTAAGGTTTTATGCTACATAATTTCTATGGTTCTTTAACAATTATATATTCTATTAAAGACTGACCAGTTATGTCCTCAGTGGCCTTCAGCTCCTACACTAAGGTCTGAAGACATTTTCTGGGCTTCTGAAATTCTGTAAGGCTTTTCTGATAGCGGTAAAAAAAAAAAAAAAAAGTTAAATTTTGTTGTTGTTTATTTTTGAGATGGTGTTTTAATGACAACATTTCCTCTCTTCCCTTTCCTCCCTCCAAGCCCTCCCACACACCCTTGTCATTCTCCTCCAAATTCATGCCTCTTTTCTCACCAATTGTTACTGCATGCATGTATATGTACATAAGATACATACATGTATGAGAAGTTAAGTTTCTAAGTATGCCTTTGTCCAGTGCTGCAGCTCATGGAGTCCCTCAGAACGCGAAGGACTCCCACTGTCTGGAAGCTCTCCCAGGCCTCCCTGTGACAGGCAGAAGGCAGTGGCTCACTGCAGCCAGCACCCAGAGTCAGTGCTTCCCTTTGACCATTTTTAACAGTTTGAAAATTATCCTCATGGCTCACAGAGGTTCATTTGCTCCCCACAAAAAATCTAGCATTTACAGACAAAGAAACTAAAGCCCATGTCTGTTTAAGCTTTAAACTGTACAAGTAAAGTTCCAGTTCCTAACCGACTTCTCTGTCTCTAGATCTAAATGTATTTCCACTGCTTCTTGTAAGGAAGAGCTCCCAGGGCTTTCTGGAGGCAGGTTTGAGTCCTCAGGCCACTCTAGCGGTCATAAGTTCTTGTGGACTTGTATATTTATGTATTTATTTATTTGAAAAGGGTCTCTTGTATTCTAAGCTGACCTCAAAACTCTCGGGGTAGCTGGGAATGTCCTTGAATTCCTGAATCTCCAGCCTTTACCTCCCAAGTGCTGGGATTCTGAGTGTGTTCCATCATACTCGACAGAGAAAACCACATTTCATGTGTCTCGTGTATGGCATGGGTTCATGGTACTTCCTGTGCATGGCTATTGCAGAGCTAGGAGACAATGTATCCAAAATTTTCTGGCCAGGGACCTGAAACACAGATTCTCTAAGACATTATTTTGATTTCTCCATGTTTGAAACATTATGTTGTCTTTTGATTCTGGGGTTTTTAGGGTTTAGTTGTTATAGCTTGATTATTAGATAAGTAAAAATTAATATTTTATATATAAAGAAGATAAATTAGACTACTGAGAAATTGCCAGTTTAACACATCGCAATAATTTGGGGTTAACGAGTTCAGGCGTTCTTGGTATTTAAGCTTGATTAGTTGCTTAACTTTTAAGTCTTACTTCCTACATTTAAACTCAGCTTTATACGTTTATAAATGATATATTGTTATTCAGTCTGCTTCCTCAGGCATTAAGTTCAGATACAGAAATTCTAATGGCGACTCAAGTACTGGAAGTTCTATATTTCCCACAATCACCTGACTCTGAGGTGGAACATGTGACCAGTCCCTCATTTACAGAGAAACAAGGAAAAACAAAACAAAACAAAACCAAAACCAGTGTCCTGGGAAAACAGGCAAGTTTTCTAAAATTTCATATGGCTATTCATGTATATGCTTAAAGCAGAAAGCTTAACTCTGACCCTTATTATTGCTTGTAGTTCTAAAGGTTGGGTGCTCTGTTGGGGTTCCCATCTGATCAGTGTTGAGAAAGAAAGGGCAAATTAAATGACAGCATGCATCAGGCTTTTTGCATGTTCTTATGAAGCCACTGTCAAAGCACAAGAGCATCCAAGCCACAACCTGCTGTCAGACCAGAGCAGAGTGTCCTCTCTACTCCCTGACCCCCAAGATTCCTTTATGACCTTGTTAAGAACTCTAGTAGAATCAGAATATATAATCTCAGGAAATTAGACACCAACAAACCAAACAATCCAATTTAAAAAATGGGCTACAGAGCTAAGCAGAGAATTCTCAACAGAAAAAAAATATCGAGTGGCAGAGAAACACTTAAAGAAATGCTCAACATCCTTAGTCATCAGGGAAATGCAAATCAAAATGACTCTGAGATTCCATCTTATACTGATCAGAATGGCTGAGATAAAAATCTCAAGTGACAATACATGCATTTTATACTTGAATTGGTCCATAAGTCGATGGTTCTCAACCTGTGGGTCACAAACCCCTTGAGAGTCCAATGACGTTTTCACAGGGGTCACCTGAAACCATCAGAAAACACAGATATTTATAGACTCATAGCAGTAGCAAGAGTACAGTTACGAAATAGCAATGAAAATAATTTTATGATTGGGATCGCCACAACATGAAGACCCGTGTTAAAGGTTCGCAGCATTAGGACTGTTGAGGACCACTGCCCTGGGTCTAGACAGCTCACACAGACCTAGATGGGGCTGAACTTCTGTGGGAACTGGGACTTCCTTCTTGTCCATGTCTCCGTAATCTTCACCTATAATTTAGTAACTGTATGCAGTACTTACATTTCCTAGAGCATTGTAATGGCCTAGAATGGATACAGAAATTGTGGTGTATTTACACAATGGAATACTACTCAGATATTAAAAACGAGGAAATCAGGAAATTTGCAGGCAAATGGATGAAACTTGAAAAGATCTTCTTGAATGAGGTAACCCAAAAACAGAAAGAGAGCCATGGTATACACTCATTTACAAGCAAATAGCCATATAATATCGGACAGTCATCTACAGACCTAAAGAAGCTAAACAATAAGGAGGCCCTTAGAGGGGGTGCTTAAATCTCATTCAGAATGGCAACCAGGATAGATACCAGGAGTGGTGGAAGAGAGGGAACTGGACCGGAGCCTACTATAGAGGGTCCTCTGAAAGGTTCCACCCAACAGGGGATCGAAGCAGATGCTGAGACTCACAGCCAAATTTTGGGCAGAACTCAGGCAGTCTTAATGGAAGAAGGGAGGGAATGAAAGGACACGGAACGGACAGGAGTCCAACAAGAAGACCAACAAAGCTAAAATATCTGAGCTAAAATATCTGCTGGGGTCCAGCAGAGACTGATGCACCAAGCAAGGACCATGCATGGAGAGGACCTAGACCCCCTACTCTGTTGTGGCCGATTGGCAGCTCCGTCTCCATGTGCATCTCTGAGTAAAGGGAGCAGAGGTTGCCTCTGTCATGAACTCGATTGCCTGCTCTGTGATCACTTGCCCCTGGCAATGAAGCCTTGTCAGGCCACAGAGAAAGAGGATCCAGGCAGTGCTGATGAGACTTGACAAGCTATGGACAGATGGCAGACGAGGAGAACTTCCCCTTTCAGTGGACCAGAGGAAGGGTATTGGGGGGGGGGAGGAAAGGAAGGTGGGACTGGGAGGAGTTGAGGGAGGAGGCTTCAATCAGGACATATAATAAATAAATTGTAAAATAAATTAAAAATATATAAATAGATAAATTTCTTGTGTAACCATCCACCAAACTTGCCTTGGCCATTAAAAACAAACAAACAAAACAAAAAGAAAGAAAAAAAGAACTCTGGTAGAAAAAAAGAGAATGATGATTGTCTGAGAGAAGCCTAAGGAACTTGTCTGAGAAAATCTTTCAGCAGGGGAAATATAAGAATACATTTTTCCATAGTCCTGTCCATAGTTGGGAAGACACAGAGAAATAAAGGATGGAGGTGCCCTGGAGCTACCTGGTTCCATCACCACACTTCTGTCAGACTTTGAGTAAATTCTAAACTCATTCTGAGTCTCAACTTTCTGTTTTTCTAATGTAAAGATTTGGAATAATAAACTTCCAAGCTCCTTTCCAGCCCTTGGCTCTTACAGTCTAACATGAATCTTCTTATATCACTCTTTTGTTGTGACAAAACTATTCAGGTTTAAGAACAGGTATTCTAAATACACCAGGTTCCCAGGAGTTCAATTTTTATTTTGTATAAAAATAGACGTAATGAAAAGCAGAAAGGAAGAAAGATAAATAGCAGAACCTTTCTTTAGTCTATCCCTAGACAAAAGCATTATTAACTCTTTGTCACATAAAGTTTATTTTTTAGTATCATTCTGGGACATAAATATGGTAGGTCTCCTAGCCTAGAGGATGGGGTCACTTTGGGCTTGTGCACTGTCATCACATTCCCATAGTTCCAGGACACTCAGTGTTAGAGTTGAGTAGGGAGGTTTTAAAGCAGTGGTCATCTGGGTTTAAGTTGAGATTCTTACTCTCCAAACTGTCTCCTGCCCAGTCATTAACGATGGTACAGACCTCTGCTGACAGGAGGAAAGAAGGGTACAGTGCTTCAGGGGTGTGGCAATGTGGGGTCACAGAATTTATCTGGAAGACAAATTTCCTTTGAAGGTTAGATATGACCCAGCCAGATGGAGAAGAGATGGTGTCCAGAACAGACCGAGACACGTGGCACGGATGTCTGTTGAAGCAGAACTAGAACTTACTAGATCCCACTTGTAACTCCCCACTCCTGGGGTATGCGATGCCCTCTTTTGGCTTCCGAGAAAACTTCATACACGTGGTACACAGACATAAATATAGCCTAAGCACCCTTACACACACTGTAACATTTTTTTTAATGATCTTGTTCACTGGCAATGAAGGTAGTCACCAAATGTATTGCAAACTTGATTTTTTTTTCTTTTTTTTGCAAAATATTTTTACAAAGAATACTCTGGAGAGGCCATTTTGGTAGCATTAAAAGAATGCTTGTTCCTGGTGGGTTCGCTCACAGTACTGACTCTGAAAGGCAACACCAGGGAAGTTTCATGTGGAGGATGGGTCCTGGGTTTCTATCTCCACTAAGTCAACAGAAGGAAGCTGTGTTCCCATTCTGGAACGCTAGGATACTAAACTCTTGACCTCATCTCGTATTTCCTCCCTGGTGTTTTAGGAACCGAGATCTTTATTAGCAGTGTATGTGGTGTACTTCCTTACACTTATTTTATCCTTTACAAACTAGTGTCTTCAAATTAAACAAAATGCTTTAAAGTCTAATCTTGAGTTGTGCAGGAAACAAACTTCTTTCTGTTCTCCCTCTTTCTCTCTCTCCTTGTCTCCTTCCTTTTTTCCTCCCTCCCTACTTCTGTTCCTCCTCTATCTCTCCCTTCCTTTCTTCCTCAATATTTAGCACACATATAGGTTGCAGCAAGCAACAGGAAACCAGATAAATGACCTCCACATTTCTGCCTTCAAGGGATGGAACAGCTGAGATTATTAGACCTAAAGAGTTGTAAACGCAAAGAGCTTAGTTGCTGCGTGATCAAGATTGAAGTGAGCTGTGGGGTCCTTGAGAAGCTTCCAGCCTTCGGAAAGGACATTAGGAGGATGGAGAAGGAGCCATGACAAGTAACATGACACTCGCCTTGCCCCTTCTGCTGTACTTTACAGTGCTCTTTCTACAGCACAATGTCCAGCTTTGGGGCACAGTCCCCTTATTCCCTAACAGCTTCACTCGTGAAAGACTTGTGTGGTGGTTTCACACTGCACATTCTTTCCCTCGCTACCTTCTACTTTTCCACTGTACAAGTCCTCACTCCCGTATACAGAATAGAGAAGCTTAGAAGGATTTCTGAAGAGGGAGGAAGGATATGAGACATGAAGGATGGCTGGTGCTAGCTGGATTTCCAGGCACTTGGCAGCCATTAGGGAGCCTTCCTGTATGACAGTGTAGAGTCACCTACTCTCTCCTGTAGGCGGTCCTGTTTGCCCATTCAGCATCTGCTCTCCTGAGTCACATGTTTCCACTCTTACTTGAGTGGTACCTAAGGACCACAGAGATGAAAACTTTTCTGTCTCTTTTTTGATCTCAAGAGTGAAATAGCCAAGAATAATGATGGAACAGTGGAGGTTCTGGGAAACCGTAGATTAATTCCAAATTATGGTAGTTTTCTGAAGGCAGCTACCATTAGCTTCTTTATCTATACCAAACTTCACACCAAGAACATCTTGATCAACTGAGACGTAGAGCAAGTGATGTCTAAATTGGGCTTTGAAGGATCGAGGGGAATTCTCTAAGCAAGTGAGGAAGGTGATAGAGAGCATTTTAGTTAAAGTCAGTACTGCCTGGCATGGGCTGCAGCCGTTTGAATTGTCTTTTATGCCAGGGAGGTCACTCATATGTACATATAATATTCTTCCTAATTTTCTTCCTTTCTCCACATTATAAGCATTCTGAGAGTGCTACCTTCCAAGAAAACGGAAATACATCTCTTGGATACCCAAGCAGCTTTTTAAAAATCCTTATCTGAGTTGGCTAGTTGTACTGTCAAACTACCCTGTTCTAGCTCTTTCCAAAAGAAAATTTCCAGGGTTAAGCATAATTCTGCATAGCTCTTGTGTATATTTGAAGAGGTGACATGTACATGAAATCACCAAAATTGATAGCGCAGTATCCATTGTTTTTCCATGGTCCATTTTCCCTTCCCATTTTTCTTTGGAGCCAGCATGATTTTAGATAGAACTGGTGTTGAATCTTGTTAACAACACACACCTGCCATGTGACATTTAGAAATTTACTTAACCTTTCTGCATTTTTTATTTCCTCTTCTGTGAACTAGGGTTAATAAGCTTGTCTCTTAGAATTAAAAGGATGAAATGAAACCATGTCAATTTGGGATGACACAGAATAGATGCAAAATAATCATTCTTTTTCTGCCCCTTCCCCAAGGCTTCCTTGTTTCTCCTAGCTTTGCTTCCTAGTGCTAATTTCTTTCAAGAAATTGGATAATATTTTTTTATTCCTTTTAATCAAGTGGCCCCTCTCCATCGTCTGTCTCCTGCCTGCATAAACACACCATAGTACCTGTCTGTGTTCAGATTTCCTAGAACCCTAACCTCTGACAGAGTGGCTCAGAAACATTTAAGAAAAATACAAGCAGGGAGGATAATGTCTTTTGCCGGGAGGTTATAGGAATAGTATCCTTCAGACAAAGGCAAGAGGTGATCAAGGGAACCGACAACTAGGAGGAAATGTGTAAGAACTTAGGAAGACACTTAAACTGCAAACCAAGAGTATCGAAGTTCCTCTCATGCTTGGCTAAAGCTGAGTGTACAATTTCTTGGGGCTTTTCTGCCTTTCTAAAGACAAGCGATCAAGTCTTCCAGTGCATAATATCCCCTCTATTTTGCTACATATTTTTATGTTTTTTTCCATTGTAGAATAATGCACAATGGTGTTCCTAGACATGTTTTCTGTTTAACTCCTACCGAGGTTTATAGCCAAGAAAAACTAGGAGTCTCCTGCTGCTTCCTTGTTTACACTTTCAGAGTAGAGTGGCGTATTGTGTCTAGGTGGTTGGTGCCTGAACACCAGGGATGCCGAATCTGCAGGGATTCAGATTACGGAAGTCCTCACAACTGCTGAAGCTCCTGTCTGGAAAAATGCTTGCAACATATCTTTACAAATTCTCCTGTGCGTGGGCAGCAGCCATAGCTGTCATAATGGCAAGACCCTCAAACAAAGAAATGCATAAAGGAAGACATGGAAGTGTCCAGGGCACACAGATAACAGGATGTGACAGCAGCAAGGATGAATCATTCAACTGATTAGAAATGAATAGCATAAAGCAACAGCTATTGCTGATGAATATGAAGAAGTAAGCCCGGGAGAGAATGATCTAGGCTGCAATGGTTTGATAGTCACATCCACATGACCCTGGGTGATTACGTCTTCCTCCTCCTCCTTCTCTTCCTCTTCCACCACAACTACTTTTTTTCTTCTTCTTTTAATGTTTATTTACTTTTATTTCATGTGCAGGAGTGTTTTGCCTGCATGTATTCCTGTGCATCACTTTCATGCCCGATGGCTGCAGAGACCGGAAAGGGCACTAGATTCCCTGGGATTGGAGTTACAGATACTTCTGAGCCATCTGAGGGTCATATAAGCTGAACCTAGGATCTCTGAAAGAGCAGGGAGTGCTTCTAACTTCTAAACCATCTCTACAGCCCCCCTTTTTTAATCCTGACCCAAGTACTCTCCTCTAATCCTTACCCCATCAATACATAATCATAATGATATATCAATTCAGAAACTTGAAGTTGGAACGGTCTGATCTAATATGTGTTTTAAAAAGTTTGTGACATTTATTCTTTTTTAAAAGTATGTCTATTATCTATCTATCCATCCATTAATCCATCTATCTGTACTACTAAGAGTTTTATTGCTGTGAAGAGACACCATGACCATAGCAATTCTTATAAAGAAAAACATTTATTGGGACTGGCTTATAGTTCAGATTTAGTCCATTGTCATCATAGTGGAAAGCATGATAGTACACAGGCAGATATGGTACTAGAGAGATAGCTGAGAGTTCTACATCCAGATTGGCAGGTACCAGGAAAAGAGAGACACTGGGCCTGGCTTGAGCTTCTGAAACCCCAAAGCACACCCTAGTGACACACTTCCTCCAAGAAGGCCACACCAACTCCAACAATGCCACACTTCCCAATAGTGTCAGTCCCCATCACCTCTGTCTCTGTCTGTCTCTTTGTTTCTGTCTCTCTCTCTGTCTTCTGTCTCTGTCTCTGCCTGTCAGTCTGTCTCTCTCTCATGAATGTTTGTGTGGCCATGCCATGGTTCAATACATTTATGGCAGTCAGTTGCAGGGGTTGAACTCAGGTTAGCAGCCTTGTGGCAATCCCCTACTGAGCTATCTCACCAGCCCATCATATTTAATCTTGTCATCTTGATTAGATTGAGAAGCACCTAGGCAATGAGTAAAGCACCCCTCTGTGAGGGGGTTTCCAGATGATTAACTAAAGGGGAAGATTTGTTCTTAGTATGAACCCCGACTTCACACGCTGGGGTCACAGGCAGAATAAAACAGGGAAAGGATTAAACTGTAGACATCAACACTCCTTGCTTCCTGGTGGGGATGATGTGACTTGTTCTGCTGTGTCATGTCTTCCCTACTGTGAAAGGCTGAAACCATGAACCAAAATAAACTTCTTTTTCCTTAAGTGGTTTCCTCGGGTATTTTATAACAGCACTGAAAGTTCTGACAACCATAAAGCTCTTAAATATAGATATGGTAACTATACAGAACAGTAGAGAGAACACTATGATAACCCTTCTTAACCCATTGCTGAATTTCGGAGTCAATATTTTGGCTGCCCATTTCTCTCCTTCGTTCCTCCTCCCTCCCTCTTTCCCTGACCGTCCTTTTTTTTCCTTCTCCTTCTGTCTTTTCCTTTCTTCCTTCACATTCCACATTGCTTAATTTAAGGCAAATTATTATGCTGTCATTTTAATACTGGATGATTCACTATATGTTAGTGAATTATATATTCTATGAATCCTGAAGTTATAATATATTCAAATAATATATGATTTAAATTATATATATATATATATATATATTCTGAACATTCACAGTGATCCTCATGTCCTAGCTTCCTAAGAACTGGATGATGTAAGCCGCGGCTGCTCCGGTGGTTCTTTTCATTTATGTAACTGCAACCTATTATCAAGTTTAACAGAGTCAACACAAATCTGTTAATAGAACCTAATTTCTTTTTTTAATTGAAATTAGATTTTTTTCCCCATACATAATATATCCTGGTTATGTTTTCCTCTCCCTCTATACCTCTGAATTCCTACTTCTCCTTCCCTATCCCTCTCATTCATATCCACTCCCTTTCTGTCTCCTACTGGAAAATAAATAGGCTTCTAAGCAGCAATTTTCAACTGGTGACTCTCAAAGATCGTGACTCCTTTGGTAGTAAAATACTCTTTTACATGGGTCGCCTAAGACCGTTGGAAAACACAGAAATTTGTATTATGATTCATAACAGTAGCAAAATTACAGTTATGAAGTAGCAACGAGAATAATTTTATGGTTGGGAGGTCACCACAACATGAGGAATTGTATTAAAGGGTCATAGCATTAGGAAGATTGAGAATCACTATTCTAAAGGATAATAGTAAAAAAAAAAACCCAATACATTAGAATTGGACAAAACAAACAAAAGAAGGCCCAAGAAGTAGACCCACTTGTTTACATATTTAGGAATCCCATAAAGACACTAAATTAGAAGCCGAGTGTGTGTGTATGTGTGTGTGTGTGTGTGTGTGCACGCGCATGTGCACAGGGAACCTGGTGCAGACCCATATGCATGCTGCCTCAGTCTCTGTGAGATTAGATGAGCTTTGGTTGTGCTGATTTAGAGGGTCTTCTTAGTGTTCTCCATCCCCTCTGGTTCTTAAACTCTTTCTTCCTCCTCTTCCACAGGTTCCCTGAGTCTTGAAGGAAGGGATTTGATGGAGACATTCCACTTAGGGCTGAGTGTTCCAAGATCCCTCATTCTCGCATAATGTCTGGTGGTGGATGTCTGTGTTTACTCACATCAGCTTCAGGAAGACCTAGTAAGGCACTAAACTATGAATATAGCAGAAGGTTACTAGGAATCACTTTATTGCTACATTTTTTTTTCTGAACAGACTGTAGGCTTTAATGTTTTGAATGGGTATGGAAAGAACCCTATTTTCTCTATTTATTCTTCTGTTGAGGAACATCTAGGTTGTTCCCAATTTCTGGCAATTAATAGAGCAGTGAGAAAGCAGCGCTTCATTCTCAGGTCAAAATGGCAGGCAGCCCTGCTGTGTCAACCAAGTGGCTGGACGGCTTTCAAAAATGGTATTATAATGCTGCAGGATACAATAAAATGGAGTTAATGCAAGATGATACAGTGTATGAAACTGAAGACGTAAAAGAAGCTATAGGAAGGCTTCTTGAGGACCTTTATAACGAAACTGTTTCTCATTAAGAGAGTCCTGAAACTGACAATGAAGCATCAGATCTTGCCTAAGGAGCAGTGGACAAAATATGAGGAGGAAAAATTCTCCCCTGAACCGTATCTGAAAGAGGTTATTTGGGAAAGAAAAGAATGGGCTAAGAAGTGATCTTGTAGTGGAAATCTGTGGGTGTGCCTGGTCTCAGCATATTTTTATGAGGTATTTCAACCTGAGTGACAGTTTAAGAATTATTGGCTGTGTCGATGCCTCACTTTAAATAAAGGTGTGATATAAACATTAAAAATAAAGAATAAAGCAGCAACGAACATGGATGAGCAAGCATCTCTGTGGGAGGGTAAAGTTATCTTTTCTGTATATGTCCAAGAGTGGTATATATTTGTTCTCAATATCTAAGTGCTGGACCTTGAGGTACATCGATTCCTATATTTCTGTGGCTCTGCTACACTGATTTCCAAAGTGGTTGTACAAGCTTACACACCTACCAGCAGTGGGTGAGTGTTCCCCTTACTCCACATCCTTACCGGCATGACCTGTCATTTTTGTTAATCTTATTCATTCTGACGGGTGTAAGATGAAATCTCAAAATCGTTTTCATTTGCATTTCATTGATGGCAAAGGATTTGAGTATTTCTCAAATATTGAATTGTCTTTTCTTTTCTTTTTTTGAGAATTCTCTCTAGATATGTACCCCATATCTCAATTGTGTTATTTGTTTTCTTGATATCTAGGTTGGGTTTTTTTTTTGAGTTCTTTATATATTTCGGATATTAGTGCCCTGTAGGATGTGGAGTTGATAAAAATCTTTCCCTCCTCTATGGGGGTTGCCACTTTGTCTGAGTGACAGTGTCTTTTGCTGTACAGAAACTTTTCAGTTTCATGAGGTCCCATTTATTAATTGTTAATCTTTGTGTTTATGCTAATGATGTTCTGTTCAGAAAGTCTTTTTCTGTGTCGATATGTTTAAGGCTATTCCCCCTCTTTCTCTCCTATGAGGTTCAGTGTACCTTGTTTTATGTTGAGGTCTTTGGTCCCTTTGAAATTGAGTTTTGTTCAGGGTGATAGGTACGGGTCTATTTGGATTCTTCTACATAAAGCCATGTAGTTTCACAAGGACTATTTGTTGAAAATACTGTGTATTTTTCCAGTGTGCTTATATATTTATATAGTCAGGTATCAATAGGTGTGTACATTAATGTCTGGGTCTTCAATTCAATTCCATCGGTCAAGGTGTCCCTGTTTGCGCCAATACCATGCTGTCTTCATGCTGTAGCTTTGTAGGACAACTTGAAATTGGGGATGGCGAAAGCTCCAGTAGTTCTTTTCTTATTCAAGATTGTTTTAGCTATTCTGGAGTTTTTGTGTTTCCAAATGAAGCTGAGATTTGTCTTATCTGTGAAGAATTATAGTGGGGATTTCACTGAATCTGAAAACGGCCATTTTAATTATATTAACCCTACTAATCCATGAGCATGGGAGAGCTTTTCATCTTCGAAATCTTTTTCAATTTCTTTCTCCAATGTCTAAAAGTTTTATAATACAAAACTTCCATTTACTTGGTTAGGGTCACCCCAAGATATTTTATATTATTTGAGGATATTTTGAAAGGTGTTGTTCCCTCAATTTCTTTCTCAGTCCATTTGTCCTTTGTTTGGGGGCGGGTACTGATTTTTCTGAGTTAATTTTGTATTCAGCTACTTTGCTGAAAGTATTCATCAGCTGTAGAAGTTTCACAGTAGAATTTTTAGGGTCATTATATACACTATCATAACGTCTACAAATGAAGATACTTTGACTTCTTCCTTTCCAATTTGTTATCCTCTCGATCTCCTTCAATTGTTTTTTTTTGCTCTACCAAAGACTTCAAGTACTGTATTGAATAGAAATACAGAGAGTTGACAACCGTGTCTTGTTCTTGATTTTAGTGGAATTGCTTTCAGTTTCTCTCCATTTAAATAAATGTTGGCTATGAGTTTGCTGGAAACTGCCTTTATTATGTTTAGGTATGTCCCTAATCTCTCTAGGAGTTTTATGATGAAAAGATGTTGGATTTTTGTCAGTGGTCTTCTCTGCATCAAATGAGATGATCATATGCTTTTTGTCTTTCGGCCAGTTTATGCGGCGGATTACATTTTTAAATTTCTGTATTTTGAGCCATCTCTACATCTCTGGGATGAAGCCTACTTGATCACAGTGGATCATCTTTTTTATTTGTTCTTGGATTTGGTTTGCAAGCATTTTATTGGAAATTTTTACATCTATGTTCATAAGGAAAACTGGTCTGCAATCCTCTCTCTTTGTTGGGTCTTTATATGATTTGGTTATTGGAATAACAATGGACTCCTAAAACAAACTGTGCAAAGTTCCTTCTGTTTCTATATTGTGTAATAATTTATGGAATGTTGTTATTAATTATTTTTTGAAAATATTGTAGAATTCTACACTAAAAACAGTTATCTTTGCCTTTCTTTGGTTGGCTGATAGACTTTTTAAATTAATTTATTTATTTTTGTATCAATCAGAGGTTAGGTATTTTGCATCCCAAGCATAGCCCCTCCCTCATT
>CM053759.1:26485380-26512344 GCA_028658305.1 Pachyuromys duprasi | reverse complement strand
TTGGTGTTCTGTAGGCTTCTTGTATGTTGATGGACATTTCTTCTTTTAAGTTGGGAAAATTTTCTTCTATGATTTTCTTAAAAGTATTTTCCGGTCCTTGGAGCCTGGAGTCTTCTTTTTCATCTATTCCAATTATTCTTATGTTTCGTCTTTTGATGGCATCCTTAATTTCTTGGATGTTTTGTGTTTGGGACTTTTCTGATTTTCTTTTTTCCTTGAGTGAGGAATCCATTTCAGCCAGCGTATCTTCAGCTCCCGAGATTCTCTCTTCCATCTCTTGTATTCTATTGTTGATGCTTACCTTTGTGGTTCCTGATCTTTTCTCTAAGTTCTCCAGTTCCAGGTTCTTCTCCCTTTGTGTCTTCTTTATAGACTCTAATTCCGTTTTCATGCTTTGTACCATTTCCTTCAATTGATTGACTGTGTCTCTTATTTTGGTTGTTTCCTCTCTGTTTATCTTTGATTGTTCCTCTATGTAAGCAGTTAAATTCTTCTCCATTTCTTTGAGGGCCTTGTTTATTTCCTCTTTTTGTGTCTCTTTTTGTTCCTCCAATATCTGCAGAATCAAAGCTTTAATATAATTTTCCTGTGTCTCCGCTGAATTAAAATCTCCCCTGCTTTTGGGTGTTTCTGGTGGGGCCATGTTGTCCTGATTTTTGTTGGGTGAGTTCTTTCGTGGATTTCTGGGCATTTGTTTATATATAATCAAGGAGCTGTTTGTGCTTTAAGGCTGAGCTTCAGTCTGGAACTGTCAATCTCTTGTGTCAGGACTATTCTTCAAGAAGATCAGGGATTTCCAGTGGTTTGTTAGTGTGTGTTGTTGTCTCAGTTGAACTCTTTTGTGGGTTCTGTGTGTCCGGCTTCGTGCTCTGTGCTAGAAGCTGTGAGCACTGCAAGTTGGTCACCCCTCTGGTCTGGAGGTTTAGCTCCTCAGTCTTTTGAGATGTCAGCTGGGGTCTGTGTGCTCTGCTCTGGGCTTGCTGCTAAGGGCTCTCCCCTGGACTGGAGAATTGGCACCCCCTTCTGGGCCAGGGGCTGTGAACCACAGTCTGAGATGATATTTGGGGCATACACAGTAGGCCTGTTTGAAGTGGTGCCTGAGGCCTTCTCTGGCCCGTGGACACACACATGGACCAAGGTGGTTGCTGGCGCCCTGAGCAGTGTGCGACTGCAGTGTGCAGTCTGGTCAAAATGGTTCCCCCGTCCCTCTCAGTCTGAGGTGGTTCCAGTGGCGATTGGAGTGTGCCTGCCGTACACCTGCTGGGTGAAGCAGAACCCATGTCCTTTCCAGACTGGCCCGCGGACTCATACAGGGACTGAGGTTTTTGCTTGCGGCCCCAAGCGGAGTGTGCCTGTAGTGTGCAGTCTGGTCAAAACGGTGCCCCGTCCCTCTCAGTCTGAGGTGGTTCCAGTGGCGATAGGAGTGCGCCTGCCGTACACCTGCTGGGTGAAGCAGATCCCTGCACCTTCCCAGACTGGCCCGCAGACTCACACACTGACTGAGGTTTTTGCTGGCGGATTCGAGCAGTGTGTGCCTGCAGTGTGCAGGTCAGACAAAACGGTGCCCGGGTCATCCTCAGTCTGCTCCAGAGACTATGTGATCCAGTCTTGTATGGCGGCTGCAGGCGCCCTGCGCAGCTACTCGCTCCGATCAGAGCTGTGCGCTGCCGGTCGCCCGGAGATTTTTCTGGGGAATAACTGGGTGTCCTTTTCCCACTTGATTTTCTCACCGTAGGAGTTCCGCTCACCTGGCAATCACAAATGCTGGCGTTTTAGGTCCCAGAGTTCAGTCTCCTAGTCGCTGAGTTGTTTCTGCTGACCTAGTTCTCAGACACAGTGTCCTCTCGGGGCAGCCATCTTGGATCTCCGGCTGGTAGACTTTTAATGTAGGGGTTATAGATCTACTTAAACTGCTTCTCTGATCTTTGTTTAGGTTTAGTGAATAGTATTTATTTTATTTTTAGGTTGGATTTTTTAATATAGTTTTTTTATTTATTACAGTTTATTCACTTGTATCCCAGCTGTAGCCCTACCCTTGTCCCCTCCTAAGCCCTCCCTCCTTCCCTCTCTCTCTCCCTCCCTCATCTCCCACCATACTCCTTCCCCAGTCCACTGATAGTGGAGGACCTCCTCTCCTTCCATCTGACCCTAGTCTATCAGGTCTCATCAGGATTGTCTTTCATAGTCTTCCTCTGTGGCCTGGTAAAGCTTCTCCCCCTATAGGGGGAGGTGATCAAAGAGCCAGCCACTGAG
Source organism: Pachyuromys duprasi (assembly GCA_028658305.1). Classification (NCBI taxonomy): domain Eukaryota; kingdom Metazoa; phylum Chordata; class Mammalia; order Rodentia; family Muridae; genus Pachyuromys; species Pachyuromys duprasi. The sequence goes on along the minus strand of CM053759.1, from coordinate 26,510,091 downwards.
TTCATGTCAGAGACAACCTTGCTCTCCTTACTAGGGAGCCCATTTGGAGACTGAGCTGCCATGGGCTACCTCTTTGTAAGGGGGTCTAGGTTATCTCCATGAAAGGTCCTTGGTTGGGGAGTCAGTCTCAGAAAAGACTCCTTGGCCCAGATTTATTTGTTCTGTTGTTCTCCTTGTGGAGCTCCAGACCCTTTTAGGTCTTTCTATCTCCCCCTTATTTCATAAGATTCCCTGCACTCTGTCCAAAGTTTGGCTATGAGTCTCAGCATATGTTTTGATACCCTGCTGGGTAGAGTCTTTCAGAGGCCCTCTGTGGTAAGCTCCTGTCTTATTTCTTATTTTCACCTTCTTCTGATATATATCTTATTTGCCTTTCTGAACGAAGATTGAGCTACTTACCCAGAGTCCTCTTTCTTGTTTAGCTTCTTTAGGTGTACAGATTTTAGTATGATTATCCTATATTATATGTATAATACCCACTACAGAACACTTAATAAATTAGACCAGAAAAGAAAATCCTCTTGCCACATAATAATCAAAATGATAAATTTACAGAACAAAGAAAAAATACTAAAAGCTGCAAGGGAAAAAGACCAAGTAACATATAATGGCAAACCCATCAGAATCACACCTGGCTTCCCAACAGACACTATGAAAGCCAGAAGGGTCTGGACAGATATAATGCAGATATAATGCAAGCAGATATAATGCAAACACAGATGTCAGCCCAGGCTACTATACCCAGCAAAATTCTCACTCATCATAGACGGATAAAACAAGTTATTCAATGACAAAAACAAATTTAAACAATACCTACCCACAAATCCAGCATTACAGAAGATACTAGAAGGAAAAATACAACCCAGGAAAGCCAAATATAGTTAGGTAAATACAGGAAATAAATAACCTTACTACAGCAAAACTAAAAGTAGCGAAGCACACAAACACACTACCACAATCACCATCAAAATCAAAGGATCTAACAGCCACTGGTCATTAATCTCTCTCAACATCAATGGACTCAACTCTCCAATAAAAAGACACAGACTAACAGAATGGATGCATAAACAAGACCCAACAATCTGTTGCATACAAGAAACACACCTAAGACATGAAGATAGACATTACTTGAGAGTAAAGGGCTGGAAGACAGTTTTCCAAGCAAATGGACCCAGGAGTGGCCATTCTAATATCTAATAAAATAGATTTTCAACCAAAATTAATAAAAAGAGATGGGGAAGGTCACTTCATATTCATCAAAGGAAACTTCCACCAAGAAGACATCACAATTCTGAAGATCTATCTATGCCCCAAACACAAGGGCACCCACATTTGTAAAAGAAACATTAATAAAATTTAAACAGCACATAGATCCCCACACACTAATAGTGAGAGACTTCAACACCCCACTCTTAACAAAGGACAAGTCAACAAAACAGAAATTAAACAAAGGAACAATTAGTCTAATAGAGGTCATGAATCAAATGGACCTAACAGACATCTACAGAACCTTTCACCCAAACACAAAAGAATTTACCTTCTTCTCAGCACCTCATGGAACCTTCTCGAAAATAGATCATATAGTTGATCACAGAGCAAGCCTCAACAGATACAAGAAGGCTGAAATAATCCCTTGTATCCTATCTGACCACTATGAGTAGTCATTATTAAGAAATTTATCCTTGGTTTCTGTTTGTTTTGTTTGTTTGTTTTTTAGATTTACCAATTTGGTGGAGTACAGGATTTCAAAGTATATTTTTATGATTCTTTGGATTTCCTTGATGTCTGCTATTATTCCCCTCTTTTCTTTATCAATTTTGTTAATTTGGATATTTTTCTCATTTCTTTTTATTAATTTGTATAAGGATTTGCCAATCTTATTGATTTTTTTAAGAACTTTGTTTCATTGATTCTTATTATTGTTTTTGTTGTTTTCTTCCTGTTTTATTGATTTTGGTCCTGAGTTTGATTATTTCTAGCTATCTACCAATTTGGGTGGGGTTTGTAGTTGTTCTTCTAAAACTTTCAGGTGTGCTGTTACTATTATGACATCTCTTCATTTTTTAAATGTAGGTACTGAGTGCTATGAACTTGCCTCTTAGAACCACCTTCGTTGTGTTTCATAAATTTTAGGCATGTTGTGGATTCAGTTTCTTTCAATTCTAGAAAGTCTATAAGTTTTTTTCTTAATTTCTGTCCTGACCAATTTTTTTTTTCATTAGTAGTGAGTTGTTTTATTTCCATGAGTTTGTAAGTTTTCTCTTGTTTCTGTTGTTGTTGATATCCAACTTTGATTGGCGGCAGCCAGATAGGATGTAGGTGTTTTTTCGATTTTCTTGTACCTGTTGAGACTTGCTTTGTGTTCAAGTATGTGGTCAGTTTTGGAACAAGTTCCATAAGGTGCTGAGAAGAAGGTAAATTCTTTTATATTTTGGTGAAATGTTCTGTAAATATTTGTTAGGCCCATTTGGTGCATAATGTCAGTTAGCTTTGGTTTGAAATCTACGGCTATACCAGCTTGCTTCTTAGGTCTATTTGCTTGGAATATCTTTTTTTCCCCCTTTTCCTCTGAAGTGATATCTGTCCTTGATGCTAAGGTGTGTTTCTTGCATGCAGCAGATGGGTGCATCCTGTTTTTGCATTTATTCTGTTAGTCTTCCTATTGGGGAATTAAGACCATTGACTTTGAGAGATATAAATGAGCAGTGTTTGTTGATTCCTATTATTTTGTTGTTGGGGTGGTATTGGTGGTAGTAGTGTGTGTATGTTTCCTGTTTTTTGTTTTCTTGTTCTGCAATTATTTATTCCCAATTATTTATTCTTGGGATTAGTTAACTTCTTTAGGTTGGAGTTTTCCTTCTAGCTCCTTCTGAAGAGCTGAATTTGTAGATAGATATTGCTTAAATTTGGTTTTATCATGCAATAACTGTACACCTAAGGAAGCTAATCAAGAAAGAGGACCCTGGGTAGGATGCTCAATCTTCATTCAGAAAGGCAAATGGGATGGACATTGGAAGAGGGAGAAAACAGGAAACAGGACAGGAGCTTTCCACATAAGGCCTCTGAAAGACTCTACCCTGCACAGTATCAAAGCTATGCTGAGACTCATAGCCAAACTTTGGGCAGAGTGCAGGGAATATTATGAAAGAAGGGGAAGATAGAAAGACCTGGAGGGGATAGGAGGTCTACAAGGAGAGCAACAGAACCAAAAATCTGGGCAAAGGGGTGTTTTGTGAGACTGATACTCCAAACAAGGGCCATGCATGGAGATAACCTAGAACCCCTGCACAGATGTAGCCCATGGCAGCTCAGTGTCTAAGAGTAATAGGAACAGGGACTGTCTCTGACATGAGATAGTGGCTGAACTCAGTGGCTGACTCTTTGACCACCTCCTCATGATGGGGAAGCAGCCTTACCAGGCCACAGCAGAAGACAGTGAAGCCAGTCCTGATGAGACCTGATAAACTAGGGTCAGAAGGAATGGAGCACCTCCCCTATCATTGGACTGGGGGAGGGGCATAGGAGAAGAAGAGGGAGGGAGGATGGGATTGGGAGGGGATGGAGGAGGGGGTTGCAGCTGGGATACAAAGTGAATAAACTGTAATTAATAAAAATAAAATAAAAAATTTAAAAAACAATAAAAAAGAAGGAAAAAATTAAAGAACAAAAACCAAAACAGATTACCAAATCTAAGTATCATTTACACCAAAGGACCAGGGCTTCTTAGAAAGAGGACTGATTCCAAGTCTTGGTTGGAAAACAGGCAAGATGAGCCTGAGAAACCTTATGGTGCCTGTGAGTAAAGAATTTACTAAAAATAAACAGATAGATAGATAAAGAAATAAACAAAAATAATAGGGTTAGGTGAAAAAGTTCTTCTAGGGCAAGTCTGAAGAATCACTAGCTAGTACAAGGTGGAACAATTTGAGCACCCCTTAAATGAACAGGCCAATTTCAGTCACTTTATTTTTGGTGCTCAAATCGTGTCGTCAGTGGCATTCTAGGATACAGACGCAGGGCAATTTGATCCTCCACTCACTGGTTACTGAACATTTCAAGTTTCTTACTGTCATAAATGAAACTGCCCTCACCAGTAGGGTACAGGTCTGTGCAGTTACACTTATCCCTTGGGTAAATGAGTAAAATGGGGTTATTAGGGGCTGGAGGGATGGCCCCATAGAATCCTTACTGAGCTTGCAGAGGACTCTGGTTCAGTGTCCAACAGCCACTCGTCTGGCTCAATGGGAATTCTATCCCTTCTTCTGGCCTCCCAGGGTCTTAGGAATACACTCGGTACACATAACACATACAAACAAAACACTCATACACAAAACAAAAGCAACAAACACTTAAACAGACAACATAATAAAATGGAGCTCTTGGGCTACTCGTTAACTTTGTAAGGCGTTTCCAAATTGATTTCAAAGCAAATGTACTGTTTTTCAGTGTTTGTGCATTACAGTTCTTCTGTGTCCTGACAGGTGGCATTGCTAATGCTGAGAGCACTGCAGTGTGATCAGAGTGGTACCTCAGTGTATGTTTCCTTAGTGACTAGCCATGCCGGACATCTTCCTATGCACTTATTTGCATTACGCTTGCTATCACCAAGGAGAAGTCTGTTCAGACTCCTCCTTTACCTCACTCATGTTTGTAGGTCTGTCTTTTTATTCTTAAATTCTATTCTTTGTAGATCCTGCATACATAAAGCTATTTATGGGATATATATTTTCAAATATTTTCCCCATCTGTGACTTTTCTTTTCCCCTTCAGCTGTGTTACCTTGAAGAGTAAAACTTAGATTTTGAGTTCACCTTGCCAATTTATTTTTTTATAGTTTGCATCAATTTCAGAAATATTTGTCTAACACCAATTGCCAAGATTTCTGCCCTGCCTTCTTCTATCGATTTCATTGTTTTAGCTATAAACTTGATATGATATGATATGATATGATATGATATGATATGATATGATATATTGGTTTTTTTTTAAAGAGAGGGTTTCTCTTTTTAATCCTGGCTGTCCTGAAACTCAGTCTGTAGTCCAGGCTGGCCTCAAACTCAGGTACCTGCCTGCTTCTGCCTCCAAAGTGCTGGGTTTAAAGACGTATGCCTCCACCACCTGGTTTAGTTCTGAAATTTAAATCTATGACTCATTTTAAGTTTTTTGTTTTTGTTGATTTTGCAAGAGGGTTTCGGTTTGTTTTTGAATGCTCTTAAATCATACTGAGGAAATTCTCTTCTATTTCTGTACTGAGAATTTTTATCATATATGGGTATTGAATTTCCTCAATTTCTTATTTTTCAATTATTGAAACTAATTGATATGGCTTTTCATTTTTCTTGCCAATTAACATAATAAACTATTTTGAAAAAATTTTGAGAGTCAAGGCAACTTTACACTCTCATTCTAAATTGTTTGTCAATGTATATTTTATATGTTGAGAATTTTGATTCGCTAAGTGGTTACTAAGGATATAGGAAAACTATTGATAATGTAGCTTTCTTTTCACAGTGTTTTTTTTTCTGTCTTGGGTCTATGGCTGTATTCACCAGCTCAAGTGCCTTGGAACACCTTCCTTCTGGTATTTTCTGTGATGGCTTCTCTAGAATTGACATCATTTCTCAGCGAATTTTGGTGCAATTCAGCCATGAAATTATACAGATTGAAGTTTTGTTCAAGGGAGGATTTTTAATTTTAAATTCAATTTCTTTCACAGATAAAAAGCTATTCAATTCATCCTTTGGTTTTCATGTGACAGGTAGTTTGCATTTTTCCAGTTTCTTAATTTCTTTTCAGTTTTATCTAGGCTGTTGAATCTATTGGGTTGAAGCTACCTTGTTATTTCTTTATTGTCCTGTTAGTGTCTGTGGGAGGGCTAATAGTGCCCCTCTCTCTGCTTTCTTGGTCAACTCTGTTTTCCTCTGTTGCCTTATCGGGTTAGCTACAGGCTTGACAGTCTTACTCTGCTCGTAGTTTCAAAATCTGTTTAGTTATTTCCTATTTTGTTGTTTTGGTCTTTTGTTATTTCTCTCCTTCAGCTTACTTTAGATTTCTTTGTTCTGTTTTAATCAGAAAAAAATCAATCAGTAAAAGCAAGTATGACAATGAGATGCCATAAAGTCATCTTCCTTTTCAGGTAAGACCATGGTGAATCTGGGTTTGAACAGATGATTAGAGACTCCCTTGGTCTTCCAGGACTACCATCAGGAACAGAACTGAGAAGGTGTTGTTTGCTTTTCTTTTGTGTGTGGGGGTGGGGGGTGGGGGGGACGCTTCTCAGTGAAGTAGGGCTACTGGTTCAGAGAGTCAAAAAAATACATTACTTTCCCACGTTAGTTTTTATATTGAATATTCTCAATGTAGCTTTTAAAATACTATACTTTGCTTTTCTGAGCTAAGGAGAGAAAAGAATGGCAGGGAATGATCTCCATCACTATTCTCTGGAGGCTGTCTTGATAAAAACTATAAAGTGCCCCCAGGAAAACATCAGGGGAAGTACAATTGTCAGTATGCTAAGTAGGAATCTGCCATGAATGTCAACATATTGTCCCCTGCTTACTTAGGCAAGATGATGCTTCTTAACTGAAATAGTGTTATCCTTCCCACCAAAGCAACTCATAAGAATGTATGCTTGTTTACTGTACTGGACCCATGTTCCCAAAGAGACCCATGTTCCCAAAAAGGTCACTGGGTCTAAGGTCATTACGGTATGAATGTGAAATGATTCCCACAGTGTTTGCAAATGCTGGTGAGGCTTTGGGGAAATCCTGGGAGCTTTGGGAGGATAGACCTTGCTGGAGGAAGGGGGTTGTTGGGAGAGCAGGCATTGAGGGTTATAGGTCAGTCCTTATCCCAGCCCAAGTTCACTGCTCCCTTGTTGACAACCAATGTGTGAACAATCTGCAAACACAAGCTCATGCCACCAAAGGTCCCAGGTCCTAGTTTCTTGTATTCAGCCTCATGGAACAAAACTGAGAAACTAAAGAGAGGAAGAGATTAATCTTTTCTTTTTCTTTTCTTTCTTTCTTTCTTTTTTTTTTTGAGACAGGGTTTTTCTGTGTATAGAGCCCCTGGTTGTCCTGGAACTCTAGACCAGGCTGGCCTTGAACTCACAGAGAACTGCCTGCCTGAGCTACCCAAGTACTGGGATTGAAGTGATCTTGAAGGAGCATCACAGAAATGAAAAGAACCTGCCCATCACATGACCAAGGGCTGGAGCAATGGCTCGGTGGGTACAGCACTTGCTGCACAAGTGTGAGGAGTGGAGTTTGGGTCCCCAGAGCCCACACGGAAGCCTAGAAGGTGTGGCAACCGCTTGTACTTCCAGCTCTTGGGAAGCTGAGGAGGGAAGGCCATGATTGTGGTCTAACTTATTGGTGAGCTCTGGGTTCACGTGAGAGAGCCTGCTTCAGTAAATGAAGGACACAGCTGGGGATAAAGACACCTTACATTAAAACCTCTGGCTTCTACATGCCTGTGCATGTGGACCCCACGCAAGTGCGCCCATACATATACACATATACGTGAACACATATACACTGAGAGAGAGAGAGAGAGAGAGAGAGAGAGAGAGAGAGAGAGAGAGAGAGAGAGAATATGAAGAATTTGAAAAGAGGAAACTATGCTCTTGCTATTTTGTGGTACTCACACATTCTGTCTAAAGCTGTAAAGAACTGTGCAGTCTTGCATGATCAGGTTGGGATTTGAGCTCAGTCTAGCACTGCATCTATCAAGGTCAGATAGCTTCTGTGCAGCTCAGACTCTGACCCTGTGAGGGAGTAGGCATGAGCAAACACAGGTCTTCTTTCAGTACCTTACATGCAACTATAACCAAATAAATGTTCCTTATATTCTAAAAGATGAGCAGTTCTCTCCAGAGAGCACAGAAGGTCAGTCTATGTAGCCTATTTTGAGCTATTTACATGACTTAAGCTTCCTTCCCTTTTCTAGATTAGCATTTCTCAGTCTTGATTTCAGCCCTAAAGAAAACCTTTTTTTTTTTTTTTTCTTTTTTGGTAAGTTCTAAAGAAAATCTGCTCATCTATTTCTGAGTTGCTAGAGTGAAGAAAATCAGTGTTTTATGGTACTAAAAGAGTTCTAAATTCTTTGATGCCTTGAAGACACACATAATTAAAGACTCTTTTTTTTTTCATGGAAATTCTAACTCCACGTGCTTATCGCCCTGGGCAGGGGGTTGTCATTAGCTCCCTGAACAGTCATTCTTTGATTACTTCGGTGCTGGACCTAACAGCCTCAGTTGTATTAAGGTAATGAAACTCTAGTTTCCAACAACCAAAAATCTAAGAAAACCAATCAGATGGCATCTGAGGCCTACAGTAGGAGTTTCTCTGCTTACTTTAATCCACCTACTTACCGTTTCCACCAATATATTTGAAAGGTGCCTTGACTTATGACTCCCTTTGTTCTTTTACTAGAAAACTTCCATTATGCTGTTGACCCGCTGGAACATGGAATTAGAGAATATGTAAATCTTTCTTCAGGACCATGGTCATTCAAAGTTTGGTCTAAAAGAATTTATTCCTTATCCCCTTTGAGGCAAGAATTGTGCTTTTGCATCAATAACAATGAAAGTGAAATAAGTTCACAACCTCAAATCTTCATGGGTGAGGAACGTTGACTTCCCTTAGCTGGGTCAAGGCCAGAGGAGATGTTGACAGAGGTGTTGGCTGAGGCCTCAACCTCCGTTATGCAAATCACACAGGGAGCTGTCAGAACTTAGCTGTTTGTGTTTCGAGACTCAGGCCATGTTTCCTTGTTAAGTGCTCCTGGAGACAGTCCTTCTGCCGAGCAGAAGGCTCATGACACGGTCATCAGCTTTCTGGCGCCAAATCAATGCAGAGAAGGCTCCACATTAAGGGCTTACCTGACTGTCTAGGGAAGCATTTCTCAACCTGTGGGTCACAACCACTTTGGCATTGAACGATCCTTTCACAGCGGTCGCCTGAGACCACAGGAAAATACAGATATTTGCATTATGATTCACGGCAGTAGCAAAATTACAGTTATGAAGTAGCAGCAAAAGTAATTTTATGGTTGGGCTCATACAACATGAGGAACTGCATTAGGAAGGTTGAGAGACACGGTCTAGGGTTAGATGTGATCACGGTGACATCAGTAAGTTCGTCTGCCAACTAAGGTAATATAATCAAGGACTGATGGCTCATCATCATCGTGCTCCAGTGGTCCCACCACATCCAGGAGGAAGAACTGGGAGGCGGGTCACTGGGCATTATGCCACCTTCGCAGTCTTCCTTCTACCAATCCTAAAGCAAACTCACTTCAAATGAAGCAAACAAAGCGATATTTGTCATTCCCCCCATCAAGGAAGTAGAGCTGGATTTAACTGGGTAGCCGAGCAAGCCACATGCTCCTCAGGCCTTGCTATCATTTGTGCTTGGTTTGTTCCCCAAAGGCATTAAAAGCTTGGCCACCCATGGCTATTAAGAGGTTTAAAAAGAAGGACATGGAAACTTGAAGAGATGGGGTCTAGTGGGATGGTGTAGTAGGTCATTGGGTTTATGCCTTTGAAGAAGTGTTAACATCTTGGTCTTTCTTGCTTTTTTTCCTTTTACTTCCTGGTCATCATACAGTGAGCAGCTTTGCTCCATCACACACTCCACAGGCAACATAGCAATGGGCAACTGATGATGGTCAGAAACCCATGAAACCACCAACCCAAATAAATCTTCCTTTGTTCAGTTTCCTTCCTCCGTCCCTCCCTCCTTCCTCCCTCCCTCCTTCCCTCTCTTTCTTTTTATAGTAAAGTTGACTAACATAGTAACTCTATAAAATTTGAAATATGAAATTCTATGAAAGCGCATAAAAACTAAATAGTAGTTAAGTCTGTGAGATAAGAACAGGTGGCTCATTTATTTAATCATTCAATACAGTTCAAAGTGCACGGTCTCCTTCTGCTTTCTGTAGATAATCAAGGCTGTATGTCTGACCATGGTGAAAACTGGGGTACATTTCTAGACAGTGGCATTTTCTGTTACTTGTAGAAGTGGACTTTTAATAGAATAAAATTATCTTCACTTTTTATAAATTTAAACACTTTTCCTTGGCTTAAGTTTTCCTGCTTCGACTTGTCCAATTTGCAATGAGATGTGGAATAGGGACAGACTTGGAGAGTGGTCCTGGCTTCCTTTGGCGCATCCTTAAGCCAATGTGCTGAAAAGCCATTCTAGCTCTGGATGGTCCAGCTAAGCATACCTGGGCCCCATGGTAAGTCTATTCTTAGAGAGAGGTGGATTTACCCAGAGTGAACTTTCTGTATACTTCTTTATGTTGCGGGTGTCAGTGGTACCTCACTGAGGCCCCAACATTCTGGGAACTCAGTATCTTCCCAGCTGTCTTCTATGCAGTGGCATGACAAAATTGGCCTATTTTCTATCATCTCTATCCTTCTCTACTATTAAATGATGTTTGAGATGCAGTACTGGATCGTGATTGTCTTTAAAAACATTAAACTAGGGGCTGGAGACATGGCTTGGCTTGCTTCTCTTGCAGAGAGGACTGGAGTTTGCTTCCCAGCATCCACATCAGGTGTCTCACAATCTGTAACTCAGTTAAGCGATTAAATGATATCTTTGGACGCCTATGCAAATATGTGCATGCATGCACATATAATGACTTTTACAATATTTAAAACATATTAAAATATATGGCCATCTGTATATTATATATTCCTAAGTGGGGTTAGGGTTTGAAGTTAGAGCCATCTCATCTAGGTCAGTAAGGACCGGTGGCCCACATATCTGAATTCTTCCAGAGCTGTGTATTATACACTGAAATATCCTTTCAGGAACAAGCCTTCCTAAAGATCTATTTTCATAATGTCGATATTATTTCTCCACCCCGATGACAAATTATGACTTCATCATTCCAAATTTATCCACAATTTCATTTTATACCGTTGAAGTTACCATGATAAATTTTGTTCCACAAATGTTGAGTGAAATGAATTCTACAAGTAAACAGTCGCCTGCCATTCTGAGTAGGATGGTGAGATCTGGTGTCATCTTATTTTATTTTCTCATAGAGGTGAATCATTCCTCTGTCTACACTGTCCATGCTGTATACACTACCAGCCCAGTAGTTACTCAGCCAGCTTGTTATCTCATTGTCTAAGCATTGCAGCGCTTTCGGTCAAGTAACCTTAACTTAGTGACCACAAAGTACAGGGCAAGTGTTTTTGGCCATCTGGCCATGAGAAAAAGGAGTCACAGCTTAGACATATACATATATGCATAAGAGAGATTGCTGGGTCTTAACCAGTAGAACAAAACATGGTGTAGATGGGACTTGGTACCATCTGTAGTATCAGACATCTATTAGGAGTCTTGGAAAGTATCCCTCACAAATAAAAATGGACAATTCTACTGCGGTGGGCTTATGCTCAGTACTTTCTATTCTGATGAAGCCCACTGGAGTGTCCTTTTTTTTTGGTGGGGTACAGTGAAGGCTTGACAGATGTGATGTTTTGCTTCAGTGACACACAATAATACTAGGTTTAACATCTGCCGCATGTCAGGTGTATGAAGGAGACAGAGACAAATTAACAATAGAGTCCTGCCTTCTAGTAACTCACCAGTAAGTTCCGGAGCCTTACATGATACAGCCTCCTGGAGTGGAGTCTTCTGCTCTCCAGACTTCATCTCCTTGAATTCTCTATTTAAACTAGAGATGCTCTATTGCTTAGAATTCTTTTCACTGTCTTATTAATAAGATCAAGGAAACATGCAAATCCAGCAGCATTCTGTTCATAAATAAGCAATGGCAACTGCAACTGAGTTAAATTATAGTTGTTTTTTGGTCTCTAGGCTTTGAGACTGAACAAAATTGGGTTGGGTACTATTGATTATAGAGTTCACTATCAAATGCTGCAAGTTGATGATAGCTATTATTGTCATTTCTTCTGAATCAAAGTTCCAAACTCACCATGTGATTGACTCTCCTGATTGACCCAAGTGAAACAGATAGCCATTTGGTGACATTTGAAATAAGGGAGTCTCCTCATTACAGCAGAGACTTGTCAGTCTTTCTCCCCTATTTTAATCACCGTATCCTTAGCTCTTCCTGTAACTCTGTACCAAAGCATCACAGAACCCAGGAGAATATAGACCCCGGTTCATCTGTTCCTCTTGCCTCACATCTTCCCTTCTTCCTGTCTTTCTGTTTTGAATACAGTTGCATGGAAGACTCAATGAGTGTTTGATTCAGCTAATTTCAATTTCTCTAAGACAACATTTCTCTAAGATACAACATTTCTTACTATGCCATGTAATTTATTTCATTTTACCCCAATTTTAGTGGAAATAAGCAGAGTACTAACTGAATTTCAACACTTGTTTTCATTTATCCTCCTGATGAAAAACTACTCATCTTAACCTTTCCTTAACACAATGTGTTGATTTGAAATCTAGGGACTTACCTTTTCTCACCTCATCACTGTATATTAATCACCACTGAGCAGTTCTGAACTATTTCCTCCAGAGGTTTCCAAAGCACATGCAATTTAATCTAGCAAAAAATCATATGCTTTCTAAATACTATATCCGGGGTTAGATTCTGGGACATAAAGATGAATTAAATGTCATTTCAACATCTGATGGCCAAGACACATGTTCCCCTTAGTCTTAAAATACACTTAGCATTCTTGAGCTCATCTCCCCATCCAAAGGTTCTTATGTTTATGGAGTTATATTGTTTATTTCAAAATAATGGTCAGCTGTTGATTTATTTCCTTGTGAAATATGTTTAGTTGTAACCAATATCTAGGCAACATCTATCCTTATTAGTATTTTTAAAATTAGTGTTGTTTGGTTATTCTGCGTACACAACATGGTTGAGCTATAACAGGTTTTTGAGGCAAAGGAGCATTGAATGGGGCAAGTAGCCTCACTTTCTTAGTTTGCAAGGTGATGTGTTAGCTCTCCAGTACAGCAATGCTGGTGGCTGGAATTAATAGTAAATAATAAAATAATAATAAAAGAGGAGACTAGGTCTTGCATGCTCAGCCCTCTTGCAAGGATTGATGCTGTTTTCTCAGGATGTACTTAAGTTATCTCAGGAGTGGGCTTGCTATAAAAGGCCAATTAAGCTCCTTCCTGTTTGCTGATCTGTAACTTTCTCTATAGCCAGGCTGGCCTCACTCAAACTCATGTTTTCTCCTGCTTCTGACTTCCACGTACTGGGCTTACAAGCCTCTGTCATCACACTCAGCTGGGGATTTTGTGACTGTTTTTGGAGGGGGTAAAAGTCAAGTAATCTAAATAAGGGCCTACAATCTGCTTTAATAAATGAAGATAGCAACTCAACTGGTTCCAAAGAGGCATTTTAGAATTAAATGTGCAGTTAGAGTTATTCAAAACTTACCATTAACTCAGCCCTAAATTTCAGTAGCCTAACATAAAAAAGGGTATTCTTCCTTTGTGCCCTACTTCAATAAGAAGTAGCAGAGCAGAGGGCTGGGAAGGATGGGGATCTGAAGGTATGAGATAGACATATGGCCTCCATGGTGTGAACCCACAAATTCCAGGACCTCGGCATCCTCCACTAGGTCTTTTGGCTCTACTAGAAGATGAGGGAAAAGGGGAAGTTGTCCACAGGGTCACTCCTGGAGGTCAGCTCGACACATGTTGCATTGTCTAGGATTTCGTCATGCTGTTTACCTCTACAAGGTGGCCAGAAAAGCTATTTCAACCAGGAGGAGTGGAAATGACTTTGGTGATCTCTGTTAGATTGTCTGACTATGGCTGAAGTAGGCAAAGGGAGAAACTTATGCAATGTGGTAGCTACATGGAAAAGCATCACTAGGTTATAGACTGATAACATTAATGGGATTAAGTGGCCACCAAGAGAGGCGAGGTGAACTCTGAGGACACAGCACTCTTGCTTCAAAGGCAAGTCAGCTATGAACCAGGCAAGGAATATGGCCACACAGTCATCCATTATCCACTGCTTATCTAAAGCTAGAACTCTCTGCTCAGAGTACTTCCTGGCATTCATACAGTAGAATCACAGGGCCAGCATTCTTTGGAGAAAAGCCGACTTGGCCCTGGTTTGAGAGCAAAGTTAAAGATATCAACTTAATATTTTAAATGGAACTGATAAAATAAAACATGGAGGAACTTGGAGTTCTGAAGAACTGTTGAACATTGCTGAGTGCCTCAGAGCACAGAGTCACATTCAATAAAATGGCAAAGCCAAAGGGACCTACTAGGAAGGTAATGCAGCCAGGCTCAGTGGCTCCCACAGCTGTAACCCAGTGCCTGGTCATCTGAGGCAGCAGGGCCACCATAAATTTGAAGTTAACCTGGGATACATGGTGAATTGAGGCCCAGCCTGTGGTTACAGAGTGAGTCTTTCTCTTTTTCCCTCTCTTCCTCCTTCCATCTCAGACTGCCTCTGTCTTTTCTCTCTGCCTCTGTTCTCTCTCTCCCTCCCTTCCTCCTGTTCCCCCCCCCACCCCACCAAACAACAAAAAAATTCACCCAGAGTTCATTTGGATTCCTGGTTTTAGAGTTTAGGTGTCTATAGAATGACCTTTAGTTCCTGTTTTCTAGTTTTAAGCACATCAGCAGCCGGAAAAATAACAAAGAAAATACAGGCTGATCTGGGACCCTTTGCCCCACAGTTGCCCTGGTACCTCCCAAACCCCTCTCCAAGAAGCAGTGTCTTTACTCCATTTCCTGACCAATTCACTCTACTCCAGTTCCATTTCTAGACGGACCATACTATAATGTATAACATGTTGGATGAGTACATTCACTGCCTGTGTTAGTACATGTGTGGACCAGATGAGCTAAGTTTTCACGTATCATTTTTACAAAAGAGTAATAAATCAATAGATGAAATGACTAATTATTGAGGCCCAGAATGCACCAGATGTACATGATCACATTTCATTCAACTTTGGGAAAACACTATTATAATATTACTTTTAAACTCTAATACTTGAAGTTACATATTTTTTTCACTGTGACTGAATCAGCCTGAAGAAGACATGAGTTTTAAATATAGAGTTATCTTATCCCCAGGCCTCTGTTTTTTGTAAAGTCCAATGACTGTAAGAATAGTTTTGCTTTATAAACCATTTTTTGTCTTATTTTTAAATTTTATGGTCTTCCTAGAGAAATTCACATTTTATGATGTGATTCTTGGAGAATCAATGAATAAATGTGGTAGCTCAATGTTATCAGTTAGGATGTTTTTATATGCAAGCAAACAAAACAAAAACCAAAAATCAAAAACAAACCCAAAGACAAATGGCATACACAGCAAGACAGCAAGGCTGTCTGTTTCTCTCTTGAGAGGAAGCTGAGACAGAGACAGAAGTTCCAAAGCTGGTTAGCTTAGAAGCCCAGTGGTGTCACCATGACTTCAATAGCCATCCTTTTTTTCTGCTCTCAACTACAGTAATTCCTGCTTTTGCAGGTGTATTTAGCAGGTTAAGATGTTCAGAGGCAGAAGATGAAACTGCTAGACTAGTATCTTGTTTCAGGAGTGAGAACAGCCTTCCCAGGGCCTCAACAGATTGCCTTTGATATGCCCTGTCAAAATGATAATATATATCCGTGCATAAACTAACTGCTTTCTGGGGGGAGGGAAGTTGCTATGCTTGTTGCAAGTTATACGGCTTTTGGGGCTATCTAGACCATCAACATGTGAACAAAATTAGGATAAAGGATCAAGATAAAGTACATTGCCTTATGACAATATTTTGAAATCACAAAGATTCCAAATTAAATCAGAAATGATATGGAAAAATGTCATACTGGCACTTTCTCTGTTATTGTGTTGTGGAGTTGTGGAATTTAACCCATAGGAGTAATTTAGCTCAGTACTTTGTCTTCCACCTGCAATGGCTTTTCTAGCTCCTATGTGATCTCCACTTCAACACACCTGAAGAAGGGGACCACTGCTTACAAGCTATTTCCTTTCGGGCATTTCTTTTTTTCTTAAAAAGTTATTTGTTATGTTAAATAAGTTGTTGTGATTGAATAAGCAGATTGTTTGCATAGCCACCAATGTGCTGTGTAGCAACAAAAATGAGTTTTAGAGTCAGGCAGACTAAGTTATTTCAGGCTGGCCAGTGACTGATGTCCTGGTTGATTGTTGTCAGCTTGAGAGAAGGGAACCTCAACTGAAAAATTCCTCTGTAAGATGGTTCTACAGGCAAACCCATGGGGCAGTTTATTGATTAATGATTAATGCAGGTGGGCCCAGGTCACTGAGGGTGATACCAATCCTGGAAAGGTGGTCCTGGGTTTTGTAAGAAAGCAGCACAAGCAAGCCATGAAGAGCAAGAAAACAAGCAGCACTCCTCCCTAGCTTTTCATCATTTTCTGATTCCAGGCTTCTACTTTGAGTTCCTGTGCTGACCTCCCCGGTGTGGACTAGAACTGTAAGCTGAAATGAGCCTTTCCCTCCCCAAGCTGTTGTTAGACATGATGCTTTATCACAGCGATTGGAACCATAACTAAGACAGCTGTTCAGAGGTTTGTGATTTCAACACTAGATATGATGTTTACCAGCTGTATGTGGAAAGCGCTTCATTCTTCCCCCTACCTTCTCAAACCTTAATTCTCTTAAGTGTAAAGTGAGTCCTACAGTGGCATCCAATTAATGAAGACCCAAGAAAATGAGTTGAATTCTCTGCAACTCAGTAAAAGTCATAAAATCTCTCTTCTAAAGTGCATTTTGATTAAATGAGACAAAAATACAGATCTCTCTCTCTCTTCCTCTCCCTGTCCCTCTCTCTCTTTTGACTTCTCCCCTTTTCCTCTCTCTCTTTCCTTTCCCCCTCTCTCAGTCTCTCTCCTCTTGCCCCTGCCCGTGCTCCTGCCCATGGCTTCACCTGCTACTATGCTTTGAACTTTTTGTTTTCCTTTCAAATTCATATAAAGTGACTCTTGTAGAATATCACGGAGTGGTGTGGCTTCTGGGAAGTAAGTCTCTCTCTCATTATACAGGTGAGAATGCCCTGTCCCCTCAAGAGGATGCAGAATTTTGAAAGCAGAATGCAGCTCTCACAAGATACCAATTCCAGCACCTTGTGCTTGGGTTTAGCTGCCTTGGATTCTCCTCTACTTGTTCTTCATGAAACTTTCCTTTCAGACTCGATGTTTCTGTGTGGGCATGTCTATAGCTCTTGGAGATTCATCACTGTGCATATTTCTCTGTTTATTGGACCACAATCTTTTCAAGGACAGAGGCAAATATTACTCATTCTTCTTTCTGTAATGTCCATTTCCTGACACAAAACTTGATGCTCTACATAAATTTATAACAGAATTAGCTTTTCTTCCCTGCTTTCTGTAAAACACAGTACAGTATAGGAATTTAATATGCATAACTACTGCTATCTTCACCATTATATGAAAAACATAATTGTTTGTATAGAGAGTGGGTAGAAAAGTAGGGAATACAAGTTTTTGAGATGTCTGTAATGCCTACTTCATTTCTTACCTAACCAGAATATCCAATGTCTTTATCTCTTCTTCAGTCACTCAGTCTAATCTAGTTTGCTTTCTAATTGCCATGAAAAACACCATGATCAAAATCAATTTGGGAAGGAAAGGGTTTGGTTCACATGTCCTGATCACAGTCCATCACTGAGGAAAGCCAGGACATAAACTCAAGCAGGAGACAGAGGTAGAAACCATGGAGGAATGCTGCTTACAGGCTTGTTCTCCCTGGATTGCTCAGTTTATTTTCTTCTATCCTCAGGACAACCTGCCTACAGATAGCACTGCCCACAGTGGGTTGGGCCTTTCTCCTTGATTGCAAGAAGATGCTGCACAGACTTGCCCTCATCGTCCAATCTGATAGAGGCAATTCCTCAACTGAGGGTCTTTCTCTCCAGATGACTCTAGCTTGTGTCAAGTTGACAAAAACAAACAAACAAACAAACAAAAAACCAGCACAGAATTTTATCTA
This sequence comes from Pachyuromys duprasi, assembly GCA_028658305.1. Taxonomy (NCBI): domain Eukaryota; kingdom Metazoa; phylum Chordata; class Mammalia; order Rodentia; family Muridae; genus Pachyuromys; species Pachyuromys duprasi. The sequence continues at coordinate 26,492,127 of CM053759.1, read as the reverse complement.
CAAAGACCAGCCAGCTAATAAAAGGACTTCATGTCTTTTGGTCCAGTTTCCTGTTTTTCTTTGCTCTGGCTCGGGTCACATTTTCAATTCATCACATGTACTGCAGGTAGAAGAATGGATAAGGTTTGGCCATGTCTTTGAAAAGCTTATGGGAAATGAGCACAGTGGTAAAGCCAGAACTCTGAGAGCTGTGGACATGACCACTGCTTGTTCACTGAGCTTCTCTGAGCAGTTTGTATTTCAAGTGATTAAAGTACAACTTTGACAACTGTTACCTCAAGCATACATTGTCCAAATCACTCATTTCATCCCTCAAATGGTGGCCTGGATCTCTAATAAAATATGATCCATGTCACATTAAATCAAAACACTGATTCATGCAACCCAGCACTCTCTCTCTAATGACAATTTAAGGTAAAGCTTGGGGCACAGCATAATGATTTATGACTTCATGCCACAGATTAAAGCTCAAAACTAAATAATTCTTATGACCTCATGGACTTCCCAATACAGATTAATTTTAATGTTGTTTGGTATTCTCTCAGGGAACATCACAGTCTGCACATAGTTCTTGGGAAGAAGCTGTTCATTTGCTTTGGTCTTACAGATGTTGACCTAGGTCCAGCCTACTTATGAACAGCCCTAAGAAGTGGGCCCACACAATGGCTGCCTTTGGCTTTGTGCTACCCCTTCTGGTAAACGGTTTGCTACATCAGAACACTCAATAACTTTTCAGACCCTACCTACACCTTTCTGGGAGAGGAGTGTGAGACTTTACCTTATCTGATCTCTAAGAACCCATCCAGAGGAATGAAGTAAAATATCCTGGTAAGTTGACACCGAGTTGACTTCAACTGGGCTGGGCTGTTTGCATACACAGCCTTTCTTATGACAGTTTGACAGTGCACCTCTTGGTCAGGAAGAAGAGACTCACACCAACGTTTTTATTTCTCAGTCTCCATCCTCACCCACCCTCCCTTCTTGACCTTTCCCTGAACTTTTCCTGAGACCAGAATTTGATTGGGGCTCTGTCTCCTGCTTTGGGCAAGAGTTTTGGGTCAGCTGAGGTCAGTTCTCATTTTGTCTAAAGCAGTCTGCTCTCCCTCATTCTCAGTGGAAAAACTTCAACAAAAATACATTTACACATACATCTTAGTTTTCACTGAGTTCTTTGCTCACCGAAGAGGCCAAGTTCTTATCCCCAGAGGCCATTAATGTCTTAAGCAATGTTTTGTTATTTTTTTTTTAAACTTCTTAGAGTACAGATTCTGACTACAGAAGCTTGTGAATGTCTGGAGCTTCCTACAATTTTAATCCAGACATTGTCTCAAAACATATAGAAAACAGGCAGCATTGTAGAATAGGAAATCAGAATTGAAAACAAACGAACAAAACAAAACAAAACCTTCAAGCTTTTGGTTGTGCTTATTTCCTTTTATAATTTAATTGAGATGAACCAGCTACTAAAAAAAATTTAAGATGCCAAACTAAATGAAATGATACTGGACTGAGTTTAGAGCTCACAGTTTTCAACATGATTAAGCAACCAGCACACCTTGGCTTAGCAGGATTAGGAGTGGGGGTAGACGCTCTGAAAAGAAACAACAGAGGCAGAGGACTGACATGCTACTTTACCTCAATATTAGTATGATGTGCTATTCACAAAAGGGCTATAAAGGAGGAAGGGCTGGGGAAGGGTTATATAGCTTAATAGTAAATTGTGGTCACAAAAGGGAAATGCCAGGTTCAATATAGAGAAATTTTAATTCAGAACATGGCTGTGCTGGCAAGAGATCACATCCTAAGATCTTCTAGGCCTGTGTGATTTGGCTGGAATACAAACACACCTTTAATCCAGGAGACAGAGGCAAGCAGATCTAAATTCAAGGCCATCCTGGTATAGAGCAAGTATCAGGTAAAGAAAAGCTTCAGTCCAGGCATGCCTTTAATCCCAAACAATAAATGGAAAGGTAGTTTGTAGAAGGAAGCACCCATGTTTGAAAGTGATATTTAATTGAGTGGCAGAAAAACTGATGAATCAGAGAAAGATTAGACAGTATAGGATATGCCTAAGAGAGAGGAAAAGGAAGCTACTTACGGGGCAATGAGAGAGAGAGGAGGCAGTTTTTTTGGGACAGTAATACAAAGACAGGTTTTAGAGAGAGAGCTCAGGTACAGACTGAAGGAGCCAGAGAATGAGAAGGAGCCAGAAGATTAGAAAAGATCGCTTGTTGATAGAGAAACCAGACTAAGTTAGTTAGTTGGGAGAATGAGTCGGAGCCAGAACAGCTGAGTTGAATCAGGCAGCCCAGAGCTCGGACAGAACAAGAGACGGTGGGCTTATTCAGAAGTAAGTCTCAGAGGCTGAAAACATTCTAGGCCTCGGTTAGAAAGGCGTTGGTTAGCAGAAGGCAGTAGTAAGCCTCTGAGACAACAATTGAAGCAGGAGAACAAAAGTTACTTTTACAGTTCAAAGCCTTGGGGTATGACAGGAAGGAGTAACTTCAGTGTTGAATCATCTACCCCGTGAGTGGCAGGAATGCCATCAGAGAACATGCCAAAGAAGCCTGCCATGTTAAAGCCACTATAGAGGAACTAAAGAAAAGGATAGCAACATACAAGATCAGAAAGATTCAAAAGCAAAGAATTGCCCAAGCGACTAGTACAGAGAAATCCCACAAGGTGCACTGTAAAGGGTTCCACAGACAGGGGAAGAGTGAATGCGTGAGAGTTAGAACTGAAGGGAATTAATTGAGAGCTGAAAGCAAATTTGAAATCATTTATTTCAGGGGGCTTCAGTCTGTTGTGGTAGGGAAAGCTTGGTAGAAAGGTAGGCATGGTGACGGGACTCTGTGGCGGAAGGAAGGAGCTGTTCTCTTCATGGTCACCCAAGAAGCAAGCAAGAGAGAAAATAGCCAAGGGTAATGCCCACCCCCAAACAGTGATGACTTTTTTTTTAGTAGTCCAGGAGGTATAGGGAGGAGGGATATGGATAAATTCATCTGCCACTTAGACCCCCCCTCCCCGAGACCCACTTCCCCATTTCTAGACTCAGCTTCCCATTGTTTTCTGCTTTTTATGTTTTCCCCTCTTCCGTCACGTTTAGTTTGATGAGATTTTGTTTTAGTGTGCTTTTTTTTTTTTTTAAGCTTACTTATGCCAGCTCTTAGTTGATGGGGGTTTGTCTGGTACTGTGTATTTTAATGCTAATCACTGGCCACAAGATATGGTTCTTGTCCGGACAAGCACATTCTCAGGTATACCTGTCGCTGTGTAAACCTTGCCTAAGAAATCGCTCCTGTTGGACTAATAAAAAGCTAATCTGGGTGACGCAAAGGTGAGGTGAGCAGAGCTAAGGTTTGAAGAGTTGGGAGAGAGAGGATCTTGGGAAGGAGAAAGACAGGAATAGAGGAGGAAGCCAACATGGGTTAGGTGGAGAGAGAATCACGTGAACCAGGAAGAAGGACTCCAAGAGTGATGCAGATGGAGAAACTTAAATGAAGAAATAAGCAAGTGTTCATGGAATTATGGATGAGAGGTGGGCCAGATGGGAATAGTTAAGATGGATGGCATGAGATGGGGGCTGGAAGATATGAGATAGCATAGGTGGAATTATCTGCTCAGCCCAAGGTAAATAAGACAAATTTAAAATCTAACAGGAATCTGTGTTTTTATTTGATGGTGATAGCAGGTTAAAAAAATTATAGGGATAATAATGAACACATTTAGACCAACACCTTTTTAAAATTTTTTGTTTATTTACTTATTACAATTAATTTACTTTGTATCCCCGCTGCAGCCCCCCCTCTTCTCCTCTTAGTCCCACCTACTCTTCTCCCCCTACGCCCTTTCCCTAGTCCCCTGATAGGGGAGGACCTCCTCTCTATCAGGTCTCATTAGGGCTGGTTGCATCATCTTCCTCTGTGACCTGGCAAGGCTGCACCTCATGGGAGGAGGTGATCACAGAGCTGGCCACTGAGTTCATGTCAGGGACAGCCCCTGTACCCTTTACTAGGGAACCCACTTGGAAACTGAGCAGCCTATGGGCTTCCTTTGAACAGGGGTCTAGGTCTTCTCCATGCATGGTCCTTATTTGGAGTATCAGTCTCTGCAGGCCCCCTGGGCCCAGGTTTTTGGGCTCTGTAGTTCTCTTTGTGGAGCTCCTGTGCCCTCCAGGTCTTTCTATGTCCCTCTTCTTCCATAAGGTTGCCGGCACTCTGTCCAGAGTTTGGCTATGAGTCTCAGTATCTCCTTTGATACCCTGGTGGGAAGAGTCTTTCAGAGGCACTCTGTGGAAGGCTCCTGTACTGCTCCTTGTCTTCTCCTACTTCTGATGTCTGTTTGCCCTTCTGAATGAGGATTGAGCATCTTCCCTAGGGTCCTCCTTGTTGTTTAGTTCTTTAGGAGTATAGGTTTTAGTATGTTCATCCTATTATGGCTAATATCCACTTATAAGTGAGTATATACCATGTGTGTCTTTCTGCTTCTGGGATACCTCACTCAGGATGATCTTTTCTAGTTCCCACCATTTGCCTGCAAATTTCATGATTTCCTTGTTTTTAATTGCTGAGTAGTATTCTATTGTGTAAATGTACCACACTTTCGGTATCCATTCCTCAACTGAGGGACATCTAGTTTGTTTCCAGATTATAGCTATTACAAATAAAGCTGCTATGAATATAGTTGAGCAAATGACCATACTGAATGATGGGGCATTTTTTGTAGCCCAGCACCTTTCGTTTTCAGCAACAGTTAGTATTTTTCATTATATACATTTCAAGTCATATTTTAATATTTATATTTAGTTGTAAGTGCAATTTTGGTTTTATCTCAATAGCTATATATCTTTTTGCCTTTCTACTTATTTATTTTTAAATATCTTATTTATTTGTTGCAACTACTTTTCTGAACTAGTGGTTGTTTCGGGGTGTACTAATTAATTCCTATAAATCTAAGAAACTTCTAAAAATACTTCTGCGATTATTTTCATTAAATCCACTATGGTCTGACATGTATACTTTGAAATACTAAAATATTGAATTTGCTTAGATGTGGCTTATGAACCAATGCAAAACATAATTAGTTTTTATTAAAGTTTATTATATTTATTAATATGCACATTAATATTTTAGAGTATGTCCATTTAGATCTATATTTATCTGCATAGATCTGTCTAGTCACAATTCTTAATATAGCTATAGATGTATTTATGGGCACATTTATGTCTACATGTGTGTATGTATAACTTAAAGCTGCTTATCACATGTTTTAAATGTTTTAGGTGGGAGATCCAAGATGGCTGCCACGAGAGGACACTGTGTCTGAGGAGTAGGACAGCAGTGGCAGTGCAGCGATCAGGAGACTGAACTCTGGGACCTAAAACTCCAGCATTTGTGATTGCCAGGTGAGCAGAATTCCTATGGTGAGGAAATCAAGTGGGAAAATCTTAGGGACATCCAGTTATTCCCCAGAAAAACTCCGGGTGACCAGCTGTATACAGCCCTGATCTGAACAAGCAGCCGCCCTGGGCGCCAACAGCCACCATACCAGACTGGGTCACACAGTCTCCAGGCCAGGCTGAGAGAGCCCCGGGTACCATTCCAGACTGGGCTGCATCAGGTGGGCACACTCCCCTTGGCAGCGCCAGCCAACCCCCTGGACCGGGACACGTAGTATCAGGTCCAGACTGATGTGCCCCCAATACCATCTCAGACCGTGGTGCACAGCCCCTGGCCCAGAAGGAAGTGCCAAGTCTACAGACCAGAGGGGAGCCCTTAGCAGCAAGCCCAGGTTAGAGCATGGAGCCTCCAGACCAGAGCGGCTCCCCCAGCTGCCATCTCAAACCAGGATACTCAGCCTCTGGCACAGAGTGAGGAGCCAAGCCTCCAGACCAGAGGGGTGACCAGCATGCAGTGCTCACAGCTTCTAGCACAGAGCATGAAGCTGGGCACACAGAGCCCACAACAGAGTTCAACTGAGGCAACAACACACACTAACAAACCACTGGAACTCCTTGTTCTTCTTGAAGAATACTCCAAACACAAGAGATTGACAGTTCCAGTCTGAAGTTCAGCCTCAAAGCACAAACAGCTCCTTGATTATATATAAACAAATGGCCAAAGGTAGGCATAAGAACTCACCCAACAAAAATCAGGACAACATGGCCCCACCAGAAACACCCAGAAGCAATGGAGATTTTAATTCAGTGCAGACACAGGAAAATTATGTTAAAGCTATGATTATGCAGATATTAGGGGAACAAAAAGAGGGACAAAAAAGAGGAAATGAACAAGGCCCTCAAAAAATTCAGAAGAATATAACTGCCCACATAGAGGAACAATTAAAGATATACAGAGAGGAAACAAACAAAAAAATAGGAACCACAGTCAGTCAAATGAAGGAAACGATACAAAGCATGAAAACAGAATTAGAATCTATAAAGAAGACACAAACAGAGAATAACCTGGAACTGAAGAACTTAGAGAAAAGATCAAGAACCACAAAAGTAAGCATCACCAATTAAATACAAGAGATGGAAGAGAGAATCTCGGGAGCTGAAGATATGCTGGCTGAAATGGATTCCTCATTCAAGGAAAAAATGAAATCGGAAAAGTCCCAAACACAAAATATCCAAGAAATCAAGGATGCCATGAAAAGACAAAACCTAAGAATAATTGGAATAGATGAAAAAGAAGACTCCAGGCTCCAAGGACCAGAAAATACTTTTAAGAAAATCATAGAAGAAAA
>CM053759.1:26350505-26484880 GCA_028658305.1 Pachyuromys duprasi | reverse complement strand
GTCCTTAGCCATCAGGGAGATGCAAATCAAAACGATTCTGAGATTTCACCTTACACCCACCAGAATGGCTAAGATCAAAAACTCTAGTGACAATGCATGCTCGAGAGGTTGTGGAGAAAGACGGACCCTCCTCCATTGCTGGTGGGAATGCAACTTGTACAACCACTCTGGAAATCAATTTGGTGCTTTCTTAGACAATTAGGAATAGTGATTCCTCAAGACCCAGCTATACCACTCTTAGGCATATATCCAAAAGATGCTCAAGTACACAAGAAGGACATTTGCTTAACTATGTTCATCTCTCCTTTATTCGTAATAGCCAGAACCTGTTAAAAACCTAGATGCCCCTCAGTTGTGGAATGGATACAGAAATTATGGTACTTTTACACAATGGAATACTACTCAGCAATTAAAAAGTAGGAAATCATGAAATTTGCAGGCACATGGTGGGACCTGGAAACGATCATCCTAAGTGAGGTATCCCAAAAGCAGGAAGAAACATATGGTATATACTCACTTATATAGACCTATAGGATAAGAAGGTCATGCTGAAATCTATACACCTAGGGAAGATAAACAAGAAGGAGGACCCAGCTTGGTATGATCAATGCTCATTTAGATGGACAAATGGGATGGACATTGAATATAGGAGAAAACAAGCAACAGGACAGGAGCAAAGGAAAGGGGGCCTCTGAAAGGATCAATATAGCAATGTATCAAAGCAGACAATAAGACTCACAACCAAGCCTTCGGCAGAGAGTGGGAAGTAATAATAAAAATAGGGGAAATTAGTAAGACTTGGGGAGAACAAGAGCTCCACAAAGACCAAATAGATCAGGGCACAAGGGTCTTTTAGGAGACAGTTTCTCAAACCAAGGACCATGTACGGATATAACCTAGAACCCCTGCTCAGATGTGGCCCATGGTAGCTCAGTATCCAACTGGAGACCCTAGTAAGGGGAACCGGGACTATTTCTGTTATGAACTCAGTGGCTGGCTCTTTGACCCTCCCACACACAAGCCCGGGAGTAACAGCCTAGCTAGATCCCAGAAGAGGACATTGCAGCCAGCCCTGAAGAGACAAGATAAACTAGGATCAGATGGAAGGGGAGGAGGTCCTCCCCCATCAGTGGACTTGGAGTGGGGCAGGGAGGAGATGAGGTGAGGGATGGGGAGAGTGGGAGGGAATGAGGGAGGGGACTATGCCTGGGATACAAATTACCTAACCTGTGATTAATATAAAAATAAATAAATTAGATTTAAAAATATTTTAGGTGTAAGGTCTACTTTACTCAAAAATCTATAATCATAATAAATGTTTTTACTCAGTATTTCAAGTCATGCTATTTTTCATCCATTCACTTTTAGCCTTCCTAAGTTTTATATTTAAGATAAGCTTTCTGTAAAGAATACAGTGTATGTTTCATCCCTCCAATGTGGTAGCTTTAATTTGTAATTCAGGTATTAATCTCTGTGTATTTAGTGTAACAAGTAAAATCTTTCATCGTAATGTATGCATTTTCAATTTTAAATACTTATTTGATGCCTTTTATTTTTCTTGTTTTTCTGTTACACATATTTTTAATTATTTGTAACTTTCCTTCATTATTCACTTTAAAATATTCTTTTGGTGGTTACCATAGAGATTTACAATATGCTCCTGTGACTCAACAGGAATTTGTAGTTTTAGCAGCTCTGTGAATATTCAGCAATGTTAGAATAGTCCATCATGATAGAATATGCAACATTTTTTCTTTTCGTGCTATTGACATCATAACTGCAGTTACACATACACTTTAAATGCTACATGTTGTAATACATGCCTGACTGGAATATTCCCCTGCCCTTCTCTACTGTACCCTCACTTTCATCCAGAGCCTGCCAAACCTCTTCCAAAGCATCAACTTGTCAAGGAAACTTCTCTGTGGCCACAGACTCGGCTGCTCCCACAAGAGCTGCTGGACCTCCATTGTGGATCTTCATGTTCTACACTTATATTTACCTTGTTTTTGTATTCTTGTTGCTCTGGCCCTTATTTGGTTCTTGCCTCCTCACTGACCACACTAAATGCTAAGATATCTGGAGGCTAAAACTGGAGAGTATTTATATTTTAATGTCTTGGTGCTGAATCCAATACTTGACACTTTGCAAGTACATGTTTATGGTTAAGTTCTACTGACACAAACACACCCCACTGAATAGCTTCCTTGGGATTTTCTGAGTCCTTCTATGGATCAACACAAGCCAAGTGTTGACACTTAGATCCTTTCATCAATTAGCTGATAATTTTACATTATATTAATTTTCAGCGATTTTGTTTATGTTTCTCAAAATCATAAACCCAGAAAATAGCAAGGCAAAGTTACAAAGTCTGGGCTAACTCCATAGCACAAAGGCTTACCACAAAGGCATAGACTGACAGACTTCTCAACAGCTGCTGGTGCTATTCCCTCCCAATTTCTGTCAATCACTATCAAACACTATTTGAATGGTGTTCAAGTCACTAGATTTTTACCATGCTTAGATATAGCAAGCAAATTTCTGAGTTATCAATATTCCTGAGGCACAATGAGATTTAAATGGGCTAGATAACAATATGCAATTCAAATTCTCTTCAAGATCTAGATGTGAATTAGATTCTTAGAAACAGGACCTGGGCTGTTTCAGGCCATTTGTATAGACTGTTTAAAGTGGGTTCTTTCTGCAGGCTCATGGAATACAATCATGCATACTCTACAGGCACAAGAAAACGCCACTGTGTTTAGCATGCTTTCCTCCCTTTTCTAAAAGGATAATAAGGACCTAAGCATGACACACAAGTTCACTGTGATCCGAGGGAGTGAGAACCTTTGAGAAGAGATTGACTTGCAAAGAGTGTGTCAAGAAGCCCCGAGAGGCTGATGAACCCCAGGGCACCATTTCCTTCCTCTCGGTATCTCTCAGCAGCCTCCTGTGTGCTGTACTAACAGTCTCATCGCTGTGAATGTGGAGATGACATGCCTGATCCTGGGAGGCAGGCGCTTTGTTCTAGGGTAGCCTTTTGGAACTTATTTCTTGGCTTTATAGCCAAAAATATGGGGAGGAAGGTAGGAGGAGCTGATGGATGCCACCCTTTGTCATCACGGGATATTCCTTCAATGACCAATTTCTTTCAGTTTCAGCAGCAGCCTGCCTGGAGTTTCATGTGCCAGGGCAGGGATGGATGGTCCAGGTGGGACTTGCCGCCTCTGGTGAGGAGAGGGGGTTATATGCCACAGCTGCTATGCAAATCTAAAGCATCACTGCAGCACACTCTATCCTGGGATGGGAGGGGTAAGCGTTGAGTTGCAAAGTAGCCATGGATAGCTGCCCGAACAACGCCTGTGATAAAAACTGGTCATGAAAATTGTCTTCCTTAATTTAATTAGAGTCAAGAGAATTTAGAAACCTAGCCTTATCCTTGGGGCATAGGAATAAGACTAGGTTTTGGAGATTAAAGGGAATGCGTTTGGGGATTTATTTAGTAGAAGAATTAACTCATGGTGTTGTCTACTGTTTGTAAAGCAGAATATCATTTTCAAAACATGCTAATGTGATCCTCTGAGTAACTGTTTTGTCCAAGTGAAGAAGTTAGATATCTAAACATGGGTCCATTGTCCACTACCTCTTGTCCATGGAAGACAGTGTGGGCTGCAAACTGAGACCCACCTTTAGGGTTCCAAAACCTGATAGTGTTTTCACTGGCATATAGAATCATGATTGAAAGTCCTCAATGTATTTGGAAAAGGATCTTATTACATTATTTCCAGCATGCCACCCTTTAGATGTAAGCACTGAGAGTGCAGTGACATGTGTGTGAGTTTGAGGGCTTCTGTACTGGGCTTGGCACTCTTGTATGGAAGAAGTCATGCAGAGCTATCCCTAGGGCAGGACTTATTCAAGAAAGTCCTATTGCAGGTACACCCACGCCCCGACCTGTACTCTCTCCACAGGATCCAATACTGCCCATCAACCGAGCCTTCTTCTTCCCCTCTCTTGGGAGCAGGGAAGAGTTTGTCAACAAGTGTGTTTTGGGTACAGCACTGGGCACTGTGGGGAATAGAATAGAAGTTTATTGCAAAGCTCTAGCTCCCAGGAGCCCAGAATCGAGACTGATAGATGCTCACATAGGGAATCTGTGGTGCCGGTTCTCTTAGAAAAGGTGTTTCCAAGAAAGAGACATGAGAACAAGAGACGCTGCAGCCTGCAGGGACCGTCACAGTGGACAGCAGTGAGGAGCTAAGTAGACTGAAGGGGGCAGGCACATTATCTCCAAGCGGAGGGACAACAGCACCCAAAGCTTGTCACACAGTGAAGACTCGATCAAGAGAGAAAACTGGTTATTCGATCTCTCTTTTGATAAAAACATATACAAGCGCATGTGTGTTTGTGTGTAGTGCGCAGGTGTGTGTCTCTGTCTGTCTGTGCACATGCATGTGGAAGCTAGAGGACTCTCATTGGCCTTGAGCTCACCGAGCAGGTCAGGCTGGGATCTGCCTGGCTCTGCCTCCCCAGCCCTGGGATTAGAAGCGTGAGCCATCCTGTTAGGCTTCTTCCCTCTTTCTCTCATGTGAGCTCTCGGGGAATGGAATTCAGGTACCCACGCTTGATAGACAAGCAGATCACAATCACCGCAGCCCGTAAGTAGTTTCTTCACAGCAAGGGTGCATTACAGCCCAGGCAAATGAAAAGGAAGAGGTTGATCTTTGGGGATCCCATTGCAGATGCTGCCTTTGCTAGACATGCCCGCATTATTGATGAGAATGCTCTTGGAGGGTATGTGCTTCTAGGGGAAGAGAAAGTTGTGAGGAGACAGAAGATAAAAGGTGGCGAGGAGGTAGACAAGAGAGGCTTTGTGGCGACTGATTTCTGCCACTGACTTTCCTCGGGGAGATTTCCCGTTTTCTTCTCTTTCTTGCTCAGTACATACTTTTATCCTTCTTATGGAATATTTGGTATTTTTAGCCCAAGCTGTTGCTGTGGCAACTACTAGAGCTGAACATTTTGTTTCCCAAGAACAAATGCTTGCTTAAATATAAAAGCAATTTTCTGTTGTTCAAAAGAACTGAAATTTCTAGAGTGTAATTCAGCTCCTGTGAGTGAAATTGACATTTCTCTCCTTGTATGGATTCCCATCAGGCCCGTATTCTCCCAGGGTGTGGGAGACAGGATTAATGTTTTCACCAGACATGGTGATATCTCTCAAAAAGAATAAGAAATGATTTTAGGATGTTTCCTCCCTGCTCCAGCATTTCAGAAGATAGCAACAAGGTGTACTCCAGACAGAAGGATGGGAGAGTGGTGTTCCTACTTCTTCCTCTAAATCGGGGAGATGCATTCACAGTTAAACTTGTCTGGCCTCTCAATAAAGAGACGCCATCTCTCTTTGCCCACTGTACTTGCAGACGGTGCTAGCTGTTCAGTATTTTGACCTTTCTCTACTTTCTAGAAATTTCCTTGACCATGTCTGAGTATTCTTTTGATTTTTTTTAATCCCAGGAACATTGCATGCACACATTATAGACTGTAGACTGCAAACATCTCTCTATTTTGGTATCCAAGACTCTAGAGCTTATTCTAGCATCCAGTTTTTTTTTTTTCCCAAGTACATTGGAGTGTAAGAAACGACCTCCCACACATGTAAATGAGGAATTCTTAACACAGGCTGTGTGAACTTGAAAAAAAAATTCACAGCATTATTTTTTGCTAATCTCAAATAGAGATTCATTATCTTTATAAATATAGATAACAAAATTCTGCTGGTCACTTTGCCACTACTCTGAGCCTTATTGTATTGCCATTGTAAGAGTTATATAAACATTTTGTGCCTTATTATTACGTTGAATTGATGGGAATCAACAGATATATAGTGCAACACACACACATAAACACACACAGACACATACACACAAAGAGAGAACACACACAGAAGCACACAGAGAAACACAGATACACACAGAGACACAAACAGATACATACACAGACACACAGACATACACACACAAAGACACACACATGAAGACTTCTAAAACATTTTCATGTTGGGAATTATATACTTGAATATAATTGCCTGCTATTATAATATTCTATTTTATTTTATATACTTAAAATTTTGTTTTGAGAAAAGTGTTTATAGGTTTTCTATACTGCAACACGTGGTCCATGGCATATCAAACATTTCCTAAAGCCTCCCTCATCTGCATCCTTGCAATGGCGTGCTGGAGTTTCTGCATCATTGCCAAGCTCAGTCTTAAATTTGTACACTGAAGTTTGGATCATGTTTTTCTGTAGCATGATTTGGGTTTTGTTAAAGAAGATGTGGTGCTTTGAGTGAAATACCTCCTTGTACATTTGAATACATGGTCCCCAGTTGGTGACCCTGCTTGGGTAGGTTGAGAGGTGTGGGCTTGCTAGAGGAAGTGTAGCACTGGGGACCGGTTTTGAGAGCCTGAAGACTTGGCCACTCTGATTTTCCTCCCCTGCTTCCTCTTTGCTTTTTAAACAGTGAATCCTCAGCTCTCAGCTTCCAGCTTTAGTCACTGTGCCTGTCTGCTGCCATGCTTCCCGGCGAGGATGGTGATGGAGGACACTCATCCCTCTGGAACCATAAGCACCAAATAAAACCCTTTCTGTAAGTTGCTTTGGTCATGTGTTTTATCTCAGCGGTAGAAAATTAACTAACACATGAAGCTTGCCTTCTTTACCTGGAGAAATCAGGACATTTTTCTAAGGAATCTGCTGGTCACAATTCCCTAGAAGCCCGCTGCTGCTCTACAACTTGACCCACAGCAAGAAAGCCAACAATGTCATTGACGTTCAGAGACAACCAGGAGGAAGAAATGGTATCAGGGTATTATTAAAACTCAGAGATCAAACAGGGTATCTGAAGCAAGAAAAGGCTTACTAGGGAAATAACAGTGTAGTTTCAGAAAGAGGTGAGGGCAAGTTACCAGCAGTTGTCCAGAAACCAGGGAATTTAAACAGCTGCAGGATATTATCCCTGATCGCCTGAGCTGCTGCAGCAGCAGGTGGTGTGCTTCACCCAGAAGCCACTGAACAACACCACACCACCTACCTACTAGGCCCAGACAGTTCCCATCATTGCCCACTGCTCCTGCAGGACCCTTGTTCTTTGTTGTTTCTCTCCTGCTTTCCAGGCTCAGCCCTGTGTTGTCATGGTTGAAGTCTAACTCTGAACCTTGCTGATTGGGATTCTAAGAAATACAGATTGCAGGTTGCCAGCTTTGGGGTGACAGGTACAGTAAAGCGGCTGGACATTGTCTGAGGGTTGCCATCACTGTGAGAGAGCCCACGTCCAAAAGGTTGGAAAGAAAAGCTTTTCTTTCTCTCTCTCTCTCTCTCTCTCTCTCTCTCTCTCTCTCTCTCTCTCAACGTGTTTTCATTTTTTTTTTTTTCATAATACAACTCTCAGGTCGTACTTCATCATTGGTGGAAATCCATGGAGGAGTGCTGCTCACTGGCTTGCTAGCCTGATTTTTTATTTATCCCCGGACCACCTGCCCAAAGGCGGCGCTGCTGACGGGGGACTGGGAACTCCACAGCAATCATTAATCAATAAAATCCCCCACAGACTTGCTCATAGGTCAGTATTGTGGGGGCAATTGAGGTTTTCTCTTCTCAAATGTTGAAAACTAACCAGGACAGGAATACAGATCAGGCGGTAACCATCAAACCAACATACAAGGTGATATACAAGGCTGGTAAATAGATCCTTATGGGGAAACTTGCAAGTTTACTTTTTGGATATCTGAGGACAAATGTCTTTATCTGTGCTTGTGTCTTTATTTGGCTTATATCTTTAGAAAATTCATACACGTGTCCTCTACAATATAACTTTTTATGTCTTTATTTTTTAAGTAATTTATTTATTTTTACTAAAATATAACTTTTACACTTAGAATGAGTTAGGTGTTTAAGCGGACTGTGATCAATTTTAAATAGAGTATGGCCTCTTCAGTTCTGAATCTCAATAATTTTGCGGATGTGGTTTCTTGAGATTCAGTCGCTGGAAATTAACATTGAATCCTTTCTTCATGAGTGTTGATAAGTGAGTGGTTCCTTGGGGAGTAGAGCTTATTGAACAATGGACTGAGGCATTCTAGGAGATTTTACTTGAGCTTTCACAGAGAGCATGTTCATCTCCTCAGCAATTGCATGGCATGTGACTGCTTCATTGAGAAGCTCTAACTAACAGAGCATGGATGTATGATATGATCAATTATGTTCAAAAATCTGTTAATCTTCTTCATATTTATCTTTATCATTTCTTCTGCTCATTCCACCTCCTCATTACCATGTTGAGTTGAGGAGAAACAGGCCAA
Source organism: Pachyuromys duprasi (assembly GCA_028658305.1). Lineage (NCBI taxonomy): Eukaryota > Metazoa > Chordata > Mammalia > Rodentia > Muridae > Pachyuromys > Pachyuromys duprasi. The sequence continues at coordinate 26,476,520 of CM053759.1, read as the reverse complement.
GATTGTAAATGTGGCAGATATGCCCACTAAGTTAAGGCAGTGTGGACTAGACAAGAGCTACTTTGTTACTATCCCATAATGACATGTTAGTCTTTGAGGGCCATGACACGTGCCTTCTGGTCATCTTTTATCCCATAGCAGGAAAACCATGGAAACTACGGGCACTGTTCACAAGGATAAGCTCACCATCTCAAGGGACCTGGGAGTCAAGTGTGAGAAAGAAAATTTTGAGTAGTCAGCATTGACCTGAAAGCTTATAAATCCCAAAGTGAAAGCATTATGCCCAGCTGATGGATCTGGTTAACAAAGACTTTCCAACATGAATGGAGCTTAATACATAACTTTAGACTTCGTAGAGGGCAAGCCTGGGTTTCCACAGCACCTCAGCAGTGCTTTTCCTGTCTTGAGAATGGGGAGACTTCCAGGTAGGGATGGAGCAAGGTCAGGGGCCCAGGCTTCCTGGCACTTTAGCTATGTTGAGAGGCAATAAACAGTGGAAAATAATCCAGTGCAAATGAGATTTTGAAGCTCTCTGTCTATTTTCAGCCCTAAGAGAAAAATCTATCAAATTTAGTTTTTTAAGAGCAGCTATTGATCATTTATATGTAAAGATCAATGCTAGAGATGTTAGGGATTCAGAGATGAAGAAAAGAAAGCCAAACATGTTCTCTGAACTCAAAATTCCATAAGCTGATTGGAATGAATACCATCTAAATAACTTGCATATAGCCATAATTATTGCTAAAATGATCACAAACTATGTTTTATGAGAGAAAACATTTTCTTTGCCTGTGAATCTGGGAAGATGTCTTACAAGATATGATCTCGGGATGGAGTTCAGTTGGTGGAGTACTTGTGTGCTATATACAAAGCCTTGGTTTATGTCCTCAAAACTGTTTAATAAAACCAGGGGTAGCGGAACATACCGTAATCCCAGCACTTATCAGGTAGAGGTGGGAGGTTCAGAAGTTCCAGGTCATTCTCTCATCTATGTGGTGAGTTTGAGGCCAGCCTGGGCTACATGAGACCCTGCATAAACATTTTTTAAAGAGAAAAATCATGATTGTAATGATTACACTGGTTAGTTTTTATTGTCAACTAAACACAATTACAATCTACTTGGAAGAGAGAACTTCTGCTGAGGAGCTGACCAGATCAGACTTGCCTTTGGTCATGTCCATAACAGGTTGTATCTCTTGGTTGACGTAGGAGGGCCCAGTCCATTGTAGATGGCACCAGCCCTAGGCAGGAAGGCCTGGGCTATATTAGAAAGCCAACTTAGAATGAATCAGTGAGAGCCAGGGAGTAGTGGTTTCTTCATGTTTCTGTTTCAGATCCTGCCTTGACTTCCCTCAGTGATGAACTATGACCTGGAAGGGTAAGCTGAGATAAATACTTTCTTCCTGTAGGTTGCTTTTAGTTAAGCTATTTATCACAGCAACTGAAATCCATCTAGGACAATGATATTTGACCAACTTGAAAGACCTTGAGGGAAGTGGAAGACTTGGGAAGTAAGAGGAAGACTGGGAAAGGAGGAGGGACTGTCATTGAGAACTCAAACCTGAATGGAGGCTCAAAGTTGGAGAGTGAAGGACCTCATTAGAGCAAGATGGAATGGCTGTGAGCTCAGTGGTAGCAAACACAGTACGCATATCAAATGAGGTATCTTTAATCAAAATCAAAAGGTTATGTGTTGATTGATGACAAAAATGTGACCAGACACTCACAGGCATCCAGCTCTGCATGCTTTCTTGGAGCAGCCAGCTATCATTTGCTGATTCATTGCTTGCAACGACTTTATAAAGATGACTGTCATGGATCACAGAACTGACTGTGTTTTTTTGTTTGTTTGTTTGTCCTTGGGCTAGGCAAAAACAAACAAACAAAGAAACAACCAATCCTAGCTTTATTTAGGCACTGTACGCTCTATGTCAGGCATTGTAGAGGTGAGCAACAGAGGGATAATAGTGACACAAGACCCCTTCTTTAAAGGCAATAGGCCTTGGGAAGTACAGGTACTCTTCTACTCCTTAAAGAAATTAGTAAGATGGAAGGGGATTCTGGCATGTCGGGGAGGATGTAACAGAAGGAATGATGTACAGAGAGATACAATTATTCTCTCGTATACAGGGGACAGGAAGGCACAGAATGACAAAGTAACTTGTCCCAGATTCCCTCCTCCCACTGGGTACAACTGCTTCTGGGGGTGGAAAACTGTTAGGAGGTTGGAAGGCAGAAGTGATGAGTAATCTCAATATAAAAGGAATCTTGATTTTATTGAGATTCACCTTAAATACTGTGGTAGAGAAATGCAGAGTGTCAGTACCGCTGCCAGCACAGACAGATGACGAGCCTACCCTTCATCAGAGGCAGCAACAGAGATGCACAAGTGCATCTTCTAAGCACAGTATCATTCGCGGGTTTTCAACTAATCTGCACAGAAACCAAGAGAGTGCATGCACATCCATTTTAGTCTCCAAAATAAGGAATTCCATAGAGAAGCATTTCCCTCCCTTCTTCTAGCCTTACTTCAGCTCTGCTGCATTTCCCCTTGGACCATGGTTTCTCAACCGAGCTCTATTCAATTTTATGATGGGGTTTAGTGTTGATGTTTTTCAGTTAATGAGAATAAGAGACAACATGGGAGAGTGGCAAGCCACAGACGGTTTTCACTCTTGCGTTCTAAAGATTCACTTTATTCTCGGTGATGGATAATGAGTCCTCAGGGATCTTGGCCACGTGTGCACTAGAAATGGAAGAATCTATAGAAAACATATGCTTTTGTTGCTCATATAAGTCCAATACCCCTCTCTGACTGAAAGGAAGTGGTATTTCCCAAGGCTAAAGTAGAAGGTACAAGCAAAGAGAGGAATCAAGAGTTTTTCTGGGATGGGGAGAAGAAAGGGGCATTTGTGGGATGAAGACCTTAATGAACAGCCTAACAAAGCAGCCCTGTTTCCACACCAAGAAGAGCCACTTGAGCTCAGGTCCTTGAACTAGGTACAGAGTCTCATCGCCACTCTTCTGGTGGCACGTGGCCCAGCTCTGTGTTTTGTGCTTTGGAAAGGCCCATTGCTTCCTCTGTGGTCCTACAGAACCAGCTTTTATCGCACACGCAATGCTGGTCTTCTTCCCTGCACTCCTTCATAGTACAGCAGTGCCTGAAGCACATGGAAATGCATTGCTGTAGGTTTTCTGACCCGGAAACAGACTCTTGAGAAAGAAAATTAGTTGTTCAGGGCTCTCCATCCAATGAGCAACACGGCTGGTACTTAAAGCAATAGTTAAAGGGTGACAGAAATGTGCAATGAGCAATGGGCAAAGAAACAGGCTGTTGGTGGTGTTGTTCTAATGTCAGTCAGGGGCAGAGCAGATGGCAGGCCTTTGTTCATCTTAGCTTGATGCCTGTTTTGGTGGCCAAAGCTGTTTTATGGCTAGGAGTCATAGAAAATCAAATCAAATCAAATCAATCAAATCCAGGCAGTGCAGCATAGGAGGAGAAGGACCTGTGGACCACATGCCCCCCCACAAGCCTGCCCTCCAGTGCACGGCACAGGTGGGCCAAAGGCACCCACTTGTCGCCGTTCCACACAGCACGATGGAGGATGTCACCCAGGCGCCCTGTAGCGGTGTAGACAGCCTGCAGCAGGGGTCATCACAACGTGCGAGTCTGTGGTCGTCAGATGGGAGAGAAAGAGAAGTAAGGCAGCTTGAGCGTTGTGAAGAGAGATGGGACTTGGAGGCTGGAATTGTGGAGCTGTGACTAGCCAGCCCTGCTACCTGGGGGCATAGTGAGAGGCCAGCCCACAGTGCTGCTGAGGACCATGTCAGAGTCTGTGGGTTACGCAGCAGCCGGGGATGGTGTTGATGTCTGTGGCTCATATTTCCACTCGAGAACGTGAGACGTCCCCGTTCCCGGCAGCCACCAGGACCATGTAGATACCCAGAGGCTGTGCCTAACTGGCCTCGCCCCTTACAGAATGCAGCACTCCCGAGGGCACCATCTTTCCCCTGTTGCAGCATTTTGGGAGAGCTAGCCCTGTGCCTCACCGCAACAGCACGGTAGAGCTGGCCTTGGAGGCAAGGTTGGGGTAGGCTGTGTGGGTGTGGGTGGGTGGTGGTGTGGGTGAGCCAGCCCCACGGGTATGAGTGTGGGAGAGCTGACCTCGACACTTCTCTGCCGTGGGGTGGTACGGGCACAGAGGTGATGCTTCTTCTCCCCACACCCCCATCCCTGCCTTTTGCCACCTCCAGCAGCCGGGAAAGCTGCCCGCAGGGTCGTCACTCAGGAGAGCTAGCCCTGTCCCTCACCAGAGGCAGCACTTGGAAGAGTGGACCTTGCACCTCGCCTGGACAGCGCAGTAGGGCTGGCTCTGGTTGAGTGGAAGGGGGTGAACCAGCATCAAGTGCGCAGCAGAGCTTGGCATGTCACCCCGCCGCTTAGATGGCCTGAGTAGGGGTGGAGGGGGTAGGAAATGGGGCTGAGGAGATACCCTCCTCCTTGCCCCCCGAGCAGTCAGGAAAGCTGACCCCAGGGTCAGAGAATGGGTGAGCTGGTCCTGTCCCTCACTGGCTGCAGCACTTGGGAGAGGGAATCCTGCACATCATCTGGGCAGCATAGTATGGCTGGCCCTAGTCAAAAGGGGCTCAGGTTAGCCAGCCCTGGGCATGAGAGAACAGGAGAGCTATCCCATCCCCTCACAGGCTGTAGCGCTTGGGAGAGTAGGACCCGCACCTTGACTGGGCAGCACAGTGGAGCTGGCTCTGGAGGTATAGATGCTGGTGAGCGGCCTGAGGGAAAGTGAGCAGGAGGGCAGACCCTGCTCTCCACCCAGGGCAACACTGGGCGGCCTAGCAGTAGCAGTGCTGGAGAGCGCACCCTGGTGGTGGGGATAAGGGAGGGCCGGTGCTCTGATGAGCCCAGCTGCCACCTAGCCCCAGAACTAGGGCTCTGAATTGGCCCCCAAATCTTTATCACCTGTGAGTGGCTGGGATGGGTAGAAGGACCAATCCTGCTGATCCAAAGGAGCAGGATCTCCATGACAGAGAGCAACAACAGGATAACCAGGGGGGTGCCAATGGGCATCTGATATTTATGGTGTCATAGAAGTCTGAGATCTCGAAGCAGACCAGAGACTCATTTCAGTGAACATTTGCAAGTGAAGGTGTGTGGGCAGGTGTGTGTGTATACTGTGACAAACTGTAGCTTCCAAGATGATATGCTTTCTATGCTTTGGCTTGGTGTGTGTGTGTGTGTGTGTGTGTGTGTGTGTGAGAGAGAGAGAGAGAGAGGAAGAGAGAAAGAAAGAGAGAAGGAGAGAGAGAATGCATTATTTTGAGGGGGAAGTTGCAAGGTCAAAGGGCAGATATGAAGGGAATGGGCAATGGATAGTACTGGGGTGCATGATGTGAAACTTATGAAAAAGTTAAATAAGTATATAAAGTTTTTAAAAAGGGTGACAGAAAAGATAGAAACTGCAAACAAGGAAATGTCCTTTTCTGAACCACCTATATGCCAACTTCCGTGTACTGAAGGATTGGTCACTTTCCCTTAAAACTCGAAGTTTAAAACTCACTTAGTATCAGAAAATTCAAACACAGCTAATTAAATCCAAAGGAAAGAACAAATAAACATAGGTTTTGGAGTTTGGTGATAGGTTTGCACCAATTGATTAAACAACAACAGCAACAAATTTCCATTTTCCTAAGCCAATATAGTTTCTAACAGTAATCTAAATAGTTATCCTTATGCCCGTGGGTGTGTGACATTCTTACTCCTCATCCAAGAAGCTGCTGCTGCTGCTGCTGCTTCTTCTTCTTCTTCTTCTTCTTCTTCTTCTTCTTCTTCTTCTTCTTCTTCTTCTTCTTCTTCTTCTTCTTCTTCTTCTTTTCAACAGACAGAGACTATTACAGAGATCTGTAACTGGTCAAAATTCTGAGAATAAGTGACCACTGGGTATCCTGCAGCCCTGGCTGACACATCTGCAGCCCTGGTTGACGCATCTGCAACCACAATCTTTACACCTTGGGTTCAGGGAAAATCACGGGAGAAGGGAAAGACTGTAAGAGCAGAGGACCAGAGGGCTGCTGCCAGAAAGTGTCCCTAAACACGACAGGAACGCTGCAACCATGACATCTCAACAGTATGGCTGCCTAAACAATACACACATAAATACAACAGCAGGTGACATGCCAGCCTGGATTGGGCATAGTTCACAAGGCCCTAAACCTAGATGGAAATCTATGGGCAATAGATGGCTGTGGAAAAGGGGAGTTAGTTTTCTCTAGGGATGTACTCTATAACATCTTATTCAATCCCAAGAGGCCAGCCCTAAACACACAAGGAACAGTAAATGTACTTGGTAGGATATTATACACACACACACTCACACACACGCACACACACATGTGAATTTGAGAGAGGGGCTGGAACAGGAGAGCGATTGGAGGATTAGGGGAGGAAATGGTACAAATACTCATGTATGAACTTCTTTAAAAAAAAAGAAAAAGGAAAAGAAAAACATCAAAAGAAACAACAATAACAACCAAAATCCCTACGTCTCAATCAGAAATTCTGTATGAAAATATAGCTGATATAGCTTCTTAAGAATTATGCTAGCAAGATGGAAAATGTGTGGGAGCTCTGTCACAAACAACTATTATTGCTCAAATTAAAATGGACAGATCCAGGTTAGGCTTGTCCGCTAAAATGTAGACTGCTCAGGTAAGTTTTCTTTTTGCTTTTTCATTTTTTAATTTATTACATTTTCACTTTGTATCCCACCTATAGCCCCCTCCCTTGTCCCCTCCCAATTCTGCCCTCCCTCCCTCTTCTCCCTAGTCACTGATAGGGGAGGTCCTTCTATCCTTCCATTACACCCTAGCCTGTCAGATCTCATCAGGACTGGCTGCATTGTCTTCCTCTGTGGCCTAGTAAGGCTGCTCTCCCATCAGGGAGTGGAAAGCCTACCACTGAGTTTAGGTCAGAGACAGCTCCTGTACCCCTTAGTAGGGAACCCACTTGGATACTGAGCTGCCATGGGCTAAATCTGTGCAGGGGTTCTAGGTTATCTCCATGCATGGTCCTTGGTTGGAGTATCAGTCTCAGAAAAGACCCCTGGGCCCAGATATTTTGGTTCTGTTGCTCTCCTTGTGGAACTCCTGTCCTCACCAGGTCTTTCTATCTCCCCTTTCTTTCATAAGATTCCCTGCACTCTGCCCAAAGTTTGGCTATGAGCCTCAGCGTCTGCTTCGATACCCTTCTGCATAGAGTCTTTCAGAGATCCTCTGTGGTAGGCTCCTGTCCTGTTCCCTGTTTTCTCCCTCTTCTGATGTCTATCGCATTTGCCTTTCTGAATGAGGAATGAGCATCTTACCCAGAGTCCTCCTTCTTGATTAGCTTCTGTAGGTGTACAGATTTTAGTAGGTTTATCCTATACTATATGTCTAATATTCACTTATAAGTGAGTGTATACCATATGTGTCTTTCTGCTTTTGGGATACCTCACTCAGGATGGTCTTTTTTAGTTCCTATCATTTGCCTGCAAATTTCATGATTTCCTTGTTTTTAATTGCTGAGTAGTATTCCATTGTGTAAATGTACCACAGTTTCTGTATCCATTCCTCAGGCAAGGGACATCTGGGTTGTTTCAAGATTCTGGCTATTATGAATAAAGCTGCTATGAACATGGTTGAGCAGATGTCCTTGTTGTGTACTTGAGCATATTTTGGATATATGCCTAGAAGTGGTATAGCTGGATACTGAGGTAGCACTATTCCTAACTTTCTGAGAAAGCGCCAGATTGATTTCCAAAGTGGTTGTACAAGTTTGCATTCCCACCAGCAATGGAGAACGAATATCAGAAAACAATATTTTTAAAGAACAAAAGTGTTCTGAATGTTGCAAAGTACACACAGTAAAGACCCATTCATTATTGACGCACAACTGTGATTTTATTGATTGTCCTGGGTTTTTATTTGCAAACTCTGACAATTCAAATCATGTGCTTTAAAATAAAAGCTGGTCCTGTGTAAAAAGAAAAAAAAAGGAAAAAGGAAAGAAAGAAAGAAAACAGCATCATAAATACAACCCCTTTCTAAAGCATAGGCTCAATAAGCAGTCATATAAGCTGAGCAACATAGAATGTCTTCCTATATAGAATCCACATGCGCTCTACAACAGTTCAACTAGGAAGTTTGTTTTTCCCATGGTGCTAGGGGTTAAATCCCAGAGAAGCACTCATACACTGTGCCATATCCCCAGAGCCCACAAAGATATTTTTCTTCTAGTTCACAATCTGAAGAAATGGATTCAGAAGACTTAGCTAAAGTTTTTTAATTTTACACCATCGGTGGGCACCATTAGTGACGAAATACCAAAGATCCTCTGTCATAAAAATCCACGTTATTTCTATGTAACATGTGAAGGTTTCACAATGTCTCATGATCTTAAGTGGAACGGCTTTAAGATGAAACAGTAGGGATGGGGGAGAAGAGTATAGGTTGCTCTGGAACCTTTGACTAAATCGTTGACTTGCACAGCCCAAACACCAGTCTTTAGGTAATATTTCTAGATATACTAAAACCTTCAAGCATTGCACCACAGTAACCTGTTGACAAAATTTGATTTGAAGACGATGAAAATCTAATTGGAGGATTTTCCTCATGCTCCAGACACAAAATTAGGGGATTGTGTGACAATATTGAATCTATTATTAAACTCAAAATAAGGAGAAATTCATAGGCAGCAGAAAGAAACAGCTTCTGAATCAAGAGGCGTGACAATCTGAGGTAACAGAGGCTCAGCGAACAATCTGTCCTAGATATGAATTCTGTAGATAGGTGTTGGGCTTTTCATGCTTCCATTGCTCAGGCTGTGAGGTTCAAACCCCTTTGAATAGTTATGAGCAGCAACAGTGATGTCTCCAATTTATTGCCAAGAGTTTTGAAAGCAGATTAGAAAGAGCACATACATACTCCAGGGGTGCCGGATGCAAAAAGAGTCAACCACAAGAATCTCACTTCTCAAAATCGCTGAAGAAGTAGCCATGCCATTTAAACATTCTCTGCTCTGTAGGAACTGGAATCGTTTAGTCCATTTAATACTTAGTCCATTAAGAAGTTAGCACAGAGACACTTGTGTACCCATATTTATTGCTTCTTTATTATTAATATATCCAGAAAATGGAAGCTTAGATGTCCATCAATAGATAACAAAAATGCGGCACATATCGCAATGAAATTTTATTCTGCTGTAAAGAAAGATGAGGTTATGAATGCAGGAGGTGACCCAAATGTGGAAAAACAAAAAACCACATGTTCTCTTTCATGAACATTCAAATGAGTAGATTTAAAAGGGGGGAGAAAATGAAGACTGGATAGTGCATGGAAAAGGGGCTGATAAAAATTTGGAAAATAGGAAGCACACAAAAAGATAAAAGTAAGCCTAGACTTACATGTAATTACAATAAATATGTGATGGGCTGAAACTCTATTAAAAGAAATAGTTAAATTAAGTTGAAAGGTGCCATTATTTGCATTCCTAAAAAGAACAAATTTTAAGCAAAGTTACTTTAAAAGCATAAATTAGAGAAATGAAAGCGGATAATACAACGTTCATATCTGGCATTTCTAGAAGTTTAAGGCACAACCATTGATAGTTACAAAGGGACCAAGTTTATGATCAAAAGAACTTAATGAGATCTCTGGTGGTTACCCTGTCAGCTTACCTGCAAATAAACACATTTGTGAGAGATTTTCCTGTTCAGAGAATCGCATTCTCAATATAAGCAGCAACTTTCTGGGGCAGCTTAAATAAAAGGAAGTAGGAAAAAAAAAGCTTTGCATTTCCTTTTTTTTTTTTTTTTTGTTTCCTCCTTGAGCCAGAGTTTCTCTGTGTAGCCTTGGTTGTCCTGGACTTGCTTTGTAGGCCATGCTGGAACTCACTGAGATCCACCTGCCTCTGCCTCCCCGAGTGCTGGGATTGCAGGTGTGTGCCATTGTGCCCTGCTGCATTTGCCTTTTTTCTTGCTGTCAAGTTCATCTACTCTGTTGCTCCTAATGGCAGCATTGCTTCACTGATATCCGAGCCTAACTTCTTCAAATGTTCAGTGTGGACTGAAGACTATCGGCTGTCTAGGAATCTTCTAGGCCTTGACCACGAGATCGGGACTGTTGAAGAACCAGCCTGACAGACTGAGAAACTTCTGAGTTCTTGTCCTCTCCGGTGTGAGTCAGCCTTTGTTTGACTATGAAGACTGTGTCATGTAAGCCATTCTAATAAATTATCTTTTTAACATACATTCATTATGTCCATTCTGTGCCTCTGGGTAACCTTGATTAATACTAGACCCTATTTTAAAACGAAAGGCAAAAAGATATGTTGAGGTTTATGGGCTCTATTCCTAGTACCCCAAGTGTTAAAATGTTAGTATTATTAAGCTTGATTTCGTAGACATATTTAAAAGTGCTTTCCTAATTAAATAGAGAGTTTAGCAAGTACCTTTCCAGAGAAAGGAAGCAAAGGAGATGCTCCTGAATTAACTCACAGAGCTAACCTAAAATCAATAGAAAATGAGACATGCGCAACACAAGAAAAAATAGCAGTGGTATACAAACATGAGTACAGATTTCATAAATTATAAAGGAACTGAAGCTGGCCAGTTATTAATTCTAAGTATATCATGATCATGGAGGATCTTTTCCAGAAATATTGACATTAAGAAATCTATAAAGTAATTACATCAACAGATGCAAGGAAAAAACCTCAGATAAGCCAGTCAATAGAGCCAACAGGGTTATTTTCCAAACAGTCAAGACTAAGGTTTAAAACCACAATTCAGTGAGCAGACAAGGAACAGACAATGCCTTCACTGGCTAAAGAGCTGAGCAAATATCTGGAGTAAAGACCATATTCACAACCTGAGAGTTTTTCTAAAATTAGAAATGCCTGTTACAGCTTCCCTCCATCACTGTGCTGAAGGCTTAGGCAACATGGAAAATCAGGAAAAGGAACCAGGAAGTATAAAGATCAGGTGGGATGAAATGATATTTTCTATCTACAGACAAGCTGTTAAAACAAATCTCTGAGGAACTTTGGAATTATAGTAGCATCAGCATCAGAGAATCTGTCTGCACGTTTTGGGGCTTGGGTTTCATCAAGTCATACTGCAATGGTCCTCATGTACCTCCAACTCCAGCCATTCCTGCATCACTTGGGCTTAGTATGGGACTCTATGGAGGCTGCCATTTTCTGTGATGGATTCTTATATTGACTACTGAGTTGTACAGTGTCTTTCTAGAGTACTGTCAGCCTCTTCTTGGACTTTCAGATCTGTATGATTGCAGCAGAAGTCCTTAGAAGTATTTTTGAGGCAATATCAAATCTATAGCCAGATGTCATGTCAATACACATGACATGATACACATGGTTGACACATACATTATTTAGTAAAAATAAATGTTACCAACAATTAATGGCACACTGAGTATTTTTATGTTTCACTTTCATTGACTAGAGATAGGCTTTACATTTATAAAATAATTTTGTGGAATTGTGTGGAACTTAGGGCTGGAAAAACCATTGCTTGCTTAGGACTTGCTGATCTGTTGTGGAAGCCTCCAAAACAGACATGTTGAGGGAAGTGTAGCTCCATTTGCTGTAGGAACCCCAGAAGTGAAGAAGTCATGCAGAGAATCTGAGGCTTGACATTGTAAGGACCAGGAGAGGCCATTGGTGAAGGCGCAGCTGTAATTGATTATATTTTTTGTGGCTATTGTGAAGGGTGTTGTTTCCCTAATTTCTTTCTCAGCTAGTTTGTCATTCACATACAGGAGGGCTACTGAATTTTTTGAGTTAATTTTGTGTTCAGTCACTTCGCTGAAAGTGTTTATAAGTTGTAGGGAGTTTGCTAGTAGAATTTTGGGTGTCATTTTTATATACTATTATATCATCTGTGAATAGGGAAATGTTGACTTCTTCCTTTCTAATTTGTATCCCCTTGATCTCCTTTAGTTGTCTTATTGTTCTAGCTAGAAATTCAAGTACTATATTGAAGAGATATGGAGAGAGTGGCAATCCTCTCTCATCCCTGATTTTAGTGGAATTGCTTTGAGCTTCTCTCCAATTAATTTTATGTTGGCTATTGGCCTGCTATATATAGCCTTTTTATGTTTAGGTATGGGCCTTGTATCCCTGATCTCTCCAAGACTTTTATCATGAAGGGGTGTTGGAGTTTGTCAAAGGCTTTTTCTGCATCTAATGAAGATGTTCATGTGAATTTTTTTCCTTTCAGTTTGTTTATAGGTGGATTATGATGATGGATTTTCATATGTTGAACCATTTCTCCATCCATGGGATGAAGTCAACTTGATCATGGTGGATAATGTATTTGATGTGTTCTTGGTTTTGGTTTGTGAACATTTTGAGTATTTTTGCATCAGTGTTCATAAGGGAGATTGGTCTGAAATTTCTTTCTTTGTTGAGTCTTTGTGTGGTTTAGGTGTCAGGGAAACTGTGACTTCATAGAATGAGTTTGGTAAATATACTCAAGTCCTTTGGAGCCCAACAGATTGTGAGTCTCAGATGTCAGCCATTGAGCTATATAGCCAGACTTTGATTTTGCTTAAGTGTGATCATTTTTGTGTTCTGGTTTTTCCTTATTGCAGTAAAAAGGTATTTAATTGTTTTTAATGTACAGAAGCTCACAGTTAAGAGACTTTGGATATTTTTTAAGAGAATTGAACTTTTAAATTATTCAAATTTTTAAAAACTGAGGGCTTTTAAAGTTGTATTTTATATTATGATATTAATGTTATAGGGAAAAGCAACAAAAAAGAAAGGATATGACTTAAAATGATGTGTTTGTGTGTCAAGTTGAAAATGGATAGTCTTGTGGTAGCTAATCTTGGTGATCAACTTGACATGCATACCTACGAAGAAGGAACTTCATCTGAGAAGTTGCTCCCATCAAGTTGGCCTATGGACATGTCTGTGGGACATTTTCTTGATGGAGGAGGGCTCAACCCACTGTGGATGGTACCATCCTTGGGCAGGTTTTTCTGGGCTGTATAAGGAAGCAATCCAGTAAATAGCATTCCTCATGGTCTCTCTTTCAGTTTCTGTTTCTATGTTCTTGAGTTCCTGCTTTGGCAGCTCTTAATGGTAGACTGTGATTGAGAAGTCACATAGCTCATTCAGTGGCAAGCCAGTAGTTGGTCAGTCTTTCAGCCGTGTACTGGAACTCACTGATTCAGAAGTGTCAGTAAATCGGATACTAAAGCCATCTGTCCCCAGGTAAAAGCCTTTCTGAGATTCTAAGTGCAGAAACTGTCTTGAAGGGCATTCCACCCATTTGTACTCCTCTAAAGAGTTCATCTTCTGCAAAGTGATCTGATGGAGTCTTCTAAGTCTCACCTTAGCCTTCAAGTTTGGAATCTGGCACTTTTTATATTCATCAAATGTAATGAATAACTGTAATAACATGAACTGTTATAGGAATAAAATTACTAATAAAAGCATCTTTGAAAATGTAGGTGCTGTATAAAATTAAGAAAGACCTTCATAGCAATAACAGTAGAATAAACAATGGGTTATGGTCTCGGTTGCAGTTGACATTTGACATATGTCCATGGGACTCTTGGGTAAATCCTGAAGGAGCTGCCTAGCCATGCACTTATTTTCCTAACTTGAAACTAAGACACATCACTTTAAAGATCAGACATGTCTGTTTCTCAGTCCCATCTCCAGTGTTGACTGCTTATTTCTTTCCTTTCAGTTCTGTGGTTTTCATAAGATAGTTTATGCAAGTTCTGACCACACTTTATGATCATCCAGACTTTATACTTCATGAAACACCATCTACTTTGAACCTACTAAGAGTCTTTGCAGAACGCTGGTGACACCCTCATTCTATAGCCGTCAAGATAGCACCATAGCAGTTTGTGGATTCATGACTTTTACAGGAATCAGTTTAATGAAGAAGATGGAAATTACACACATACATGAGCATGTGAGTTTTTGTACACATATACACACAGATAGACATACACAGAGACACAGACACACATTCACATGCACACATATAGACACACAGATACATACTAGGACATACACCCACATGCACATTTCTTTGTGAGACAGAAAAGAAATCAGCTGTATGGGAGAGTATCAGAAAACATGTTGAATGGTATTAAATCCAGAAAAGCCCTGTGTACTCAAAGGCACACCGTCAGAAAGGAGATTAACTCCTAACCTTTGGTTCCAAGTTCCAGTTTTTTTTTTCTCTCACCCTTTGCTGTATGTTTTATGGTTTGCTCACTCAAAGTGGATGGTGTAATGTTTAACCATAGTTGAATGACTTTCCCTTGCTCCAAAGGCATTTTGTAGAGGTGACAGAGACATGTGATTGCCCGAATAGCTCTAAAGTTCACGGAATCATCATCTCCTGTAACTATAACCCTATGTTATTGGGATAAACAGCTAAGATGAGACAGGTAGGTTTTCCTACCTGTCACTAGAAACTTCCAGAAGTCCTTAGCTTTTCTGGGCTCCACTGTGGAAATGGAACCAGCGTTGCCTGATCCTCATCCTAAGCCTGTTCTCAAACTATCCCTCAGCGCTGACCAACCATTGACTCACAATGATACTTACCAAGTCATGTTGCAAAGATGTGATGTACAAACCATAGTTGTTCACAGCGGCTCAATGTAGCTAAATTTTAGTCCATTTAGTCCATACAGGTCATAAAGATGACCTCTAAATTGTAATTTGAAGTACAAGAGAGGAGACAGCCTGTTTGTCAGTGGAGTTTGGGAACCAGCTGTTCCATTCAGTGTGCTGCAACAATGATTCTGACTCACTCATTCCCTGATTGATTGCCCTGCTGGTAGTGATTGGCTGTTTGGGTTGGGATGAAGCAGCGACCTTTTTTTTTGTTGTTTCGTTTTTGTAAGCCAAAAAAACAACACATGGTGCTTCTTCATGAGGTGTTTGCCCCTGCTGGTTCTGTGTCTTCTTAGCCCTGGGGCAGGGAGGAAGCAGCCCACTGGGTTGATGGTTTAGATAGGGTCACCTCTGGTTTTCCTTTTCTGCTGGCTACAGCAGTGGTAGGCAGGGGGCAGATTGCAGGGGCCAGCCAGTGCTGGCTGCCAGAGAAAGGGTAGCTTCAAGAAGTCGTTGCAGGTCTAGGAACTAGGACAAAGCTTGCCCTTGAACATGTCCTGTTTGTTTTATCTGAGAAACATAATTATTCAGAGGACAAAGAGCTCCAAGGCCCTCCAAAGTGAGCACTCAAGCAACAACTTCATGACCAGGAAGGAAAGGGACAAAGTGAGTGACAGCGGGCAGTTTTTGCTAGGCGTCCCCACAACAAGCTCTTTTACTTCTGGGCCTTCACATCGCCATGGTAACCAACTTGGGCAGATGCAGCGTGTCTTATGTTTACCACACTTTACAGGGCTCAGCACCGTGCAGACACATAACAGAAAATCAATGAACACTGTTGAATGCCCTTTGTAACTATCTATTTGTGGTGAAATCTCATTAAACCATTTCTTTCTCTACAGCCCCCCCCACCCAAAAAATAATCATTCAGACTTAATGCTTGGGTAAATAAATAAACAATGAATTCACGGACAAAAGAACAGAGCAAAATCCTAAGCAATTTTGAGGAATGTGCATATGTTTATGTCTCTCTGTCATGTTTAACTTTCTGTTATTTCTAAATTTTTTTCTATGTTTTTTTTTATTTCCTTTTATGTGAGACAAGTTCTCGCTAGGTGTTGAAGCTACCCCTAGGACTTAACATGTAGCCCAGGCTGACCCCGATTCTAAACTTTCCCATCTTAATCTCTCTAGTGCTGGAGTTAAAGGCATGTGTCTCTGTGCTCAGCTTTATTTAACTTTCTATAATTAAAACGTGTGCTGACTTTTATAGTGAAGAAACTCGTAGCAAACTTTCCAAAGATGTAAAATCCTGTTTTAAAAAAAAATCATCTGTCTCCTGAAGCCATACCAACTATCTCTTGATTCTGTAATGTTTGGTTGAGGGTGGGCAGGGGTAGACTTAGATGCACGTGCATGTGTCTAATGGAGAAATTACATTATGTACTTGATAAGTTTTTCAATATAAAATCATGATGCGGTTCTTACATGAATAACCACAAGAGTGATTTTCCATCTGATTAATTCCATAACCTCACCTCTTTCTGGGCTCATCTCTTCACATCCCCTGTGCCTTAGCCTATTTTCTGTTACTATAACTGAATGTTCCTGGTTGAGTAACTTTTAAAGCATGGAGGTCTACTTAGATCTGGTTCCGAGGGCTAAGAAATCCAGGGTGAGGGCCTCCTCATCTGGGTATCTCCACATGGTCTCGGGCAGCACGTGGGAAGATAGAACCAGTGTCCTGGCTGGCTCTTTCTCATCTTTGACAGCTGTATCACAGCTGTGACACATTTCTGTGTCGCAGAAATGTCAGTCTATGACCTCATCTAATTTTAATCACCTCCCAAAGGCTTTGGTTTCAAATACATAAACTTGGTAATTGAGTTTTCGACATATGAGCTTTGGGAGAACATTCAAAGGACAGAACCCTGAATCCTCAGTGTTACTCTCAGATGGAGGGGATTTTGTCCGTTGCTGTCTTCATACTTTGTCGTTGCACAATGCCCCTCGCTTGGTCTTTTGCTCCCCGAGGATGTACAGCAAACTCAAGTGCCAGCACTGACGACTCCTCCGGCACCTTGAAAGGCCTCTGAATGCATTTGATGAATGAATTAAGAAAACCGGGCCCTTCTTATACTCAGGGCAGCTGCTGACACAGTGGAAAAAAAGAGGGATGGGGAAATGTGGACTTAGGTTTTCCTGGAAGTCAGAGAACAAGTGAGAACGGGCCACAGCCAACTTCTAGAGATGTAAACTACGTTGCCATTTCCTTGATGTCTTCCAGAGCTTTCCTTCGTTGCTTTTTTTTTTGTCTAGAAATAAGGTGATACTGTTTGTATCTTATCTGTCACGTTTTTTTTTTTTTTACTTCAACAGCAAAAACATGTAAACAAATTTGGATATTGCTATTTGAATATTTACCTGCAAAACACAAAGTGAAATAACTTTCCCCTTGGATTTATAAAACAAAAACAAAAACAAAACAGACAACTTTGAGATGTTGCCTAACATAGGTGTGAGTGTTCACTCCAAAGTCCCGAAGATTGCCTGGAAAATGACAATATCACATTCAGAAATTTCACAAGCATTTGAAAAGCATCTCCCAAGTGTCAGACATTGTGTTGATGCCGGCATGCTTTTCAGCAGGGAGACCAATGAACCTTCCCCACCATTGTACTCCTGAAGTGGATCTGTATAGCTCATCTTTTCCCATCATTCATGGGATACCATATTGGCTCCTGCCCAGGAGGGCAGGCTATTTCTTTCCTGAATCTGTGGAGGAGAGGTACCTCTTCTCTCTACTGGGTGAGCAGGACACACTAACCACAGCCTTCAAAGAAATCCAGGGTATCATCTGGGTATCTCCACATGGTCTCGGGCATGGGTGGTGGGGATGGTGCAAAGGTAAGCAGAGAAGGGAGTGAGAGGGAAGTGACATAAAAGATGCAAACAAGGAAAACTGCCAGGAGAAGAGATCCAGGCAAGGAATAGATCAAAGGGAAGAAATAGAAAAAAACAAAACAAACAAAAAAACCCAGGAGGGGTGGGGGATGCTCAGATGATAAAGGGAAAGGATCAGAGAACGGGAGACAGGGTATTGGAGTAAATGTGGCAGTAAGAGGGGGAACAGCGTGACTTTGTTATTTCTGGGCTGTTCATTTCCGTGGCGAAATCTAGTACCTTCCGTGGTTTCGACCTTATGCCTGCTCTGCAAAGGAAACCTTCCCTCTGAATGTAGAATCACTGACGTGTGTGTTTGTAAGGGTGTTTCAGGGGTCGTTTGGCTTCGGAGGGAAAGACCCACCTTGATTGTGTGCCGTCCTGTCTCATAGGCTGGTGTCTTAGACTGAATACGAAGGAAATCAGGGGAGCCTGAGAACCACTGTGCACCTCTCCTTTTCCCCAACCACCAGCGCAGCATGATCAGCTGCCTCACTCTCTTTACTTCTCCGCTTTTTTTTGCTGTGATGGACTGCACTGCTTCAAACTGTGAGCCAAAATAAGCTCGCTCTTCCTGAAGTTGCTTTTGTCATTCCCCCCCCACACACACACACACAAGCAAATGTAACTAATGCAGTTCTCACATACTGATGTCTGTCTCTTTACTGTTACTGCTATTTGCCACTTTTATTGGTGTTCAGGCCTTCTAGGGCAGATCATGGTTAGAACAAAGATTTTTCAGCTTTTTTAAAAATCCCAGCCCTGAAGAGACACGATAAGCTAGGGTCAGATGGAAGGGGGGGGAGGTCCTCCCCTATCAGTGGACTTGGAGGGGGACAGGGAGGAGATGAGGGAGGGATGGGGAGAGTGGGAGGGAATGAAGGAGGGGGCTACGGCTGGGATACAAAGTATATAACCTGTGATTAATATAAAAATAAATAAATTACTTTTAAAAATCCCAGTTGTTCATGGAATTAAGCTTAGAGAAATAAGAGGAAAAAAATTCATCTGGGAGTGATGGTACACACTTTTAATCCCAGAAGTGGGAGGCAGAGATAGGAGGATCTCTGTGAGTTTAGGGCTAGCCTTCTCTACACAAATGGTTCCAGGATAGCCAGGGCTATATAGTCTCTCTCTCTCTCTCCCTTTCTCTCTCCTTTCCTCCCTCCTCCCTCTCTCTGTGCCCCCCCCTTCCACATCCACACATTTCAATCACTTGGTTGATTCACTCCCCAGATGCAACCTCTCTAACTTAAATCTGAATTCCAGGGCCTCTCTGGGTTGGGAGCATCATCTAGCTCCTGCCTTGTTCTCCAGCTTTGCTTTGTGTCTTCCTGTTTATCCTTTAGCTCATGCTGTACAAGGAGTCTCGTTTATTGCACCAGCACACCTAGCATTCTCCTCAGGCATTTGGACTTAATGTGATTTGTCCTTTCACTGTAGGGCACTGTTCAGTAGATATTTATATGGTTTTGTCCCTTAATTTGCTCAGGTCTCTGTTCAAATGTTATTTTATTTAAAGAAAATAAATACAAGTAAAACAAATACTCTGAAGCCTTTTAGACTTTATGCCCCTTTCTGATTTTTTTTTGCATATAATCAATTGCTGTCTACTTCTATGTATCTACCACCCATCCATCTACTCATGTAATTGGCTAGAGCAGCTAGCCAGTGAGTCCCCAGGAACCTCCTGTCCCTGCCTCCCAGCACTGGGGTTAAAGGCACACATTGGTATGCCTATCTTTCTGTATAGGTGTCAGAGATCTGAACTTGGGTCTTCATGCCTGTGCAGCAAACAGTCTCCAGTCTCTGCCTACGGCCACTTTTAAAGAGTTAACATTCAGTTATTTGTTATATCTGCACTCAATGTAATAGCCCCAGGCCTAACCAGGACTCGTTGTATCATAGCTGAGGGAATTCCCCAACCAATGGATCCAATCTCCAATTCGCCCATCCCTGGCTTTGCACACAGAAAGACTAGCTCTCATGCCTTGCACTTCTTGGATTTTGTCTGTAGCATTTATTTATAGAGGTGTGTGTCTATGTGCACAAGCAAGGTTGAGAATTTACAAGGCTGTTTTTGGCTTCTCCCTGATCCTCAGCTGTTTTCAGAATCTTTGATTCATAGGTCAGTGTTGTGGCTAATGTTACTGGATCAGTTTATAAGCCTAGGTTGCTATTTACTTCACTTATCCTATGTTTTTAAAGAGATAAAATTATTTATTCACAGTACTACTAGAGGCACAGGCAGCAAACACTATCCCCAAAGGTCTTATGCAATTGAATCTTTATAGATCAGTTTGTATCTTTTCATTCAATTACATTGTGGTTTTTAAGATAATAGTATTTATTATTGCTTAATAGCCAACAATTGGAAGTAGTCAGTGCATCTATTGTCACTCTCCAAATGTTCATTATGCGCCTATTATGTCCAAAATATGGTATTAGGTTGGTAATATAACAGGAAAGTAAGTGCACCCTAATTACACTGGAACATAGTGCATGCCTTAAGTATAAACAGGACATCCAAGTATTAACGTAGGAAAAGTGCTATAATGATTTCAGAAACAGACAGGGGTGAGATCATCATGCCTGAGTCTGGTTTCACACCAAGTCATAAGTAAGTCTTATTTGATCAAATGCAAAAAAAGATAATAAGAAAAGACCTTGTTGGGATAATAAATGATTTTATGAAATAAATGTTATTTTATAGAGATCTTGAAAAGCAGGTAGGTAAATGTGTACACTCTGGAAAAGAGTGTAATGGTTTAGAAAAGTACAGCAGTAAGAAGATAGCCAGGCATGGTGGTACATGTCAATAATCCAAACAGTCAGGAGGTGGAGGCAAGAGGTGCAGGAGTTCCAGGCAAGCCTGGGATACACAGTAAGACTTTGTCTCAGAGACAGACAGAGAGACAGACAGACAGACAGACAGACACACACACACACACACACACACAGGTGAAGGTTGAGCGAGGGAGGGAAGGAGAGAGACTTTTTTAAACCAATTTTTAATTATCTTGTTTTTCCTTTGCTTCACTACTAAACAGCATTGGGAATTATATTTAGTGATTATGGCTAGCAGAATTTATTACTAACTGGCAAGATTAACTCATCAACACATTAACCATTATTGTCTTTTCTGCTCCAAAGAAATAATGTTCATGGTGACTAAGGTCTTCTCCAGATTTTCAAAGTAAGTTTAGAACCAGGCCACAGATGGGAGACTGATGCTTTCTTTCCTGGGTAATACATATCCTGGAACACAATTACTGTAGACCATTCTTGGTCCTCAGTTCTTTTAGAGCCCATTGCTAGTCTTCAGCTAATTTGCTTGACACAAATGACAAAAAAGTTGCATTGTAATTATTTGCTTTTCTCTATTATATATTCAGACACAGCAGCAAGGAGTCAATATAAAAGTCATGGTCTTCAAGTAATAGTGATTGTCTTTACCAATACAAGACAGAGTCAAAATATGGAACACATTACTATATTTACACGACCTCCTTTAGAATGACAGACTTTTAAAACTACGAAGGGCCTTGGAAATCATCCACTACAATAAGAAAATTGAACACTTGAGAAAAAAAAAGATAGATGATCTACCAAATATACAGATATAATTTTACCTAAAGTCATTACCAATGTGCTAAACTGGATGAGATAAAAATTTAAACCTTTTGATATACAAGCCAAATCTTAGAAATTTTAAGAACCTTTGCTTATTGACTGTAATAATTTAATTTTTTTATTGCAGAGCTGGTACCAAACTGACAGTTCACTGAGCCTCATTATGAGGGAAAAAAAACCCTAAAATATTAACTGTGATTATATATTGCACACTATTTTCAAGTTGTATCAAGCAGCCTGCAACTTCCATGATGGAAAAACTAGGTGTTTTCAGCCAAAGCAGTCGCTGTAAGGTCAAAACACCAGTCTGGTTGGCCTTTGCTGTGAGGACTTTGCCTGAGGCCCACATACTTCTTCAGGGGGCACTTCTTGCCTCCACCATCCCCACCCGTATGTACGTTTTAAATTAGAAAATTAATGTACACTGGAGTATTTGTGGATGTATCAAGGCACCTACTCTGGCACAGTGAAGCAGGTATGCTGCCGTCATGGAAGGTTCAGCCGTTTAAGTTAGGAGTAAGGGCCTGCACGACCCTTTGTCTTGAAAGCTCCTAATGGTAGTCTTTCTTCCAGGAGCAAATAAGTCCAAACCAAACCCACTGAAGCAAAGCTTCGGAACAAAAGCCCTAGAGGCTGATGGATTTTCTGTCTGACGTGTTTACTCTTCTCAGGGCACACGTTAATGGTGATGACCTTTTTAGTGATTTGATTCCAACAATGGCACCGCAGCCAGTGTTTGAAGTGTGCCTGGTGTGAGTCAGCAAAGTGATTGCTGCTTCAAATCACAAAGCATACTTACATCTAGAACAGGAAAATCCACAACTAACAATTACTTCTTCATTATTTTTTATGTATTACTCCAAAGTACATTTTCTCATTTTTCTTTCATTTTTAGTTAAATTAGTTACACCCTATCCTCCCTCTCTTTCTGTTTCCTCTCATGTACCCCCTGCTGTTTAGTGTGTGTGTGTGTGTGTGTCTTTAGGATTGTCCCTTGATATTGGATATGCTATTAGGAGGTTCATCCCCAGGGAAGACTAATTATCTCACACTGAGCAGCTGTAAATTGCCTATAGCACTTCTTCTAGAGTAAGGTACCTAAAACATTTCCTCTGTCCATGCTGGCATGTCAACTGGTATTATCATGGCTTAGGTTTTATGCAGGATGTTATATTGTTAAAGTTTCATGGGCACAACTTCCCCATCATATCTAGGATACACAATTCCACAACATAATTTCAGGTCCTCCAGCTCTCACATTCTCCCCATCCCTCCTTTGCCACATCGCTCTCTGAGCCTGATACGTAGGAGTTTTATTATGGATGTATTTAGCAAGAGGGAATTCATGCCTGGCACTATAAACCTAACCAAGTACCCTTGGCTAGTGAGGTCAGAGATCTTAGAGGTGAGCACACTAATGCCACTTTCCTAAAGCGGTGTAATTTCTAACTGCAATCTAAACTCCTATCCTCATACGCTCAGATAAGTATAGTTCTTACCCCTCATCAAAGCATCTTCCTTATGCAGCAGCCAGAGGCCATCACAGAACACCACCACTGGTCAGAGTGCAGAGAACAAGTGATCGAGAAGTGCCTAACCCCTATCAGTAAACTGTAACTTTGTAAAAGTATACACGGAGAGTCTAACAGGAAGATCCAAAAGTAAGTGTAAGCTCCTGTGGCTGACGAACAGTCAGGCTACACTTTCAGAGAGGAAGGGAAAGGGCAAGATTAGATTATTTTTAGCTTAAAAAGGTGTAAGCCAGCTCATTTTGGAAAAGGCTAATTTGCTTCTCTGCTTAGCCATTCCTTATTTCCCTATGGCGCAGGACTTTTCTTGGAACAATTTGATCAGGCTGGACGATTTAGCTCTTGGTATGAAACCAGATTCATTTCCTGTCCCTCGTGTGTTTTTTATCAAGAGTTTGCTTTCAAAATAGAGGGGGCTGGAAACCAACTTTCCCACACCGACAGCCAAGATTTCAAACTATTTTTCTAATCATTGGCTCGTCTAATGGTCAAATTCATTTCTCAAGCTCTGGATAAGGCCGGTTATTTAAAACTGCCCATCTGGTTTCTGTGGATAGATCTGAAGGACAGAGTTGAGATGTGGACATATCACCCCTATTTACTGGACTTCCTTATTCTTGGTAATGACTTACACTGAATTTCCATCCGTATAGGACAATCATTAACCAATAAGTAACTCTGCTATTTGGCAAAATATCCCATCAGAACATAGTGGTACAAGGTAGCTGGCAAAGGGGCATTTTATGAGAAGCAGAAAATATCCCCTGACCTTTGAGTGAACATTGCCTCAATCCAGTTCTCTGGCTTTGTACCGTGTACACTGTAGTGGTAGCTGAAGTATTCTAATAAAAAAAAAGCTCTAAGTGACCACAGAAATTACCCTGCAGCTCACATTGCAGTTAAATATCAACTTCCAATAAACCTGCAGGAGGTGTCAGGCGATGGGGGCCAACCTGCAAAGGTTCCTCAAATACGTAATTAGGTTTAGATTTCTACCTGGTCACTCCCAAATATTAAGTGATTTAGCATCAAAGTTCCTATGTAAATGATTTGCTTCACATTTTAAAATTGATTTTTAATATGCATTAAAATAATCTCTCAGGGCTGGAGAGATGGCTCAGTGGTTAAGAGCACTGACTGCCCTTCCAGGGGACCTGGGTTCAATTCCCAGCACCCACATTGTAGCTCACAACTGTCTGCAAATCCAGTTCCATGGAACCTGACACCGTCACACAGACATACAGGCAAAACACCAGCGTACGTAAAAATAATAACCTCTCTGTGTAATCTAAAATTCAGAACTGCAACCCCAACTTGCTAGATAACTGTTATATTGCTGTGGTTCCTTTTCTTTTGTTTGTTGAGATGGGGTCTCATCTTGTAGCCCAGGCTGCCCTCCAGGTCTCCGTAGTCCTCCTGAGTGCTAATATTCACATGGATATGAACCACGCACCACTGCTGTCACTCCACATTTCAACTTTTGCAAACTGGTTTCCTACCATAAAAACTAAAAATTTAGCTCTGTTAATCATTCCTTTTCATAGGCTTACAAATTCGCACCTAATATTTTTGCTAGCTTTTGTTACTTTTGTAACTCACTGAGTTTCAGAATGCTTCTGTTCATGGTTGGTGGGTTCCACTGACTTTGAGCCCAGGTCAAGGCAGTGTGACATGGTGGTGTAAGTCAGAGAAGGCCTGTTTACCTCACAGAAGCAAGGAGGCAAAGGGAGGTGTCACGGGGTACTGAACTTAATCTCAGGCCCATGGTCATCTTATTTTTAGTTACCGTGTAAGAAAAACATAACTTGCAGTGAGAAGACCTGGTGTGAAACCATTATTTCTCTGTTTCCATGGCTGCAGATATGTAATACCAGAACAACAGCAAACGCACTTTTAATAATTCTATGATGCAACTATTATTACAAGTTATTCTTATTCTGTCCTACCTACATTTCTATGACTTGGCTTGACCAAGTCATGTGATGCTGCAAGAGACTCCAAAACTGTCCAGAATTTAGCCATCTATCCCCTGTCCATCCGTCTAATCATTTATTCACACCATTTTTTCTTGCACGTATTTTTTGAGATAAAATCTCACTTTGTACCCCAGACTGGTTTCAAACTCACATCTAACCAGGGTTGGATAAAACCTGGCAGCAACCTTCCTGCCTCAGCCGCTCAGGTGTTGAGATTACAGGCATGTTCCACAGTGCTCAGCCATTTACTCATCATTCTAGACCATAGGGCACAAGGTTGAATGCATAATAATCTTTTTAATAAAAACGTCATAGACTGATAGGAGAAGGAGACACCTACCTATTCCCAGCTGGAGACACATGTCAGGATTTATAAGAGGAAACCCTACTCTCACCTAGACCAACAATCAGGGAAGAAGTCTCTGAATTAAGTGATGTCCAAACTATGTCTTCAGGAATGAACTGAAGTTCAATGAGCAGAAGAGAGGCAAAGATCAGGGGAAGGATCTGTATTGGTGAAGTAAAAAGTTTAATTTCTGAGAACAGAAGCCAGAGACGCTAGCAAGCACCGTGGAAAGCTGGTCATTTATAACAAGTTGAAAACTTGAATGTGACATAGTGAGTGTTGGAAGGCTTCTCAACAATGGAGAACATCCAGACCTGTTGTGCTGACAGTCTTTTTATCTGGCATCTCATCCTTGAGTGATAGAGGAAAACAACCTTTAGCAGTTGGAATTTGGGCACTCCTTTTGCTGGTGCAATTTCTAGGCAAAGTCTGTTCATTAGGGTTCAGCCTGTCCAAGACTGATGTGGACAATGCACATAAATCATGTGCCTTTTAACAGTGCCTGATGGAACTTCTTATTCAAGTTTGTTGCATCCCTGGACAATGGAGCACAGGTCTCAAGCTCACTGCACTGTACACTAGAGGAAAATGCCATTTTCCTCTTGTTTTAAAAATCAATGGGGCAATCCATGGCAACTGATATCTCTCTTGCCTGTGTTTTCTACTTTTTTTTTTTTTTTTGCAATTTTAACAGCTGACCAATCAAAAACACAATATTGTAACCCATTCAAAGACTCAAGCAATGATGGTGTGTCAGTGTTAACTCCACTCAAGAAACGTATTTGTGTGTTTGTTCAGGTCTTCAATCTCTATCCTAAAGAAATTCTTGTAGGAGGCTATCAACCCTTGTCAGAAGAGTGGTGGGTAAGCATCTGCAGATGGGACTTCTATCACATGCTTTTCTGATCTTACTATGTGACAAGTTCCATATAGTCTCTTTATGGTGAGTCAGAATCACTGAGTCCCCCTATTTGAATGAGTGATAGTTCTGAAGAAGCTCAGGGCTGAGATATGTTGTGGAGAAGATACTAAAGAGGTCTCTAAAGAACCTAAATCTTGACTATTCAATTGACCATCCATAGCTGTTTTCCACAAATGAATTGCTTGGTAAGCATATACTGATGTCCAGGATATAAGAATACTGCATTCACACCAGATTCATACTCTTACCTCTTTATGTAAGTGCATATTGTATAAAGTAGCCATGAATGATTTCAGAAAAGGTGAGTTACAATGTAAAAAATATTAATGATAGACATTTAATGTATTTCCCATTGTGTTATTATTTATATAATATCACTGAGAATGTTTTCTTTGTGGTTAAAGAGTAATTTAGGGTACCCTTGATGGAAGTAGAACATAAGTTCAGTCAGGAAGAAAGTGTGCTGAGTAAATCTGGACAGAAATAAAGGGTATTCAGGCCTCTGATCAGTAAAGAGCTAAGGCTTGGAAAGTACCGGAACTTCCTAATTTACTAGTATATTTACTGAATCCAGAATATAGGATAATTTACATCAACCCACTAAGCATTTTCATATGAAACTTCCTAATTTCTAAAATCTAAAAATTGCTTGGCAGCCAAAGTGAATGTATCCTAACTGGGTGTGATAAATGTGAGTTTTTTTTCTTTCACTTGCATTCTAAAAGAGGTTTACATAGCTTGAAATTTCATTGAAACATTCCCTCTCTAAGTGTATATATTTATGTAGATATGCATGTATAAATGTATGCCTGTGTGTACTTACATTTGCCTTTGGAAGCTTGAATAGATATTTTATTCGTCACAGTATAGTTTGCATTAGAACACTTAATCCAGACCAGTGGCTCTCAACATAGACTCCACACTGGAATCTTCTAGATATTCTTATTTGATAACCTAGGCATTTAGGTTGCAAGAACTTCTCATTGATTTTTAAGTGTAGCCAAAGTTGTAAGCCACTAACCTAAATTGCCCTTCTATCACAAGGATAACACTCTTAGCGATTTTATACAAACAATTATGTTATCAATGGGCAAGACACTAAATATATATATTAAGTGGTATCATCAATATCTTTCACACTGTAAAATTTGTAGTCCCCATAACAAACATGAAAGCCATGTCTATTTGTCGCCATTTAACAATAGGGAAAGCGAAGCTTCTTAAGTTGCTTAAGGTCACACTGACAGCAAATGGCAGAAGGGTATAACACCATGGTCTGGTGCCTTGTGTTTGACTGTTTATTGATTTGCTCCCCAAGGTCTGCTTGCTGTCTTTTACAAGAAGAAACTCATGTACCCCCAAATGAAGTTTGTAACCTTGCCTAAAAACGTATTCCTGTTTGACCAATAAAAAGCCGACACACCTGAGCAGGGCAAATGGGGTAGGCTTGGCTAAGGAGCTTTGGGGCAGGAGAGGATCTTGGGAAGGAGAGAGGACAGGAGGAGGAGGAAGAAGGAAGAAGCACACAGCCATGGGTTAGCATGGGAGAAGCACATGGCCGGCATGGATGGAGGAATAGGCCTAGATGAAGAATGTTAGCAAATCTTTTGGGATTATGGATGGGAGGTAGCCCATATAACAATGATTAAAGCAGATGGTCTAGGATGAGGGCTTAGAAGTGATAACGATAGTTTACAGGGTTAATATCTGCCCTGCTCCAGGTGAAATAAGGCTATTCTAAAACCTAGCAGGTGTCTGTGTCTTTTATTGATTATATTAGTGATTTAGATAATACCACCATAATAACTATAGGCTAATAATAAACTTTATTAGACTTTACAATTAAATTAATGGCAACCGAGGGGGACATTGATTCAGGCTGGGTGGGTTACCTGAGTCTGGGGTGACTTGTATCTGTGGCTCATGGTCTCAAAAACTCCTCACTCCATGATTCTATTTTATAAGCCTCCTGAGGTATAAATATGCCTGTGAGCAGTGCCTGCCCAATACCAAAATACCATTTGTTCTTTCTGGGAGTTGTGTCTTTTACAGATCCTGCCTTGGAGCTGCTCAGACACATCCAAGTGGAGTACATCACCTGTCTTGTACATCCAGGGCCATCTTGAATCTTGAAGTTTTTTTTTCCTGCAAAGTGATTTTTTTTCTGCAAAGAATTATTTTTTCTGTTTAGTGATTTTTTTTTTCTTTTTACAAGATCAAAGGGAAAAGAAATGTGTCTCTGTTCCTGATCTTGTCATATCTCACGAAACTCTATGTGTCACCAGCTATTTGGAAAAAATGAATCTACTGGATCCTGGTGCTTCTCTTTCAAGTATACTTCCATGCTTAGCCTCCACATCACTCAATGAACATGGTAAAGGAAAGTGTTAGGAACACATCCTACCTGTGACCTAACAGATCTCCTGGGTCAAAACTGTGTCCCTCAAAATAAACCAGAAGATTGAAATTCTAATCTTCATTATAATAAGCCTAAAAGTCCTATATGAATGGTGTTCTTATAAGAAAGGAGAAAATTGGGTTCAGAGACAGATAAAAAGGCAGCCACCTAAAGATCTAATCAGCAATCAGCTATCTACAAACCAAAGAGCCTGGAGGCCTGAAACTATCCCCAGAGCCCTAAGAAGGAAGCAATCTGCTGACATTTGACTTTAGACATGACCTTCAGAATGGTGAGACAATATATTTGTGTTGTTTGAGGCACCCAGGGTCTGATACTTTGTGATGGACATTCTGGGTAGCTGTCACAGTGGGTGGGAGTGAAGGAAATCAGCCTGCGGGAGAGCATCCTGGTGGAGCTCTGGCTGACTGTGTCATGCTGAGGAAGCTCACAGCAGGGATGAAGGGCCTCCAGGGAGCCACCCACAGAGCTGTGTATGCTCTGGAACTCTCTCCTGGGATCTCAGAAGGAAAGAGGCTGAGCTGCCAGCATCTGGTTCTTTATCCAGCCTAGGGGTGCCTAGTCTCTCTGTTGTCATGCCAACAGAGGATGTCAGAGAATGTGTGTGTGTGTGTGTGTGTGTGTGTGTTGCTTTCTTTCCGGCTAAAAGGCCATCAGGTTTAATGCTTCTAATCCAGCATTTACAAATGGGTTTGACTTCTTGAAATGTTTACTCAAATATGGGCTAGTCAAAGCGTTCTTTCTCGTATTTTCGAGATAATAACCCATTTCTACCACTAAGAACATCCTTGGGTATCGTGAAACATTTACTGCAGTGTGAAAGCTCTGTAACTAATATGTTTTTGTTCTTTCTTGAGCCAGGAATAATACTTCTTCAGGCTCTGAGTCAAAGATTATCTTCTGTTGACTCCTCCCTCCTCATCACCTGCCACACCATCCCAGACAGCCCTGTGGGAGCTCTGGGAGCTATTTTATCATCAGTGATTTTTTTACCAGTGATGAAATAATTACTTATTTGCCACTGGCTGCCCAAGTGAAGGAAACACATGGAAACCCTTTGTCCCTGTGTTTATAAAACAGAGGATATTAGAAGAAGGATAGAGAATTAGGAGAGGATATTAGAGAACCTTGTAGGGGCCATGATTGATGCTTTCCAAGGCCTTACCACTAAGGAGAGGGAACGCAATTGATAAACACACTCTGACGAGGAATGCTGATCATGTTTAGAAAGCTCCCAAAGAAGAATGCATTTATAATGCATCTTTACCTGAAAGCCTAGTGGGAGACAGACAGACAGATAAGCATCGCCCCTGACAGAACCCTGAAGGTGGTAGTGGTGACTCCCTCTCCTTGCTGCCTCCTGAAAGTGCTGACAGAAATTGTAGCCGCTGTGGCCTTGATTGAGGAGCAAGGCATGTTCTGATCAAACTTCTTTCAAAGTTATTAGACGTTTATGCTAAACATACGATAAAGCCCGCCCACCCCAGTTAATTTTTGTGCTCAGATCATTTACTGTTGAAGGGAAGAGTGAAATGACAGGAAGACGCCCAAGAAGAACACAGCATGGGCCAAAAAAAATGAAAAAGAAAAAAAGAGCTGAGGAGTGAATCTTGGCTCTTGTGCTTTGCTTTATTAGATCCCATAGATGTGGATACCTTCACCCCCCACCATATTCTGTAATTGAGAATTTCATACTTGTATACATTTCATGATATCTATGCCTCATTCCCTCCCTCCCCTGTAATTCTTCCTTTTTCCCCTCCACCATTTTCCCCAACATGTCTCTCTCTTCTCTCTCTCTCTTTCTCCCTCTCCTCCCCCACTGAATCCAGAATGTGGGTAGCCATTGTGGGGCCACTTCTCTGAAGAAGAGTGACTCTCTCCCAACAGCCATCAATAGCCAATAACTCCTCCCACAGGGGTGGTCTTCAGGGTGGGTGAGTCCCTCTCTCACCCACGCTGGGATTTTGGCTGGTTGTATAGTCATAGCCTGCTTTCTAGTGTTCCTAAGGAACTGATAGATTTGTAAACGGTAAGGTCGACCCCCCTCCCATTTCCTTCCTTTCCCCAGGCTTCCTCTCTGTACACCACAGCTCTGCGCACGGTGTCTGAAGACATGTACAGCCAAACCAAGCCGATAATGTTCTGTTAAAAAAAGAAGTCATCAGACAGCAATTCAGTAGGTTTCTAAATGCTGAGCTGGATGACAGATGCAGTGTGCAACTGTGCTGTTCTGTGTCCATCCTTTCTTTCCCTTCAGTACTCATTACCTTCAAACATACCAGGGGTACATCCGTAAGTTATTCTCTTTCATGTCTTACCTTAACCTCCAGGAAGACAAGATTTTTGTTGTTGTTGTTTCTGTTGCTCTCCCCACCCACTCTGGCAAGTCTCGGGCCAAGTCAGTTACAGGTGGTGCTCAGCTTACCATGTCTAGACTTAGGGTTTTTGACTTATCTGGAATAACAGTGATATACACAGTCAGTATAAACCTGACAAGCTTTTGATCTCTGGTCTTTTTCCTGGCTCTAGAGGCATCATACACCTCTGGAGATGCCAGGCAGTGGCAGCGAGTTGACATTCCCACCCACGTACTACTAAGAAGATAAGCCACAACTGTTCTGTGTACTGTGTTGTCAAAGTGTGCCATTTGGTAGGTATGGCACTTAGATTGATTATCAACTTGATAGAACCTGTGGACACGCCTAGATAGAATTATCTTGATTTTGCTAACCGTTGTGGGAAGACCCTTCTTAACTGTGGGTGAGACAATTCCCTGGGCAGGGGATCCTGGAGTGCATAAATGAAGGCAATGAACTAGCATGTATTCATTCCTCTTGGTCTCCTGGTTGAAGATGTAATGTCATCAGCTATTTCCACCTTGACTTTTGTACCAGGTTAGATATTACACTAAAACTGCGAACCAGAACAAACCCATTCTCACTTAAGTTGCTTTTGTCAGAACATTTTATCATGGCAATAGGAAAAGAAATGAAAACTGTAGGCCAGGTGTAGTAAACATGTTTTGATTTACTGATTTACTTGGCTTACCATGAATTTACTGGGACAGAATCCTGTCATAAGTCAAAGATCATCTGTTCTCAAAAGCTTTTGTTCATTCTGAATCTTCACAGAGCAAGGAGAGAAGTTGGTACAAGTTGTACTCAGAGAGTTTGAGAAGGAATAGTAAGTTTGTGCTTCCTGTTTGTTGCTTGTGCGCTGAAAAAGTCTAAGCAAGAGCAGAGATAAGGTGAACTCTGGAGGTATCTGGGTTAGTAAACCAGGCATCTGAAGAGGATTTACTTTTGGTATAAGATCTTTGAATATTAGTACAAGCCTGTGAAATTCTGAGCTCCTTTTAGAACTATTTCTGATTATGTCTGCATATAACAGAAAGCCTCATGATGCCTGCAGATCATACCATAGCATGAAGACTTGGTTTATAACTGTGATATCAGTGCATTATGTTTGAAGCTCCTCCTCAATACCATCCTTCTTCTGGTGCAATGTGCCTATTGCTTCTCTCGGAACAGACACATATCTACATGTGTGATCAAGTCATCTTGGGTGGCAGCAGTTATGGTCAGTGAATCAGTGTATACCTATACTTCCGGAGCAGCAAACAATAAAGAGGCATATAAGAGTTTATTTAAGGAGTAAGCAAATATGTAAAGGGGTTTATAGAAAGGTTAATCTTCTGGGTGCCGTCTTCAGTTTTGGATCTGTGTTTCTACACTTTATGCTATTTTCTTTTTATCAAAATATACTATGCTTATTCCTTCTCCCCATCTCTCCTTCTTAAAGGAAAACTTGGACTTCTCTGACAGTAGAAAGCATAAGGAACAAATGTGCCTAAATGTGCTACCTCTTCAGTGCCATTTGCATTTCAAGAAGCTTCTAAGCATCTAAAACATATGTCAAATGAACAAATCACTAGTCATTCAACAGGAGTCGTTATGGATCTCTAAAGAAATCATGTAGGGGAAAATGTTTAGTCAATGAAGTGAGGTAGCTCTTTCTACGGAATATGTTATGAAAATGTTAATTTTAAAAGATTCTACTTGTCACAACGGTAAAGACCAATTAAGTCATTGACTATTTAATACTACCTTTATAGAACTTTTGAACTCCCTTTATAAAAACCCCTATTTTCACAAAATATAGGTACTGAAGCCTTTGGTTATGGATGTCATTATGTACTTCTCTTGCAAATGTGATGCACTTATTATGTAATAGGCACTGCTATGGCCTCTTAGGATATATTAGCAAACAATACAGATAATAAGCTCCCCCTTCTTGGAGCTTGTATCCTAGCTAAAGCAGCAGAAAATGCATGATACATGCAAATATAAGTATATGTATTCTCTATCACATAAGAAAAAGCACAACGAACAGGATGAGACAGATTGGAAGCTGTGGGTTCAGGTTAGGCAGTGGGGGTATCACATTGTAGTATGTGGTCAAATCATGTCATTAAGTGAGGCCAAACAGTGATGTCAGTAGACATGCTGGGAAAGAAGATTATAGCAGAAAGTCTCTGTGGAGAAAAGGTATGTGTGTGGTCTGACCAAGAAAAGCCAAGAAGTAAGGGTTCTGGAGGAGACACAGGAGCAAAATAAGAGAGGTAATAGTGTATGTTTAGTCATGGTTCTGTAAAGAAACAGAGCCACTGGAACACATGTGTTATATTAATACATAACACGTTTGTAATTACTTAAATTTAATATAATATCATATTGTATTATACATCTCATCCTACCACATATTAACACATCATATGATTTGCATTATATAGGTATGTTATGTGCTATACATTACATTATATCATATGGTACAGAATACATTATATCATATGGTATGACACACATATATTATTATAAAAGGGGATTCATTAATTAGCTTATAATAGTGGAGGCTGGATAGTCCCAGGGGCTCTCAGCATGCCAGAGAGCTAAGGAGACAGTAGCTGCATGGTCCTAGATGGGAGAACACACTGAGCAAGAGTCTGGTGTTCATGATTGACGGTGATGGTGAAGCCATACCTGCTCAGACAGAACTGAACCTGCAAGCACTGGGTGCCTTATCCCTTCTTCCTTTTTGGGTTCAGCTGGGCCCTCAATCTCCTGAATGGTGCTGTCCTCATCATGGCTAGGTCTTCTCGGTTATGTCCTGCATGGCAATCATCTCTGGAAGCTCCCTCACAGACACACAACAGTGTGTTTTACCAACCGCTGAGGTCCCTCTTAACCTAGTCAAGCTGACAGCTGTAGTTAACCTTCACTGTGGGTGGATCAAATTAAAAATACTTTCCACACACCCATATAGCTGAACACATGGTCCCAAATTGATGTCATTATTTGGGAAGGTAATGGAACCTTTAAAAAGTGAAACTTTGCTAGAGGATGAATGTCATTGGGTAAGCTTTGAGGGTTTATAGCCTTGACCTCATTCCTGTACTCTCCCCCAACCCACTTCTTGTGTGAAGGTGAAAATGATACCAGCCAGCTTCTTGCTCCCTCCACTGATTTACCTGATTGTTGTTTTGTCTTTCTCACCATGATGGGCCCAGTCCCTCTAAACCAGAATCCAAAACAAACCCTTCTCTAAGTTATTTTATCAAGCAACAAAACACTAACTGGTACAGAGTGATAGACCATCTGGGATCCATGTGTCATATTGAGGGCTTGGGTTTTTACATCCAGCTAGTTTCTGGTTTCATTCTCAAAAGACGTGTCTGTAAGAACAAGGAGTAAAGGATTTGGTAGTTCTCCAAATATGTAAATAAGTAGCACTTATAAACTCGAACCTACATATTAACTGAACATCAGATTATTATACTTTATATTTCAGTGACCTTAAATTTACTTACATTTTATACTTGGCTCAACTACTATGATACTACATTTGAAAGAAATGAGTGTTACGTATAATCTTATCACTCTATTAAAAGAACATTGTTTTTTGTTTCTTTTTCTTATTTGTTTGGGCTTCATATAAAGGTATTGATTAGGATATTTTGCGTCTACATGACTCACAGCACTAGGAACCCATAGAGAAGTTTAGCAGGAGGATCCAGAACATAGTGGTAGAACCACTTAGAGAGTACAGAGAAGTGGAACAGTTCCATTGAAATGTTAACCTGTTTTAATTCTTTCTAGAAAGAAAAAAAAAAGATGCTGATCATCACTTTGGACACAATAGCACCTGGTCCTGAGGGTTTATACGTGATTTTTGGGTGCTTTTGTTTTGTTTTGTTTTTACTATTAAGTGTCTGTGTTTAAAAACTATGGACAACTGAATAGTTTATGTACACTCACACATTCCCTTTTCATTCTTTTTAAATTTTATTGTCAAGTTTTAATTACATATACATGTCTATCTGTTTGTGGGTATGTGCAGGTGAGTACAGGGACCTCTGGACACTAGACCATGATATCAGATTCTCTGCCTCTGGGCTTACAGGCAGTTGTGAGCCACCTGACATGGGTTCTTAGAAGTGAAATCCAGCTCTCTGCAAGAGCAGCAACTATTCTTAATCACCAACCTAGCTCTCCAACCCCCCAGCTCATTCTTTTCAATTTCTTTCTTTTCTTTTCTTTTTTGAGTCGGGGTCTCTCTGTATAGCTCTGGCTGTCCTGGACCTCACTCTGCAGACCAGGCTGGCCTTGAACTCACAGAGATCCACCTGCCTTTGTCTCCTGAGTGCTGGGATTAAATGTGTGTGCCACTATCACCCTGGCCCCCATCTCATGCTTAATTTGATATTTTCTAATGAATGAGAACAAGAGATAAAAAGTGGTGAGTCAGTTTTAAGATCAGGGACCCTGAGAATGAGCAATTTAATTACTTCTTGTTCTTGGCCAACAGCAGGAAGTGTTCTGTACTGGCTAGAGACCAGGGATGCCAAGCTGATGCCTCTGATTTCTTTCTTCTCCACTCCAAAATGATCACCTTCGCATGGAAGCTACAAATGAGAGTATAACTAAAACTCCAGCCCCAGACACTAATCTTTTCTGGTGAGCAGCTTGGAATTGGATCTTCAGAGTTTTATGGTAAAAAATAGGTTATTCCCTGATTTTTAGCCCATTTCCTAAATGACTTCAGTGTCTCAGCTCTTGAAGGAGGTATGTTGGCTTCTATCACTGAGGCCATTGAAGATTTTCATTGTTTGGCTTTGGTCCCAGCTTCCCATTTTCTTGGTAATAGTAGACAAGTAAACATTAGCTTTGCCACTCCTTAGGTCTCACAGTCAACAGAATAAAATGTCTGTGTTTCTGGATAGAAACATGATATTTTGATCTGTTCCAAAGATTAGAACATTATATATTATTATCTCCTCCTTTAAGAGTTAACCTTTCTGGGCTTGTCAATCACCTGAGTCAAGAGACCACCCCTCAGGAAGACTGATTACCTAAATCTAAGGAGATAGGAGGGGTAGTTATTCATTTAACAAGGTAATGTATCCTTCCCAGAAACCCCTACTCCATGCAGCTGCATATGGTGTCCCTTACCATGTGGTCTGGCCACTTTTTCTGAGTCCTAACTCAGAAAAGCATAACTTTTTCTGTTTCTCCTATTTCTTTTTTTGTTTTGAATTCTGGCCAAAAGCTTAAGGAGGCTTTCTTTGGCACGTTGGCCTTTCTTGTTCTTTCTCTGACTCGCTTTTTCTTCTGCCATACAGCTGCTTGCTTGCCTAATTACGCTGCAAAAGGCATGTCTTCTCTTCTTTATATCCATCTCCTTCCTCCAATAGCTATCAGGGTTTAGTTTGCCTGCCCTGCTGTTTTTTTCCTTTTAACTCTAATGAAATTGTCTTCAATCTTTCCTCGGAAGCTATTTAAAATTATTTTATTAATGAGATTAAGAACTCCAAAGAGGGAACTCCAAGTTCTCTAATTTCTACAACTTCTTAAAGAGAAACAATAGTCCATGCCATGTGACTTAAGGTCCCATTTGCACTTCAGTGTGGAGGAAAATAATTTATTGGCCTAAAGCCAAGTTCCTGAGTTGTGTCTGGGTTTCAGCAAAGCACAGTGCATTCTATGTACCTCTATTGCCAGCAATGACACTTGTAGTAATGACAGCAAGATAGACTGGCGCCCAGTGACATTTTAGCAATGATCATGTACTTTCCACCTCAATAGAATGTGCCTGCAGATGTTATTAACAGTTTAAATGCTAATTTTAGTTAGCTTTTCAAAATTGATGCCTTGATGAGAGTCTTTATCCAGTTTTCATTTTCTTAAAAAAATGCAGATTCAATCAGAGTTATTCAAGGAAAAATAAAAAAGAAAGTCAAACTTTCTTTTAAAGTTAAGAAAACTAAACTAAACTCACTACGTTAGCACAAAAGTTGTCTTTTGCTTAGTTTAGTATTCTGGCATATACAGAAATGCACTATGTACTATTTAGTATGAGAACCATGTGTGTGTTTAAATCTACAGTGTTCATGTCGCAGATCTGTGAAGCTTAATTATCATACATATTCATATTACTTGATAACTCACAAACAGTGAGAGAAGCTCTAGTATGACACTTTTGTATGTGTCTCCAGTTTCCATTGAAGACTAAAAATAATGTTAACAAGAATAGAAGCTGCTCCATAGAACCTTCATAGTCAAACAAAGCTCAAATACCATCTATTCGGATCCATTTTGTTTATGGTTGAGGGATTAATTCAAAGCTTGTCCAGTGAGTCACAGCCAGTCAATGGCCAGAATGAGGGTGGGAAATGAGATTTATTTATTTTTCCTAATTCCTTTTACTTTCTTACATGAGATGGATCTAACTATCTTTCCCTAGAAAATAAGTGGTAAACAGGAAAAATTAAAAGTTAAAGGAATTAAGAATTCTATTAAGAATTCCTTGGCAAAGTGGGTTCAGTACTTAGGGCACATTACGGAAGAGCTTTCCAGTCATTTGCTGCACTTACAGTGTGAGCACACTGCGCTGAAATTCTCAGTCCCAATGACAGAGGTGTCTTAACTGGTTGTGCACTTCTCATCATGCTCCATCTCCACTACTTCTAGAGCATTTAAACTAGATGAAATATAGAATTATGAGCCGTGTGCCCCTGTGGTTAAAATTCCTCAGTGAATTTGCATTGTCTGCACAGGTCAGAGACTTCATTTGACCCGTTTCACCTCATTTTTTATGCTGTCTCAACCTTCTAGCTTTCATCATACAATCTGGTTATGGCATCTACTGTGCACTTCAGTTTTATTCTTTCTTGTAGCTGAAGTGTCTTTGTTATGTAACAGCCTTGTTCCACTTTCCTGGCTCATTTTTGAGGCTTCAGGTGACATTTTCAGTTGGCTATCCTTGATACCTCCAGTAGTCCCCAACTTCCTGGATTTTATTCTTCTGCCTTGATTAGGTATTTCTCTCTGCATAATTAATCACTGCATTTAAAACAGATACTGACAAAACACTGTTATGTGTCCACCTAATTTACTGTGGGTTCTTTGCAGGTTTCCTTTACAGCAAGCATAAGCTCTGACATATTGTAGGAGCTTGGTATGAACTCGGTGAATGTCACTGGGATAATTAAATGATGAATAATTAAATGAGCTAATATATACAAAATGCATAAAATAGGAGTTGGCATACTGATCGTAGAGCATGCCAAGAAATAAGGAATAAATGAATATACTTTAAGGTCTTTCCCAGGCGTGTGTTCTTCTGAGTGGTGAACATTCTGCTTCAACAGGAACCAGATAGCAAATATTCATTGGAATTTGTGGAGAGAACTGTGAAAAATTCCATTTTGGTTAGCTCTCATGAAGAATTTTAAGTGGTGATATACCTTATGTTGGTCCTGCAAAGAGTTCTAAAAGTGAGTGTATAAAAATCAGACCCTCTGTTCAGACAGTTTCATGGATACCCTTCTTTTTCTCCCATTAATTAATTAATGAATTAACTTTACACCCTAGTAGGAAGTTCCCCTCCCCTCTTTCTTCCGAGAGCCTTCCTCCACTGCCTGTCCCCTCACACAGTTCTCCTTCCCTTTCTTCTCAGAGAAGGGGAACTTCCCATAGGTATTAATCTTGGTGTGTCAAGTAGGACTGGGCACATCCTCTACTGAGTCTAGACAAGGCGGGCCAGTTAGGGGAAAGGGATCCAGAGGCAGGCAACTGTGTCAGAGACAGCCGCGGCTCCTACTGTTAGAGGTCCCACATGAGGACCAAGCTGTATGTCTGTTACATATGTGTGTGGCACCTAGAATCATCCCATAGATGCTCTCTGGTAGGTGGTTCAGTCTCTCAGGGTTCAGACCCTACCAGGGTTAGTTGATTCTGTAGGTCTTCTTGTAGTGTCCTTAACCTCTCTGACTCTTTCAATCCTTCCTCCCCGCTCTTCCACAAGATTCCCTGAGCTCGGCCTAATGTTTGGCTGTGAGTCTCTGCATCTCTTTCTATCAGCTGCTGTGTGAAATGTCTCTGGTATCTGTTATGCTAGCCTGCAGTCTGCAAGAATAGCAGAATATTATTAGTAATGTCAGTGGTGGGGCTCTCTCTCATGGAAGCTCTCTTAGTGTGCAAAGAATGTGCTGTTTTTATTCCAGGAGGGATCTCTTCCTTGCTCCTAGGGATTCAAGACTTTTTAGTCTGTGCCAGTTTTATGCCTAATGCATCCACTAGGGGTCTAACTTCCAGATACAGTACTCTCATTTCAGTATTGTAATCCTGGGGGAAACAGTTCCATTTCCTTCTTGGCTGTAGGGAAAGTTGTTATGTTCTGTTTACGGGTTGTATAGTCAGCCAAACTCCCGTCATACTGCGTACAGTAAGAATAAACTAGACTTCTTAAGGACAGTGCTTTTCTCCTGGCCCGTGTCATTGTTCCACTCTTAACTAAAAACCGGTGACTGGCATTGGCAATTCAAATGTCCTATCCGCTCATAGAACGGTTTATGTAGGTTACCATCTGAGAGGAGCAGCTGGGCCCACTCCTTTCTAGTACTGATGCAATTTTTTATATTTTATTTTTATTATAGATCTGTTGCAGGCCATAAATTTGGACTTTTGAAATTCTTTCTCTTTTCCCATGCCAGCCAGCTACAGTTCTTACAGTATGATAATATCTGCAGTTTGCCTCATTCCCACTGAACTTATTTCACATTGCGACCATTGATCTATTTATGAACCTTCAGCTCCCCTTCAGGTGACATTGTTAATTTATATTGGAAATGTGAATATTATTATTTGTATAGTCCTTTGCATTTGATATTTTCACAAACACTATGGTGTCTAGTCTTTGTAATTCTCTCATTTATTATGTAGGAATTAATTTATCACATTCATTTTGCAGTTTCAGTGACTCCTCTAGGTCACACAGCAAGAAAATATCAGGGGTAGAGAGATAATCCTGGCTTGGGGTACAATGCATGTGCTCTTATTTACTAGAAATTAATATATCATATCAGCCATTAAAACACCCTAAGAGATACTTTCCATGTGCATTTGTTTTCTTGGAGTGATGATTCTTAGAGATGGGAATTAAAGGGATAATTTGAAGGTAAGCCATGCTCTGTGGGAAAGCGAATCTTTGTGAACCAACAGAAGTGATTTATTTTCTTCTTGAAAGTTTTCAATATCATGATATTAATTAATGTATTGCCAACATGCTGGTTGTTCTCTATGTAAAATAAAAACATGCCTTGGCTTGCTGCCACTTTCTCATTCATGCTTTTACCACAATAGAAAATGGGAACCATGTCTAGAAACCATTCTCCAGTTTCCTTTCTGTGATTCACTTTTCTTTTTTTTAATCATTATTAACAACTTATTATTAGACAGTCACTTTATACATTTCTGAGGATATAACCAAAATTTTCTGCTCTTGGATACACTTAAATACAAATATTTCCACACACGTCACTCATTTGTGTGAACGTATCTAAAATTTCTGTATTCTCACAAATTATTTGTAAAAATATCCCTATAAAATTAAGTGAAGAAAAATTTTCTCAATTTAGTATTAAAATATTTTGTCTCTTCTAGGGGCTGGAAGTAGTATAGTTAGAGGAGTTTTGGACGAACTGCCAGCATAAAGAAAATGCTCATGACACCTTGAAAGGAACTGTGCAAAAGACAGTGTAACTGGAGGTCTAAGAAAGACTTTTTTCTTCTATTGATTAAATTTAAGACCTTTAGACATATAGATTATGATGTAAATATTATTTTTTATTTTCCCCTTATTTTTATTATTAGTTACATTATATTAACTCTGTATCCCAGCTGTATCCCTCTCCCTCATTCCCTCCCAATCCTATCCTTTCTCCCTTATCTCCTTCCTGCCCCTTTCCAAGTCCACTGATAGAGGAGGACCTCCTCCCCTTTCATCTGACCCTGCTTTATCAGGTATCTTCAAGACTGGCTGCAAAGTCCTCCTCTGTGGCTTAGCAGGGCTGCTCCTCCTCCCTTGGAGGGTGGGAAGGTCAAAGAGCCTGCCATTGAGTTCATGACAGAAATAGTCCCTGTTCCCCTTAGTAGGGTGCCTACTTGTTTATTGAGCTACCATGGGCTATATCCAAGCAGAGGTTCTTAGGTTATATCCATACATGGTCCTTGGTTGGAGAAACAGTCTCATAAAAGGCCCTTGTGCTCAGATATATTTGGTCCTTGTGGAGCTCCTGTCCTCTCCAGGTCTTATTAACTCCCCATTCTTTCATATGTTTCCCTGCACTCTGCCGAAGGTTTGGTTATGAGTCTTAGTATCTGCTTTGATACACTGCTAGGTAGAGTCTTTCAGAGGCCCTCTGTGGTAGGCTCCTGTCCTGTTACTTGTTTTCTCCTACAGCCAATGTCCATCCCATTTGTCTTTCTAAGTGAGGATTTATCGTCTTATCCCGGGTCTTCTTTCTTGTTTATCTTCTTTAGGTGTATAGATTTCTTTATCTCTATCATGTCTTATATGTCTAAATAAGTGAGTATATACAATGTGTGTCTTTCTCCTTCTGGCACTTCACTCAGAATGATCTTTTCTAGATCCCACCATTTTCCTGCGAATTTCATGATTTCCTCCTTTTTAATTGCTGAATAGTATTCCATTGTGTAAAAATACCACAATTTCTGTATCCATTCCTTTGTTGATGGATATCTGAGTTGTTTCCAGCTTCTGGCTATTACAAATAAAGCTGCTACAAACATGGTTGAGCAAATGTCCTTGTTGTGTACTTGAGCAACTTTTGGATATATGCCTAGGAGTGGTATCGCTGGGTCTTGAGGAAGTGCTATTCCTAATTGTCTGAGAAAGCACCAGATTGATTTCCAAAGTGGTTGTACCAGTTCACATTCCCACCAGCAGTGGAGGAGGGTTCCCCATTCAGCATGTGTTGTCATTTGGGTTTTTGATTTTAGCCATTTTTATGGGTGTAAGGTGAAATCTCAGGGTCGTTTTGATTTGCATCTCTGATGGCTAAGGACGTTGAGCATTTCTTTAAGTGTTTCTCTGCCATTCTATATTCCTTTCGAGAATTCTCTGTTTAGCTCTGTACCTCATTTTTTAAATTGGGTTGCTTGATTTGTTGCCTTTTAACTTCTTTAGTTCTTTATATATTCCGGATATCAACCCTCTGTCAGATGTAGGGTTGGTGAAGATCCTTTCCCAATCTGTAGGCTGTCATTTTGCTCTGATGACAGTGTCCTTTGCTTTACAGATGCTTTTCAGTTTCATGAGGTCCCATTTATTGATTGTTGCTCTTAGAGCCTATGCTATTGGTGTTCTGTTCAGGAAGTTGTCTCCTGTGCCAATGAGTTCTAGGCATACATATGATTTTTATCCTTCCTATTTCTCTGTCATCTCTTATTCCAAATCATCATTGGCAGCAACATCTCTCATCTTATTTCTTTGTGAATTCTGTGCTCTTCTCTGTGCCACATGTAAACTTCATCATGAACAGTGTCTTATCTGTTATCCCCATCAGTAGGCTTCCTTTCTATGAATCATAATCAAATTTCTTCAAACTGGTGATGTAGAGGAGAATGTGCAAGTAGTGACAGAGAAAAAAAAGGGAATAAGATAGCATGATTTCCTTTGGAAACATGATAGGTGAGTAAAAGGAAGTCTTTTCTTTCTTTCTTTTTTAATATAATTTTTATTACAATTTATTCACTTTATATCCAAATTGTAGCCCCACCCTTGTCCTCTCCCAATCCCTCCCTCTCTCATCTCCTCCCATGCTCCTTCCTCAGTCCGCTGAT
Organism: Pachyuromys duprasi; assembly: GCA_028658305.1. Classification (NCBI taxonomy): domain Eukaryota; kingdom Metazoa; phylum Chordata; class Mammalia; order Rodentia; family Muridae; genus Pachyuromys; species Pachyuromys duprasi. The sequence goes on along the minus strand of CM053759.1, from coordinate 26,433,886 downwards.
AGTGGAGGACATCCTCTCCTTCCATCTGACCCTAACCTATCAGGTCTCATCAGGACTGTCTTTCATATCCTTCCTCTGTGGCCTGGTAAAGCTGCTCCCCCTTTAGGGGGAGGTGATCAAAGAGCCAGCCACTGAGTTCATGTCAGAGACAGCCCCTGCTCCCCTTATTAGGGAGCCCATTTGATACTGAGCTGCCATGGGCTACCTCTGTGCAGGGGTCCATGTTATCTCCATGAATGGTCCTTGGTTGGAATATCAGTCTCAGAAAAGACCCCCAGGCCCAGATTTTTTAGTTCTGTTGTTCTTCTTGTGGAGCTCCAGACCCTTCCAGGTCTTCCTATCTCCCCCTAGCAGCTTTATTTGTAATAGCCAGAATCTGGAAACAACCCAGATGACCCTCAGGGGAGGAATACAGAAATTGTGGTACATTTACACAATGGAATACTACTCAGCAATTAACAATAAGGAAATCATGATATTTGCAGGCAAATGGTGGGAACTAGAAAAGATCATCATGAGTGAGGTATCCCAGAAGCAGAAAGACACACATGGTGTATATTCACTTGCAGATATTAGACGTATAATATAGGATAATCATACTAATATCTGTACACCTAAAGAAGCTAATCAAGAAGGAGGACCCTATGTAAGATGCTCAATCTTCATTCAGAAAGGCAAATGGGATGGACATCAGAAGAGGGAGAAAACAAGGAACAGGACAGGAGCCTACCACAGAAGGCCTATGAAAGACTCTACCCAGCAGAATATTAAAGTGGATGCTGAGACTCAGAGCCTACCTTTAGGTAGAGTGCAGGGAATCTTATGAAAAACAAGTCTTGATGTAAGAATTAGAACAGCACAAAGATCAGAAAGGAAAAGGTGAGGTGATTATTGATGTGATTATTAATGCCTATGTGAAAAGGTGCAATATATGAACATACACATTGATTGCTTAACTACGTGAATTCTAAAATAACCAAAGCAGAAAGAGTATGCTGTTTAGTTATTAAGACAACATAAAAGGATAAAATAGAATAATAAGATATTAAACTGAAGAAAGGCAGGAAAAGAAAAGAAAGAGAGAAAGTAACAGATGCTACATGGAGAAATCAAATCCATTGTGTCAGAATTCCAACCAACAATGTCAATTACCACATTAAATGCATAGGCAAATGACACACTGGTAAAGAAGCAGTGATTTTCAGGTTGAACTGGAGAACAGTATACAATAATATGCTTTTTATAAGAAAAGAATTTTAAATTGACATGGATGGGTTAAAAGTAAAAGAATGAAAAATGTGCAATTAACGAAATTTGCTTAAATGGAAACTTTAATAGCTACATTATTATTAGATTTCATAACAAAAATTACGAGAAATGAAAAGTTCCATTCAATGAAATAGGAGTCAATTATCATGAGTATACATACTTAATAAACATTCATATAATGAAAAAAAAGCTTCCTAACACACAAAGAGCTCAAGGCTGGTAAGAGTTGCAAATTAATACAGACACATTCACAAGCATAGTGAAGGCATTCAGTAATTGATAGCAGTAGGTACATAGAAGACTCGAACACGGTTATCAACTGTCCTGTTATGGTTAGTATTTACACAGTGTTCCACTTACATGAGATGTTCACCCAAGTTACCATTTCCAGCTTAAACTATTCTGAACAAATCGGAAAGTACTTACATCATACAAAGCATGTATTCTGACTACACATACATTAGATGAGGAAAAGGTATGTCAAGTCAGTGGCCTCAGGTTTTGATATAAGAAACTAGGAAAAAAAAATAAGATGTTAAGGGAAAAGTAAGCAGAAGAAAAGGAATGAGGTGAGAAGAGAAATTCACTGAAATTAATTCCCTGGAAAAAATGGTAGAGGAAAAACAGTAAATGAAAATACATTTCTTTAGGAAGATAATAAAATTACCAAAGACTGATTAGGAGAAAAATAAACCAATTCTTAGTAGGAATGAGAACGGTGGTGTATGTTATGACATAAACATTACATGCACTGCTATGGATGTGGTACAAAGAGATTTATTGAGCCATGAGGGCAGAGGGAGAAAGAGACAGAGTCAGAGAGAGACAGTGGGAGAGGAGAACAGAGAAAGAGAAGAACACAGAGTGGGGAGGGAGACAGACAGAGAATCAGAGCGACAGGCAGAGAGAAGAGGGAGAGAGGAGAGAGATGGCGGGCTTGCAGGCGGGTTATATACAGAGCACCAGGCACAGACGATGAGATAGGATGCTGGTGGTGACATTGTCAGGACCCAAAAGGCCCCTGAGGGCAGGCCAGTTGAATTGCCTGCACAACAACATAACAGTGTAACTATAGGGTCAGTAGACATTAAAATAGTAAACAATGGAAATTTGTCAGCAACTTTAAGTCAACACATTTGAAAAATTAGGTGAAATGCTATAAATTCTAGAAAACATGCAAACCACCAAAGCTCATCAGGAAACGATGTTAGCACAATTGCTGTCTACCCATTATGAAAATCTTTGTAAAGAAAACTTTCAAACAGAATAAAGTAGGGAGCTCATAGAAAACCAGAGCCATTCGTCTTGTGGAGGACAGATAGCAGAGAGGGTGAGAGCAAGGGGCAGGAACCAGACTCACCCTTCAAAGACATGCCTCTATTTCCCCACCCCAAGCTTCTACCACCTCCTGACAGAGTCATCAAATTATGAACCAATTAACGTATCCACTGATGAAGTAAGAGCTCTCATAATCCACTCACATCCCAGAAATCCAGAAGCTGACAACCAAGCCACACAAAACCTCTTCAGGCGATAAGCTAACAATACCCAAGCTACGACGATCTCCCAACAAATCAAAGCAGTGTGTATTACTACATCTTCTTTAAGTTCTGTTAAGAATGTTTGTAAAGTTTCCAATATGTAGGATTTAATCATCTTCTGTTTTCTTTGTTTCTCAGCAGTCTATATTTTATTGCTACAATAATTGCTGATTTTATGATGTACGGTTGCTTGTGGTTAGTATGTTAAAGTACAATTGATTTTTATATGTCACCCTTACATGCTTCAACCATTATGTTCAATTCTTAGATCCCAGTGGTGGTGGACTGAGGCCTCTGGATCTAATCCAGAAGGAAGCCTTCCTCCCTGAAGCTGCTTGGCACAGGTGTGAAAAATGACCAACACAGAGAATTAATATTAAGATGCCAATTTCCCTACACATGTTTGCTCAAGCATAAATAAACAATATGGCGGCAGTTTCACAGGCAAGAAGTGATGGAACTGGGCCTTTCTGATGTAGTTAGTAATTACATAAGGTGCCACAGCTGCTCAGGACAAAGCTTAACACTTTCTTTCAAACCTAAAGCCGCACTTATAGCTCAGAAAAGACAGTCCTTCTCATTCATTTCAGAAAAAAAATGAAAACTTATATATGCACAAAAAATCTGTGCATAATTGCCAGTTTTATATGTAATAACTCCAAGGTAGGAACAACCAAAATACTCTTTGGTAGGCAAACAGATGCATGAATGTGGCTTATTCAAACCATGGAAGGCTAATTAGCAATGGAATTGATACACATAGATGTAATCACTCAAAGTTCATTCTTGGGGTTGTGCATTCTGTGGGTTTCGATAAATACATATTCACAGCATCTCCTTCATAGTGTTGTCCATTCCCTAAAAAAACTATGTTCCATCTGTGTTACCTTATTTTCCCTAGATCCTAGCAACCACTGAACTTTTTACTGTCTATGTAGGTACACCTTTCCCCATAATGTCATTGTAGTTAGAAATATGCAACATTTTTAGATTACCTTCTGTCATTTAGTTACATGCTTATGAAGTTCTTCTGTCGTTTCATGGCACAAAGTTTCCTTTTGTTTGGCTGAATTATACTCTACTGTCCGGGCATATTGAATTTGTTATCCCTTCACCTATAGAATAGCAGGTTTCTTCTCGGTTTTGTTATTTCTGAACAATGCTACCCATCTGTATCAGGTTTTATATAGACTCACATAGTGAACTCCCTTGGGTGAAGTCTAAGGAATGTGGCTGCTGTTATATAGACTTCTGAAGAGACTGTATCTCTTCACACTTGCACCACTGATGAATGAGGATTTCCTCTCTTTCTCCTTCTTGTCACCATTTGGTGCTACCAGTTGCTTTTTTTGTTTTAAATATTACATGTTTTGATTGATATGAAATAGTACCTCACTGTTGCTTTAGATTATGTTTTTATGGTAACATATAGACAGAGATGAGGAATCAATGAGTGCTTTTCAGAGGAAAGGGACGGCTGAGATGGTGGAAAAGTGCGTACAAAGCGGTACTGTAAGAGGCATCTTTGGTGTGATGGACAGTTTGTATTACGTTTGTGGGGGTAGGCAGACAAATCTACATGTGTTGCAAAGATACAGAGACACACACTACGCATGTTAAATTATTAGTTCTAATGTTAATTGCACTATGAAAATGTTGGGGTAAATAAGTTAAAGGGTACACGAAATGTCTTTGTACCTCTTTTGCACCTTCACACAAATCTATAGTTATTTCAAAACAAAAGGCTTTAAAATGTCAGTTCTCCCCCAAATGATGACTAGATTCCAGAGGGTACTATTCAAGGCCTCAAACATGTTTTTACAGGAATTGCCGTGCTGATTTAGAACCTCATGTCAAAGTCAAAAAGAACCAAAATCATCAATACAACCATGAAAAAGATGGAAGAGGTTGGAAGAATTAAGCTACTCGACTTATTGTAAATCTACAGTAATGCCAAGATGCAGACTATTGACAAAGAGACAAGTAGATCAAAGAAACAGTTCAGAATGTAACCCACATGTATATAGTCAGTTTGCCTTTAGACAAAAATGAAAAGATAATTCAGCGGAGGAAGAGAACAGTCATTCCACTAACTTTGCTGAATAATCAGTCACCTACCGGACAGTTAGCTAGGAATAAGTGTCAGGACGACACATGCTTAACATGAGCAAGGCCCTGGGTTTGCTTCTCGCTGTTATACATACACATGTACACACACATATACACCCCATCCGCATAAATACGTTTGTGTACATTAGTACATGAAATACTGTGCAATCTTTGCAGACTTCCTAAGTTTGGCTATCGCCTCTGCTGCGCTACTTAATTTATCCCAGAAACTTTGACAAAAGGATCAGTCTTTTGATTATTTAATTAATTTTTATTCCTTGACAATTTCATACACATATGTAATGAATCCTGTTTGTTTTCGCCCGTTTCTTTCTCTCATTCTCCTTTTTTTGTGTTGATTTGAGTAAGATGTCCCACACAGTCTCAGGGATTTAAATTCTCTATCTCCAGTTAGTGGCTGTTTGGAGGAAGATTGGGGAATGCGCTGTTGCTAGAGGAAGTATGTACCAGGGGAGGGCTTTGCAGTTTCAAAAGAATCTACCTGTTAGCTGTCTCTGCTCTCAGTTTATCGATCAAGATGTGACCTCTCAGCCGCTGCTCCAGGGCTGTACTAGCCTACCTGCTGTTCTGTTGCCTGCTGTGATGGTGAGTGATGCTGTCAGTGCTCCTGGATAACCCTTCCTTCGATAAGTTGCCTTGGTTGTGATGTAACTAGTATACTCTCCTCCTGGTGCCGGTTTATGTGTGAGAGACCCAATGCATTTAATTTGGATTGCTTGATATGAGCATGGGCCCAAGGTTATTTCCTGGAGCATAAGCAACTTATCTGTGGCTACACTACCCAAGAAAGTAACACTTCCCAGCCTTCAGCCTACATTAACTGTCAGCAGTCTCCCTGAAGCGGGGAGGATCTCCTGAGCCCCTCCTTGACCCATGATGAATGGCTCACTAGGATGTTTTGTTTTGGGCATCTCTTGGTCCCTACCTGCTGCAGGGCTACTGCAGGGCATGCCTGGCATGCCCTGCCCCTACCCTGAATTCCCTAGCCCGGGGGCCCTTCATTATATAATCCAGACATTTTGGTTTCCCTCTTTTCTCTCTCTGTTCTCCCCTCTCCTTCTTCTGTATCTCTCCTTCTCCTTCCCTCTCTCTTTTCTCTGCATGTACTTTTCCCTCTCTCTCCCTTCCCCTGTGTGGAGGCTGAGAGCTGCTTCCAATAAACCTGCATTCATATATTATAACTTTGTCTTGCAATTAGCTCATTCTGCTGTTTCAATCACAGGCCAATATTATTCAGCTCTTGTGGAGGAAAACGCACCTGCGGTGAGTTCATGAATGCAAAGGCCACATCAAGTCCAGAAGAAAGCTATTGTGGTATACCCTGCCCATCCTCTAGCTCTTAATGTTCTTTCCATCCCCTTCCAATGTGATATTCTCTGACTTTTGATGGGGGGGGGGTGGATAATAGGTACCTGAGCATGCCACTGTAAATTGTTTGTAGCACTTCCCCCAGTCATGAGTCTCTATAATAAAATGTTTACTCCTATAATACAAAGTTGCCATAGATTTAGATACCAAATAGGTTTTGTTTGCAGTTCCGGCTCTGCCAGAGGCTAACAGTGTATCTTCAAGTAGTCCGTTTAACTCCTTGAAGGCCTCTGACTACCTCCGGCGACCTATAAATGCATCTGTGATACATTCGCTCTCTTCATAAGCCTGATGTCAGGGCTGAGTGACATCATGTTTCTGTGTGTGCCCGTCTCTTGCCGGGAACACATTAGATTCAATCAACACCCAATTGTTGTACTTCTGCCTGCGTTGGCTCCGACAGCAGCATCTGCCTCCACAGTCTGTCTTCCTGCCTCCGTGGGGGGTTGGGATGTTCTAGAATGGGATGAGTCAGCATAGCTCAGCACCTCACACAGAGACCTCACTTCACTCCAAGCCCCATAAGCATTGCTTGGCAGCTCCACGCACCACACAGCTACCCGAGAATACTGACCGGGTAAAAGCAAGGCATTCCCGCTCACTTTGAACCTTTCAATACACTGTCAGGGACTAACTCCCTGTCTAATGCCTCTGAAGACATTGATTTCCTTAGAGCAATCCAGTCCCCACAAACCGGAGCTGACCTCCCTGAAGCCAATCAATATATCCGTGAAAATATCAATAAATCAAAATAAAACCCCACGTCTCTAGCACTTAGGTGGACCTCATAGTAGGGCTACTATTTAAGACACCGTTTTTAGTCTGACTCATTTTGTGTTTAGGTTTTCTCCAAGATCAGTATTCAGTGAGGACAAGAATATCTTTGAGCCATGTACATTGCTTAATACCGTGCACAGTTTTTATTTGATGCATTGGTTTGGATGGCGTAAACTTAACGGCCACACGTTACCATGCTACTAACCCTTCTCTCATCACCTCAGATTTCTTTACTCAGGTATTTTCTCTCTTTCAGGAACTCCTTTCCTTTTAGCCTCTACTGATCTGGAAGGTGGAAGCACAGTTGAAGCCATATGTTCTCCGTGAAGTTTATGGTATCTGTTTAAGCTCTTGGCCTCCCATGACCCCGGCTGTGGGGCTGGGATCTTAGAACTCGGTACCAGTCTCACAATGTGGGAAATTGAGCGAGGTATTTAATCTTCTGATCCTCCATTATCTGTGACTTCAAAATGAAGCTAATAGCAGCTATCACGCAGGGCCATTTTGAGGACCAAATGAGGCAACACACATGGAAGTTCTTTTCAAATTAAGCCAGTATAAACAAATGAGAGGGATAATTATGCCTATGCTAGACCTCCTCTTCACAGCTTGCCTTGGATTGTACTTTCCTCTACGTGGATATGGCTCCTGAATCCTTTTGAGAAATGCTGTGAGAGTCAGGCTGTTTTATCCGCCTTTATAATTCCTACTGTGCTTTACGCACAAAGGCATGCGTTAGGACGCAGAAGTGAGAGCGCTCACGGGGTGGAGAGCCAATCTCCTCTTCCTTTAGAGAAGCGAATGTCCACCGCAGTATTGTTTCTGTCTATAGCCAGTGACCAGTACATACATTCGCCCTTGCGGAATTACAATAGAAGACTGTTTGCACAGGGGAAAGGGAGGGTTAACGTTCTCCCCAACCCCAATAAGTACCACATGTTCAAAGCCCGCAGAGCAAGTCACCAGCACGATTCATCAAATGATTATAGGGATTCAGGAAACAGCGAGTCCTCATTAAACCAAAATAACAGTCCCCAGCAGATGCACACTCTATTTTCAAGCTAAGCTCTTGTGTTTTATTATCCAAGAGTTGTGGAGTCAGAGCTTGCAACTGAGCTGGAAGCCGAAATAGGATAATTGTGCATCTCTTGTGGAGAAGTCTAAATGGGAATGGCAGATGTTTATAGTCAAAGTCAAGAACATCTTCCACCTGATGAGGGAACACAGCTCTCAACTGACTGCTGACATCCCAGACCTAAAGGAGAATATTGCTGGGATTTCTACTATAAACCCTTTTGTTCAACCACTTCCGGAGTCTTTCTCCAGTCAGAGCTGAGCCTTTCTCTTTGTATTCCCAACACTCTGTGCTCATCTCTGGCTAGCTCATAGCACACTGTTTGGGAACATGTCAATTCGGTCATACTTTAATTTTTTGTATGAGTTGTATATGTGTGTGTACATATGTGAACACATATGTGAATATGCATACAGATACCGGAGATAAACATTGGGTGTCTTCCTCTATTACTTCTCCAATTTTTAAAAAATTATTTATTTATTTGTTATTTATTACAGTTTATTCACTTTGTATCACAACTGTAACCCCCTCCCTCATCCCCTTCCAATCCCACTTTCCCTCTCTCATCTCTACCTATGCTCCTCCCACAGTCCACTGATAGTGGAGGTCCTCCTCCCCTTCTGTCTGATCCTAGTCTATCAGGTCTCATCAGGACTGGCTGCATTGTCTTCCTCTGTGGCCTGGTAAGACTGCTTCCCCCTCTAGGGGAGGTGATCAAAGAGCCAGCCACTGAGTTCATGTCAGAGACAATCCCTGTTCCCATTACTAGGGAATCTACTTGAACACATCTGTGCAGGGGTTCTAGGTTATCTCCATGCATGGTCCTTGGTTGGAGTATCAGTCTCAGAAAAGATCCCTGGGCCCAATTTGTTTTTCTTTCCTTGTTGAGCTCCTGTCCCCTCCATGTCTTTCTGTCTCCTCCTTCTTTCATAAGATTCCCCTCACTCTGTCCAAAGTTTGGCTATGAGCCTCAGCCTCTGCTTTGATACCCTGCTGTGTAAAGTCTTCCAGAGTCCCTCTGTGGTAGGCTCCTGTCCTGTTCCCTGTTTTCTCCCTCTTCTGATGTCCATCCCATTTGCCTTTCTGAATGAGGATTGATGATCTTACCCAGGGTCCTCCTTCTTGATTAGCTTCTTTAGGTATACAGATATTAGTATGATTATCCTATATTATATGTCTGATATCCACTTATAAGTAAGTAAGTATATACCATGTGTATCTTTCTGCTTCTGGAATACCTCTCTCAGGAGGATCTTTTCTAGTTCCCACCATTTGCCTTCAAATTTCATGATTTCCTTGTTTGTAATTGCTGAGTAGTATTCCATTGTGTAAATGTACCACAATTTTTGTATCCATTCCTCAAATGAAAGACATCTGCGTTCTTTCCAGCTTCTGGCTATTACAAATAAAGCTGCTACGAATATGGTTGAGCAAATGTCCTTGTTGTATACTTGAGCATCTTTTGGATATATGTCTAGGAGTGGTATAGCTGGATCTACTTCTTCAATTTTTAGAAAAGTCCTTGATCTTACATTGTCACTCTGGTCTGGAAGTCTTCACATAGACCAAGCCAGCCTTGAACTTAGAGCCTCTTGAACTTCCTGCCTCTGCCTCCGAAGTGCTGGGATTAATGGCATGTTGCACTATTCCTTAGCCAGTTAGATGTTCTTAAGGGACTTGGAGCACACAGACTGAGTTAGGTAAATGGTGCTAAGTTTGAGTATAGTCCTTGTAAAAAGAAATGTTGATGTATCACTAGATGTGATTCTGCATTTCTGAAGAGAGCTATGGACTGAAAGAACATGTTTGAGAAAAGCCAGGACTGTAGGAGAGTTAAAAGGGAGGGCTAGAGGCTCAGATTTGCCTTATATATTTACTTGACAAAAGACATTGGGCAAGGCTTTTGATCATCTTGAGTGCCAAGTTTTGAAAAAAAGCATTAAAAAACTTAGTGGACTGGGGGAAGGGCATGAGAGGAAAAGAGGGAGAGAGAGCGGGATTGGGAGGGGACAAGAAAGGGGGCTACAGCTTGGCTACAAAGTGAATAAATTATAATAAATAAAAAATAAAAAAGAACAGAGGGCAAAAAAACCTTATCTGACAAATGATTTCAAGAATGCAAGTTATAAGCCAGCCGTGCAAGATGTTGGGGGAAACAGTGATGAATGTGGTGTGGCCTCTTTTTTGAAAATAACTATTAGTTACAGCAAGACAGAGATGCTACTTAAGGTGGGGCCAGGATGGATATGGTCCCATTTTGAAAAACAGTCACTCTGGTCCTGGAAGAGAAGGACAGATTTCTGACAGAATGGCATCTAAGAGGAACACAGCGACTATTCATGTGGGGACTAGAAAGCAAAGGAAGTGAACCAGACAGAGGGGCAAGAAGCAGAGACTCCCAGACAGCAAGAGGCATGAATAAATTTGAGGGCCTGTAAGCATTTTTAGGATGAGCCAAGAGAGTATGCAACGAGAAGAAATGAGTAGGCGGGGTCCAAGTTGTGGAGCATCTTGGTGGTTGATCGGAGGAGGCTTGCTTCCATCTCAAAGGGAGTGAAAAGATGTGGAGATGTTGTTAACCCTGGGAATCAATCGGTGAAATGATATTCTAGAGCTGTGATTCTTACTGCGTTAGAAATAGGAAGGCAAGGTAGGAAGCCATCAAGAGTCTAGAAGCAGAATGAAGACGCTGAGAGTCAAGACAGTGGTTTCAGAAAGAAAACAAAAAAATGTTGGATTCTAGAGGCGATGAATGTTGAACATAGCAGCAGCCTGAGTTCTTGGAATAAGCAGATGTCCAGAGAAAGTGGATTTTGGTACAGGGTGGTGAGTGTGCCAAGTACTGTGTGTCACATAACCATTACACATTGTGTATACGTGCATTGGAATGCCACACTACCCCAAAACGTGTACAATGACTGTGTGCCAATTAAAACATGCTCGCTAACGTTTTATATGACTAAATAATAAATCAATAAACTGGACTTCAGTGGAGAGTTGACATTTTGCGGTTGGCTTAGCAATGAGACATGAATTTAACTCAACCATCTTTGTGACTTTCTTACACTTGATAAGCATGTGTGTTTGTCTTCAGACACCATCAACTAGAGCATTCTCAGTTGTAACTGTGCAGACCACAAACACAGACCTCAGCATCTAACTGTGCTTGTTTTCCTTCTGTAGAAAGAGAGGATGCTTGCACTAGCAGAGTCAACCCTTATCATCAGTCCCTTCAAAACCATTGTTTCAAGAAATCAACCATTACTGCTGTTAATACTCCCAGTCTCGTGTCCTTCCTTCTCTTTCCGCAGGTTGGACATTCTCAGGAAGGGAACACACAACATCCTGTTCACATTCCACATGTCACTGCATGCTCAGGGCCCTACATGCCTGCCATATGGTGGGTGCTCACTAGACAGCGCTGAACACATAAATTAATAGAAAAAGAAAAGGACTCTAGATTTAAGTGTGTTAGGGCCTCAGAAGGACTATATGTTCATGGGAATAAGTTGGGAAAGAGAAGTTAGCTAAGGTAGGGGGGCCACTGTGAAAATAAGCAGAACCCTGAGCTCTGGAAACTCTGTTGGCAGTTTGTTGGTCTTTGTTGGTATTTTAAATAAAGCGTTATAAAGCGTAAGCTTCATGAAATGTAATATCAGTGGCATGTGATGTACTTCAGAAGTAAATAATTTTATTTCCACATTTCTCGCTCATAGAAAGGATTATTTCTGACTTTGATGTCACTGTTCTGGGATGGGGAGGGAGCTATTACTATAGCAACCACTGAATTTAGCACATGTCTACCTGGAAGTCCAAAAGGGTTTCTGCCTTTTTGTTAAAAAAAAATGGTGACATGATTCAAGGATGGGAAGCTTCAAAATATTTCCATGGCACGGTGGAGAAGGAGAGGGGAGAAAAGGAGAAAGGAGGAGGCAGAGATGCACTTAGAAAGATACAGATACAATACAGTCTCCTCAGTGACGAGTGAGCAGCCCAGGAGAGCCTCTTCTATGTGGAGGGGAGGATGGGAAACGTGGACGCGTGTAAACAAGTCAGGTTTGAGGCTCCGCATCTACTCACAGACTCGTATTTCAGGAAAGTGCTCTTCACACCTGTTAGTTGCTATGGAAATACTCCCCGTATGTGTGGCTCCAAAGGAAGCACCCAAAATTACAAGTAACGCGGGGACTTAAGGAAAGCAGAGCGGCCCTGTATGGTTACATATTCAAGGAGTTCTGGAAATCACAGGGATAGGTTTGCCGCCGCCTGGTAAGTGAAAGGCCACCGAAATACCAGTTTACATAGGAAATCCATTACTCTATATGCAGCCGGCTGAGGAGTCTTGGAGAAAGGACACTCCAGGAGATGGAAGCCTGTCTTCCCAGAGCAAATCTGCACTCGTTTTACTGTGAGCACGTCGGCTTTCTGCCCGGTGCCGTATTTTTCTCCTCAGCAAGGAGTGGGTGGGGGAAGCAGACCTACAGCAGTCAGAAGGCTGTAATGAGACGCCGTGCGTGAAGAGCGAGGTACGACTTCAAACCAGCTTAAAAAGAAAGAAATCTACTGGACCGTGAAATGGAAAGTTTCAGACAGTGGCTCAGGCCTGTAATTTCAGTATTTGGAAAGCACAAGAGAACCACTGTAGGCAGGTGGTCAGCTTAGAATATACTATGAGTTCCAGGCAAGCTCGGATTACAGACATTAAAAGCGGTGTGCACGCTTGTGCATATATGTGCATGTATTCATAAGTGTATGCATGTCTGCATACTTGTATGAATGTGTGCACATGTGTATGTATGCTTGTGTCAGTGCATGTCAGTATGTGGGTGCATGTGTGCATATTTTCGAGTGAGCTGTGTGTATGTGTGTGCATGTGTATCTGTATGTTTCTGAACATGTGATGCATTTGTTTGTGTTCATGTGAGTATATGTGTGCGCATGGGTGCACACACATGTGTTAAAATGTCAGCGAGTCTGCTTTTGATACAGGGAGGACTGATAGGAGAATTAGCCTCTGGCCAAGATTTTGAAGGTTGATTAAAAATGTGATAGTTGAGGAGAGGGGTGGAGGACTGAGCAATAAATTACATTTATGAGACTTTGGGTGATAAAAGGAACATTGGAAGCTTATCAAGAAGTCCTTGGTAAAGTTCATGTGAAGACAAAGATACTTCGAAGTGCTCAACCCTACATGAGGTATTTAAATCGTCATATCCTAGCCTCGCAACATTTAGCAATCATGACAAAAGAGGGAGGGGAATGAGTCCAAAGAAACTGGGTTGTTGAGGTTTTTTTATTTTGTTTATTCCCCCCCCCCCAGACAGAACAGGGCAGTTGCATATGTGAACACACAGCAGTTGAGACAGCTTGCACAAAACCTGTGCAAGGTCAAGCCAGACAAAAATTCCAGTACGGGGACTGTCATGGACTCCCTCCCCTAACTGAGGAGCTATGAACAGTGGAAAGGTGCTGGGAGAGGGAAAGTGACCTTTGTTTAAGGATGAGGCCCTGATAGGCTATCCCTGCACAAGGAGATGGTGCTATGTCTCAGCACACACAGGCATCACTGAGTGGACAAAAGAACAACGCATGAAATTGGGAAGGAATAATGGGAGGGGTAGGACCAGAGGGAATGGAGTAGATCTGAGCCAAACAGAAAACACACACACACACACACACTTCTCAAAAATAAAATATAACGTAAATAAAAACAATTTCAATGTTAGAACATCCTGTAGGAGGATGGCTGGGAAGACAGAGCTCAAAGGTTGAAGACTTTCTTATGCCATGCCGAGGTAATCATTTCATTCTGTCTCTGAAGAGCCATCAAGGGACTAAATCAGGGGAGAGACATGATCAGACTTAGGTTTTCTTCACATAATGATCCAGGAAGATAAAATGAGGATTTTTGGTGATAATGTCTTATGTTCTAGATACGATAGTGATACCAAACCTACAAAAGCTATTGAAAGAAGGAGGAGCAGATTTGAAAAGGATGACGGTGACCCCAGGACACACAGAGATTTAATTTTTTTTTCTTAAAGATGCAAGTAGAAGTCTTTGGTTCCTGTTGGATTGAGGAAGGGAGTGTGGCCCTCGAACACTGCTGTGTAATTGTCCCCCTTTCCCAAACTTCCCCCTAGTATCTCACTCACTGGAGGATTTAGAAGAATTCACAGGATGTTTTGAAGAAGCTTGTTTATAACACACTGGATGTCCCCTTACTGTCTGAATTTATTCTCCAAAATGTGCTTTAGACAAATCAGTGGGCCAAGCTCCCCCTGTCAGGGAACGACATTTCCCCAGGGAAGTTATGACCACTGAAACGTCCAAAGTCTTCCTAATTTATCAGAAATTCTATGTCTCTGCTCAATGTGTAAACAAGGCTCTCTTCAGTCTCTTGTTGGGGAATGCTCTGTGCATGGTAGAGGTGTTGGCAGTCATGTGCCCTGGTGGCCGTGGGTGATGATGTTCCTTGGAGAACTCCACATTATCATTACCCCCGTGTTCCTTCAGACTTCTTGGATGAATTCCATCTAGAATTAATTTCTGTTTTGTTTAAAATTCTGATGCTAAAAAAAATTCTTATTTCCCAATTGTTTTCAATTAAAAACCAAATGGATCATGGATCCTCTTTCTCTCCAACTTGGAACTCACGTCACTTTGTGGATGGAATGTGACAGCTGGGATTCTACCAAGTGTGCCTCCTCGAACACAGGAACATTAATGTAGGACTTGAGTCTTAACCCCAGTGCATAAATTTCTAGATTAGCTGCTGGGTAACACATTGCCCAGAAATAGAATCATTAACTAGCCATCTCAGGGCACAACTGAAACAATCAGATTGGAAATGGATATGCTGCCCAGTTTTGAATATTTGGATGACTGAATTGAATCTAACACTATGTTGTCACTTCTCATTTGAAAGCTTAAAAGATGTCTGAAATCTACTTATTTAAAAAGATTTTAAATTTTATTATGCTTGATGTGTAACTAAGTTAGTATTAATGTTTAGATTAAAATTATAAAGATACATGGGGGTTATATCTGAATCTGCACTCCATTCCCTCATCCCATCATTCCTTTTATTAATTTAGACATACATTTCAATCTCTTTTGTGCCACTCACTATTTCCATGTTACTCATGGAGAATATTATCATATAAGACAACTCTCACCTCAAAGAAAATAAAATGTGGCTTATTCTTGAACCAAATATGAGTCACTATGGCTTGGAAACAGGAATTCAGATTACTTCCCAAAATATACTCAGCTGTGGAAACAATTTCATGAACTCTTTATAGTTACAGAACAAAAGAAAGTCACAAGTCAAGGTTTCTTTTGTTTGCTTGCTTTTCAAACCCATTGAAAACATGGGGTGGGCGGGTTTAGTGCAGCAGGGGCTTCTCTGTAGTAGGTTCCAGATGTTGTGTGGGGTTGGTAGAAGCCAGCACACTATTAAGTTAATACCTCAGTTTCCACATGATGGTCAAAAAGGTGTTAGGTCAGACAGAGGTGGCCAATAAATGGCTATTAAGGAGCTAATGCTAGTCTAAGGTAGTTTGATCATAGGCTTGCAAGATCCCAACTCTCCACAATCACAAAGTGCCAATCAGTCCACCAGACCTGTACAGTCTAATATGAGTCTATCCCCTCGGGAGGATATACAGTTTATAGCACTATACAGTCAAATAAACATGTCTCCCTCTCAAAAAACTTCCAAGAACGAAATAGTCATAATATGTAGCATGAAGTATTCTGTTAAAGTTTCTAAAGATGTGAACAGAGAAACATCAGGATCCTAAGAAAGAGGTTGGTGTGTGTCAGTGATAGAGCACTTGCCTAGCATGTGCTCAGCATTGAAAAAAGAAATTATACTGAGGACTTAGGAAATGTTCCCTGGAGAAAGGGATGGTTATAGCTGTAGAGAGATAGAGACAGAGAGATAGAGATAGGGATGATAGAAATAGAGATAGATAGAGATAGATAGATAGATAGATAGATAGATAGATAGATAGATAGATAGATAGATAGATAGGGAGGGAGGGAGGGAGGGAGAGATTGCTGATGGGGAAGATTGCAGTACAGGGAACATTCTCAGCAAGGAAAATGTGCAAAAGTGCAAATGTCTGTAAACTTAAATGAATACTGTTGGCAAGACAGGATGAGTCCATGGAGAAGAAAGCTATGGACAGGGTTGGGAGGGGGGAAGCAGGGAAGAAGAATGAACAAGTTTTCCTCCAAGTCCCTCATGGCTTCTGCAGTTTCTATAAGTGCCTGTAGAACAATGAACTCATTTGTAGAACGTATCACAGATACTACTGGAGTTTTCACTAATGAATGATGTTTTGATGATTTGACTTCACTCTTTCCCTTCGCCAGACTTTAAACCTGCTGTGCTTCTGCTTATCCGCCTTGTGAACCTCTGTTTATTATATTCTATTATAAGCTCTGTGAGGCCAGGGCCTGTCTGCTCAGCTCACAGTTGTGTTCCCAGATAGTACTACAGCGCCTGGATCACAGTGGATATCCAATTAAGTGCCGTTTTACTGTCTGGATGTAGGAAGGAATGCCGGCTATTGGGAGTTGTTGAGGTACCTAACCAAGTGAATGTTTGTCTAGATTATGTTTACATTCTCGCTATAATGAATGATGGTTTGAAAGATGGAAGTCTTGGAAGCAAAGCGATCAGATGAGATTCTAGAGGAGTATAAGGCTGGGAGATGAGAAGAGAGCAAATCGATTGTGTCAGAGGCACACTGAGGCAAGAAACAGATAAACAGAGTTACAGATACTACAAAGTTTAGCTTAGAGCAAGGTATGCTTATTATTGGATCAGAGGAACAAAACCAATTCTTACAGATTGGGTTTTCAAGGAGAACAAGACCCTGAGACAGAAATCAACATGGAGAAGGTTTGTGATGGAATGTTCCTGGCATTAATACCTGCTGATTTCACTTGTGCCTGTAAGAATTAAGACAATGTGGCATGTGAGCAGGGCAGGAAATTAAACCAAAGAGACCTAGTAATGAAAGGAATGGCGAATCGATGAAGGAGATGCTGAAATGGCATCTGTACAAATGTGTTCCATAAGCTCAAAGATCCATAGTAAGAGGCAAGTGTGGTGAAAGGCAAATAGAAGACATTTTAAGAAGAACCAGATGAATAGTCTAAAGAGGGAAGACAGTACCCGAAGTACGTATCTAACCGATGAAATTATCAATGAATTAGACACCAGGGATGGCATGACAGTAGGGATTGAAGGCAGAGAAGCTGTTCCAATCAACTGCAGGCTGTGGGAACGGAAGCCGTGGACACACATGAGGAGGGAGAAGGCCGCCACAGGCACCGGAATAGCATTTGTTGAGTCACCTTTGGGAACATGAATTTTGAACAGATTTCAGTGTAACAAGGTGAAACTGGGAGTGAAGGAGAAGCCAGTCTGAAAAGCTTAGTCCCCAGACAATGTGGTGGATTGTGACCTGATCATTAATTTATGTATTTTAAAACTGTTTGCCAAAAGCAGAAATGTCTGAGCCATACTCTGTACTAAGCTAAGGAAATAGAAGGTGTAGAAGGCTTGGCTTGTGCTCCATACAGGGATGCAGACAACTTCAGGAAGGGTGCGGAGTACCAGGAGGGCCTGGTGGCTGTTTAAGGAAATCTCACTCTTCAAGGTCTGAAGGCTCCTTGCTGAATCCTCACTTCTACAAACCTTCCTTAACCAACATCATCAGTGACAGAACAACACAAAGTTAAACTGAGTTTGCATGGCTGGGATACAGCTCAGTGTTACTGTGTTTGCTACTGTGTTCAAATCCTGAGTTAGGTCCCCAGAACCTGTGTGCCCCCAGCCAAGCTTAGTAGACAGCTCCCACCTTCCCATCCTTACATACCTCTGTTTTTTCACTGATAACCCTTCTGTATGCATCTGGCTTTTCAGCTTGACTTTGAGCCTCATGAACACCAGAATATTTTCTGTAAACCTGTTTGTAGCTGGCATAAAGTATATATAAAATAAACACTTTCATTTTAAAATGTGCAATCAATGGCATTAACTATATTCATAAAGATGTGTCACTATATTGCTTTTTTTTCCTCAAAAAATTATATAATTTTCGTATCTTTTCATGGCGTGTGACCTGTGTGAATTAAACCAACATGAATTGTTTAGCTGGTGGATGAACTGATACAAGTCTCTAGAGACTGGCTATAAACATACATGAATTCAGGCATTTTTTAATGAAAAAAAATGAAGACACAGAACAGAGGATGTGAAATTGACACTAGTTATCACTGCTAGACTAAACTACATCAAAGGGAGTATTTTCAGAGAGAGGATCTGTGTTAATGAAGAGACAAGAGATAAACTTTTGATAAAAATAATGTGGTAGAACTCAGTGGCCTGAGTGTGCAAAAGACAACTTCCCTTGCCAATGAAAATCCCCAACACAAGGAGGCCTGATGGCCTTCTGCAGGTGGCCTGACTTCTGGAAGTACTCAAAAATGGTTTTGATATCTAATAAGCTATTTTCCCTTCCTCTTCCTTTAGAGGAGGGCATGCTGGTCCTAACATGTTCTTTGAGGCTAAAAGACACACCAACAGTGACGATTTCCCTGTTCTTCATTGATATACAAGCTTTGAGACTCTAAGTATAGGATGAAAATCACTATTAGATTTTACAGGGATGATGAGATGATACATCTTAATTTTAATTGAAGCAGGGAGAAAAGGGTAGCAGAACAATCAGGAGTTACAAGTCATGAGGAAAAGTCAGGAGGTGTTTGTTCTATGCCAGTGTCTTTCCCCATCTGTTGCACACTCTGACTAACTTGCTACACCTGCTTGCTTCACTCTGCCCCGTGAAGAACTAGTTTTCTCACTTCTGTCCACCAGGAGGGTGGGGTATGGCCAATCTCAGAGTCCTGGGAACAAGGTGTGGAACCCTTCCTCACAAAGAGTATGGTGGAAAGATCCAGAAGTGCAGGCCTTTTATAAGCACCTACTGTAATGTGACTTTTTGTATTAGTGTGTTTGCATTAGTGTGCATTTATTTATTTATTTATTTATTTATTTATTTATTTATTTATGCAGCTGTTATGAAGCAAACTTAATAAAGTATTGTGTTATTTCTTTCCTTACAATAGCTATTGGCCCATTCCTAACTTCAGCCATCAAATATGAAAAGAGTGCCAACCATCTCCTCTCCAGGGCAGGACCGTGCTGATTTAATATAAGAAGGCTCATGATTAACTTCAAGCCTTATACAACCTCTTCCCACTTCTGTGAGAGAAAATCCTGTTTATCTGCTGTGTTCTTGATTGCTCGGTTCTCATCTTCATGACAAAGCTCTGCCATTAATGGACGTCACCATCAATAGAATATATGTAACCAGGAGGGAAGAAACACCGTGTATAGAGTTTGTCTCACGATTCATGTCAACTAAAGTGACAACAAATTGCATTAATGATTCCCTCAAGAGATGTTTAGCAAAACTCAACCATCCACTGGTTCCTTCCTTTTGTACAGTTTCTTCACCCCCTTTAAAGTAATCCGTGTGTTTAGAAGAATCACAATCAGAGACCCAGGCAAAGCTATGTGTGTTCATATATTAGTTGAAAGATACTGCAATGATATTTAATATGAATTTTATTTTTAAATTTAAAGTTTATCTTTGATGAGAATTTACAAAGAAGCTTTATAATTTCTTCATTACTTAATTATTTTAATCCCCAAGATGATCCTCAAAAAGACACAGTGACACTCAGAAGGAAAATTTGTTTAGACCTAGGACTTATGTTGGGTCATGTTAGGGGTAGAGTTAGGAAGGTTAAGAAGCTTCATATGAAATTCTAACTTCATCCTCTTAAAAAATTATAGATAGATAAATACACAGAGTGACAAAGTTTAGGGGAGGACAGACAAAATCTCACTATGTTGCCCAGGTTAATCCCCCTGCCTCATCTTCCCAGATGCTATTATTAACAGGCATGTACCATTGTACCTGGCACAAATTGTTTTTTAACTGAAAGATACTTGTACATCTATAGAGTACAGTATAAGTTGAAGTATGCATTTGATATGTAAAGATCAAATTAAGATATTATCATTTATGTGATCCCAAACAGTTATTATTTCTGTTTTGAGAATCATTGGTTCCTTCTTTTTTAGTTATTTGGAAATATACATAAAATTGCTCTGGTCAGTAGTTATGCTACTGTGCTAAAGAGTGCTCAAACCACCTCCTTCTACATTACCATACTGTTGTGTCTGTTGTCTTACCTCCTTGAGCCTCATCCTTTAAGTGTCCATTGCTCTTTCTCCTTCTATAAAATCTCTTTATTTGTTTTTGTTTTTACAAGTGAGGATCTTCAATACTTGTTTTCTATGCCCACCTTATTTCATTTATCACACTATCCCTCCTTACATCTATGTTTCCACAAATGACAGGATTTTATTTTAATTTTTGATAGGATGCTATTACACTGTGTTACTGTCCACATTTTCTTTCTCTGTTCATTCATCCATGGACACTGTCATCGAGTCCTTACCTTGACTGCTGTATAATAAATATGGCATGTGTGGGTCTCTGATACAATAAGTCCATTTTCTTTAGTTCTATACCTGGTAGTGAAATAGCTATGTCATATTATGGTTCTATTTTTAGTTATTTCCCATGTTGGCTATAATATGCCACCAAAAGTAGAATAGAACTTCTTTTTTTCTTAGATCCTTGGATAACATTTATCAGTTTTGTCTTTTTTTATAACTGCCATTCCAAAGGGGATGGAACAACATCTCAGTGTAGTTTTTCTTTTTTTATCCTTCTGCTAATTAGAGCTGGTGAGTATTTGGGGTGGGAGGAATCTCTATTCAGATCAATTTCCTATTGCTTAAGATTATTTGAGTTATTTTCTTATACATTGTATATCAGCATTTTACCAGATGAATAATTAATCAATATTTTCTCTAATTCATAAGTTTTTTCAGTTCTAATAATTTTATTTTATACGCAAATACCTTAATAAAGTCAAATTTAATCCAATTAATTTGATAGAGTTACTCATAATTCTTGTTAATCACAAAAATATTAGCGCTGATTCTTCTTTTAGAAAAAGAAATATAACGTTAGAGATATTGAGAGAGGGGAAAGAGAAACAGAGAGCGATTGAGAGAGACAGAGAGCAATTGAGAGAGACAGAGACAGAAAGAGGAGTCATGCAGTGTGGCAAACTTCTGAAGGCAGAGGATGGGAAAGTTCTAGCTCAGGGTGTGTAAGGACATTGTAGCCAACTGGGAGCACAGTGAAGCTCAAAACAGGGAAGATCTCTGAGAATAAACAGCCTTGCAGGGCTGGGCCTAGGGCCAAGCCCTCACTCTCCTCACCCTCTGTCCAACATGTCTTCATTCCTGCCCTTCCTGCTCCCTCTCACTGGATTCTCTCCTGAGTTTATGTAAGAGTGGGCTCTGGTGAGGACCTCTTCGATTTGGCTGTGCTGTAGACTGTTTGCCCAGACACTCTTTCGCTCTCTCCTGAGAGAAGGTGTGGGCAGAAAAAGCAAAACAGAAGCCCGACCTTGCTGCCATCTGGCCCAGCAAAGTTGCCATTTGCTTTTGCAGACATCTGTGGCTCTGGAGAGCTTCATGCTTGTGATGGCGAAGCCGTGAGTTCTGTTCAGATTCCTCTGAGACTCCTGAGTAAGAGTTCTGAAGTGGAGTAGTAAAAGGTGGAGTATTAAGGGAGATGGATTCTAAAAGGGGGGGGGGGGGAACAAGGTAGTTAGTGCTAAGCGTTTGGGTAGTGTGATCTGAGAAACACTGAAAAGCTCATTCTTGCCAAAGAAAATATTCCCTAGCACAGGGAGAAGGTGGGTGATCAGTCTGGCTGCTGGTCTGGGGATGCTTTGAGGAAGACCCTGGCAAAGGATAAGAAGTAAAGGCCACACAGAAAGGCACAGGGAGGAGCCCACGTGGTTATCACCGACTCGACAGCTCCCAGTCTCCTGCGGCTCACACCCTGGTTGTTCATCCCCTCATAGTTAACAGAAGTTTCTGCAGGTCTCCTCAACCACAGCGTGGGCATGCCTGCATGCTTCCTTTGTAAATAGTACGTATTCTAGTATTCCAGATTAGAGAAAGTGTGTAATACGAAGCGAGTACATGTAAGAATTCTTTATTGTTGTGAATGTCATGTTTTACTTGGGGTCTTGTGGGGTTGGCAGGAGAAACTGACACATTTAGAAAGTATTTTTTAGCTTACTCAGGAACTACTAAAGCTCCCAATTTTCTTCTCTAAGTATCGAACTGATAAACTTCATTTTTCTCATAGAAGATCCAAATGGCATCGACAGAGGTGACCTCCAAACAAAAAGAGCTGTTCGCAAAGCAGGGTCATGAATTTTCTAGGGCTGAGGGGCAAAGGGGCATTCAGGCATGAAGCCTTTGACAGCTTATTTCAAGGCACAAAAGCACAAGTTCAGTTTTGAATAGACCACTTGCCAAAACTCGAGGCAATAAGTAGTCTTTCCAGGAAAAGGGAAGAAGGAGCTGACGGGCATGAAGCTGCAGAGTGAAAGGTCCAAGTGTGAACAGACTTGATAGTGGACAGCGATTCCTGGTCTCTAAAAGAGGTGTTTGTGCTCTTCCTTATTTCCGCTTATCATCCTCCACTCCCCCTGCAAGATGCTGTGACACCTTCAGGAAAAAGAGAGAGCAAGCTTTTCTTTTTCCTTCTTCATTTCATGATGCCATGACACATGCTCTGACACAACAGCCTTGCAAATGAGAAAGCACCATGGAAACCTTGGCAGCCACAGTTGACCCAGGCTGTCATTTAGCCAACAGTATTCATTTTTACTCTATGATCCGGGCATACAGTTCTGGGGTTCTTCAAGTGACTGCCCTGCTTAGGAATGAAGGTCTGTGCTCAGAGGTCTGTCCACAGAAACTACAGTGTGATGTGGACGATGAGATGGCTCTGTGGTTAATGGCACAGGCTACTCTTCCAGAGGCCATGGGTTCAATTCTCAGCACCCACGTGATGCATAACCACAAGTTACCCCAGGAGATCCAGCTCTCACTCTGCCTACCATGGGAACCAGGCAAGCATGTAGTGCAGACACACATACAAGCAAAACACCCATACACATACGTAAAAATAGAAGTACCTGTCAAAGAAAATGATGTCGTGGATATTTCAAAAAATTCTCTTTTTTTAAAAAAGCCAGTTAAAGTTTATTAGGAAAATATTGTAATATCAATAAAAGAGAAAATAAGTGCCAAGAGAAAATTGGTATGTGACATAGAAGGCATGTTTGCCCCATGCTTCTCAGGAAACCCACCTTGTAAACATTCTTGAGCTGTCAAGAAATCATTACACTTCTTTGGGGATTGCGACCTTAATTGGAGCCAGTTTGGGTCTTTCCCCTCTATTGACTGTCAGGATGGAATTTCCGTATTGGGAAATAGAGTCTGATTTCTATGTTTTCGAACAAGGATTTGCCTTAAGAGTTGTCTCTGCTTTTGTTACAATAAAATCCCTGAGATTCTGTGTTTTACATTAAAGTGCTGTTTATTCTATCCAGCTCATATTTTCAGAGGCTGAAGGTCCAAGGTTGGGTGGCTCCTTCTGTTTGGTCTCTGGTGAATGTCTCCTTGAATGGAGGGAAACGTGATGAACAGCAGAGTGTGTGCAAAATCACATGATGGATCTGAAAGTCAGAGAAAAAGAATGGCCATCCTTTATTAAAACCCACGTTCACAGGAGCCAACACTCTGCTAGACCAGATTAATCATTTCTCCAGGCAGTGTGGCTCATGACCTAAGCTTTGTGCTGAGTGCCAAATGTTTTAGGTTCCACCACCTCTCAACGTTGCCTCCTCCTAATGAAGGTTTGGAGCCCAAACACATCCAAATCAATAAAGCACTTTTTCAGTAAAGGGACAATATTTTAGGCATCTCAGATGCAATGGTCTCCACTTCAAATGCTCAGCTTTGCTCTATGCTTTTCAAGTAGACACACACAGTGTGTGAACAACGTACCATTCATGAGTCCGCAAGCACATGCTCATGTCCTTATAACCCATGCCATGCTTTTGTTTTTATGTTCTAGAATTTAGGCTCTACTCTTTTGCACAACAATAGTGTATGTTGAAATATTCTGCTTAGATCTTTTAAATGTTACACAGTATTTAATTATCTTTATAAAGATGACTTGCTAAAATTCTCCTGTTGTCAAGTATTTGGATTTTCTCCCATTTCCTCTCATGAGCTAAATAAAGCCACTGTAAAAATCTCCGTAAAAGTGACACGCAAGAAAGTTAAAATCTAAATGTAAAAATGATATTACTTATGCTAGCTCACTAATTATTATTTTGTAACATGGTGGCATTATGCACTCCAAACGTAGGTAATTATTTTTAATACAGCTAGATTGAAAATTCACTGGATGGCTCTCTCACTTTGAACTATCTGTTGGGAAATTTATCCAACACAGCCTTCACTGAGACACAGGACTTGATCTGAATATTTTTATCTGAGCTTTTTTTTCTTACACCGTAGTTTACTGCAGATATTATACATCCCTTCCCATATTCGATGAGGTATCTCATACTACGCCACAGATTCCATTGTGGTGACAGTGTAGGCTCTTCAATCTAAAGTGCCCTTTCTTACTCTAAGTCATATAGTTTTGTCACCATTGTCAATAATCTCTAGCTGCTGTCACACTCAAGCTCTGTCTGTTCTTCTTCCAACAGGGGAAAGTTGAATCTGAGAGCTAATTGCATCTTGTTAGAATAAATTAAAAAGCAAAACAACCAACCAAGCAAACAAAAACCTTTCCAAGCTCAGAACCCAGGGCCCCTTCTGTTTCCAGGGCCAGTGGCAGACCCTTGCTATTTAGATCTATGGTGCTGATGTCTAAAGTAGCAGACAGATACAAGAAAGCATCACAAAGAGCTGTTCTCAGGTGTTCCTTTGTTTTCAGGATGAATCTCATTCAATGGGAGCATCTGGGAAACAAAACACCTAATTGAAATGATCCAGACAGCTGGACATCCAAACACACCTGCTTCCAGACTTCTATTATATCCAATGCGTATCTTTAAGCATTTAAGACACATCTATGTCTATAGATCTATACCTATCTATACATATGGGTGTGTTTATGGAGAAAAGATGTGTGGTGTCATCTAGACCTATTATTTCTCAAACTATTTACAGGTAAAGTACTTGATTTTTAAGCTTCAAAATGTCACCAACTGATATTGTCCTTTTATAAAATACAGCCAAAATTATTATCAGACAATGAACACGGAAGATGTCAGGCTGTGGCTTTGCGTTTAGTGTCATAGGCTCTTTAGGTCCTCAGCTAGAGCAGTTCTCAGATATTAAACTAAGAAGAATAGATACAACATTTGATAATCAAAAGCTAAGGTGCAATCTAGGATCTAGGAGAATTAGGATGAAAAAATGGGTTATCCACACGGCTTTAGTGTAACAGCTAATAAACAGAATTGGGTGTACATAGAACCCTTCCCCCCCCCGAATATTAGCTTAGCAATGCAAAACTTGCTGTGTAATTCAGCAAGGTTGCCAAATATACTATTAATAAGAAGAGATAATAAAAAAGAAATGCATTCACAACATGAGGAATTCCTAAAATTCCTAGAATAGAAATGGCAGTGAATGTACAGGGAATGCATGAAATATTATGGATTAGAGTTAGAAATTCAGTTATAAGACACAGGAGATTTGACAACAAATGAAATTGCTTTGTATAAATTGCTCAGTTCTTCCCTATGCGAATCATGTATTTATCTTGTTCTGATATCAATTTCAGCAGAAACTCCTGAGAAACTCAGCAAGTTGATTCCACAATGAACCTCACAGAGTTTTGATTCACAAATAGGTCAATCACATATGTACTCACTCACTCACTCACACACACACACACACACTCTTGCACATATTTGTACATGCAAACATACACACTCACACTCAGCCCCCCTCAAATGCAAAAGGAAAAGCTTCCTGTAGCAAACCGGAAGCAGCAGTTGGACCGAATTAAAATGAGCATCCTGCAAAGAAACTTATATGAAGGACAAGAAAACAAAACAGCTGTTTAAGGAAAGTTGATGGAAGCTGATTTATTATATTGAAAATAAACATTCTAGATTTTTATATCATGCTATGTAGACTTTAGATAGCTTAAAGACATAGTGTAAGAGTACAACTGTAACCAAGTAAAAAGAAAATGTGACTTTAAGGAGGAAAGGGATTTTTAAACAAGATGCTGTAAGCACAAACTTAAGGCTAGGACTATAAGCGAATGGTTCTCAACCTTCCTAATGCTGTGACCCTTAAATACAGTTCCTCATGCTGTGATGACCCCCAACCATAAAATTATTTTTGTTACTGCTTTGTAACTATATTTTGGCTACTGTTATGAATCACAATGTAAATATTATTGGACATAGAGGTTTGCCAAAGGGTTACAACCCACAGGTTGAGGACTGTTGCCACAATTTCTATTTAGAATGGGCACAATTATCTTAACATACGTCTTCTGTATTCAGAGGAAATGATAGAAAAGCTGAAAATCATTGGGATTATGAAAGAAATGTCCAATGCTCAGTGGGGGTGGGGGCAGAGAGAAAGATGCATAAAAGGTATACAATAATTCACAAAGGGAGAAAACGGAATGACTAAAGTTAGATTCCTAGCCTCATCAATATTCAGAAGCAGAGCAATGAAGGCAACATCGATGGACCATTTCATACTCAAGTGGCGACATTAAAAAACTTATGGGGCTCCAACTTATGAGCCAGTGGAAGGAACAGGAGCCCACATTGCATGGGGGTGGGGAGGGTAGGAACTGGCCCAGTCTTTCTGAAGTCAGGCAGCTGTTAGCCTTAGTGTCGGTGCAGCCTGCAGTGGAGAGTTTTTCCTGGGAGTTCTCTCTTAGGCCAATGAGATAGCACATAGGGAAATGAGCACAGCAGCTTTCTTTGCAAGCAAGTAGTTGTCCTTTGGCATGTGGAAGGCTAAGATCCCAGGAGTAAGGTAGTGAGAGAGTGCACATCAAGCAATGCACTGGGCATGGACATAAATACAGTACTGAAGCTAAAGGCACATTTGACTGCTGCTCATTTTTCGCAGGTTCATGCATAAAAGTGACATTTATTAAGAATCTTTAATGCACACTAAACTATAAAGAGTGGTATTAGAAGGTGGCAGATGAAGGGAAAATACAAAATGAAGTAAGAAAAGGTAACTATGGGATCAAATATGAGAGGGTACCACGAGTTGACATAAGAGGCCGATAAACCAAATCTCCGCCTAAATTCAAACCGCTCCTCCAATGAGCTTGGAAGTACCAGACTGCCCTCATGCTTAATTCATAGTCAAGTTTTGTTGAAAAGCCACCCCCTTTTGTCCCCTAGTACAGAGCAGAGTAAGCAGTTGAAAGATTATAATCAGTATTGTCAAGACTTGGGACCCACAGACCATGTTACCCTTAGAATCAAAGTCTATCGGAGTACTATGCATGCTCGGTCTCTCCACGTTTCTCCCAAGCACATGAACATGCAGGAGCTCTGCAGAGCAGAAAGTGCAGATTAAGGCCCTGTTGTTAGACTTGTGGACTGTGTGTCTCCTAACCTTGTGGGACTCTCAGACTTTGCAATGTTGATAGCTAGCCGAGTGGGAAGGGAAGCAATGGTTTCTCTTTCCCATGAAGGATTCCCTGGCCAAGGTAGCCTAGAAACGCCTGCGTGTGTTCTTGCCTGAGTCGTATTTTCCATGTTCTTCTCAACATGCTGGCAGTAGCAAATGTCTTCACGATGGCTGTTGTCCAACGAGCTCAAAGCCAGAGCTTTGCTCTGGGAGAGCATCCAGAAGAGTCATTTGGATTCTGCAGCCGAAGAGTCCCAAACTTTAAGGAGGACCCAGAGGCTGTGCTGGCTGCCTCTTCCAGCCTCTGCAAGTTGAGTAGGGGAAAGGCTGAGTCATTGTGCTTCCCTTAATGCCTGTTCTTAAACCAGGATACTCAAATGTTTGGGAGTGCTTCAAGGGCAGGAGTCCAGCACCACTCAGAACAGAGCATGAGAGGATTTGTCCCACCTCTACGATGGGTATGGAGATGTGTTTGGTAGAGTTTTCCTCATGAGTGCTGTGTTCGGGAAAAGGCTGCTGGGTGCTCCCCTCACCCCTCAGTGTGGAGAAACACTGGAAGTTCCTACATAAAACAGTAAAACTCATCTGAAAGGCTTTCCAGTCTCAAGTCACATAAGGTCTGATGTGCTTAGAATATGAGACTGCTCTTGTAGTTTCTTTAAATCCCCTTTTAAGATGTTATCATATGATAACCTGCTTACTTTTTTAAATTCCATTTCATAGTTTTATCAAAACTGCTTAAGTAGCTATTGTCATTCCAACTTAACAGTGAACTGTGTTAGAGAGATAACCTGCCTTGCCCAGCGGGTTGTCATTAGGACACAGAAGAGCCCAGATGCAATCCAGGGCCACAGGGGCCACTGTGTTCAGCCTCACACTGTCCTGATATTGGTGTTAAAAGCGTCTGCTAAGATAACAGATGTTGTTTATGAGACAGATGGAAAACTGAGTTATCCTCAGAACCTCAGCACTATGAATTAGCTCTAATTATGCAGATGTGATCTGAAAGCCGGTCTCCTTCACACAGAGCTCCCGAGACCTTGAAAAAGTAAAGCAGAGATTTTTTTTTTAAAGTTCCAAAGTTTTAGTTCACTTACTATTAAAAGAAAGTAAAACGCTACCCAGCAAATAGAAGGTCCAGTCAATACCAATTCCCTTCCTATATCCTGCCACATATAAAAACACAGTGGGATTTTAGGGGGAAAGACTGGATATCAGAGACTCTAAGGAAGGACAACTGTAAGGCCGAGAAACCACATAGTTCAAGTTAGCTTGAAAGAATTCCAAGAGACATTGCAAGGCAATGAAGCCTACTTTTCCAAAGATTCTACTGAGAAGGAATCCATAGTTGGCCTCTGCCATGTTAAGTTATGGGGCCTGCCCCTTCTTTCCATGTCTTGGTCGCTTTTTTTCAGCCTTATGAGTATCACAGGCTAAAGTACAATAAACAGACATTTATTGCTTGCAGTTCTGGAGACTGGCAAGCCTGGGGCTTCAGAAGGCATACTTGGTAAGGACATACTTGCTGTATCATAAAGAGGAGATAGTATCATATACAAAGAGGAAGGAAGGAAGAAGGAAAGAAAGAAACAAAGAGAGAGAAAGAAACAAGGGAATTCATCTTTTTATGGAGAACTCATTCTCTGGATGTGATGACTAACCTTCTCCCATGGTAATGACATGACCCTACTGGTGGGGACAAAGGCCTCATGACCTAGTCACCTTTAAGGTCTCACCCCTTTACACTGTTGAGTGGAGATTAAGTTTCCAACATGAGGCCTTTGAAGTTAACAAACCACACAGAACTGCATACTTTGCTCAGACCAACGGATGTGCAGATAGATGTGTTTGCCTGGCACGGTTCTTCATGGAGGCTGAAAGCAGAATGTTTTCACAGTCAGAGAAGCTCAGCAACGGCTTTCTTCCCACACATTAAGGCTGTAGGTCCTAAAACTTTGGCTTTCCGTTGAAGGCCTTGATACCGCTGACAGCACTCTTGCCAGGCTTCTCTGTGTGAGCGTGTGCCTACACTTCAACGCTCAGAGCCTCACATTCACCTTCTCTAAACTTACTACCCCAGGGATTGAGATTTGTAAAGTCATGTACACTTTTGAAACTATGTCTACATCACAGCTTCAGTTCCACCACTTCGAGAGTGCACACATATCATTACCCTGAATTGTGCATGAGAACGCAGCTCTGAGAGGTCTGGGAAATTGCCAAATACTCTGGATGAATCTATGGAAAAGCTGGGAACACATTGCAGATCTTTATTCCCTCGGTAAAAACTGCCTTCCTCAACAGGAGCAGCTTCAGCCACAGAAGTAGCTGCTGGGCCTTTTCCCACCTGTTGCTGTCATACTTAAAGACAATCCCCCAACTCCCTCCTCCCCATACCTCCCACCTCACACCATGACCCTTCATTTCTTTCCACAGTGATACCTCTGTACTCTACTCTAGACAAGCTCAGTGTCCTTTTTATATTTGTGGGTCTCACCTCAAATCTTTATAGCTATGTGTTCTGTTACACGGAGTAAATCCAGGTACAACACAAAGTAGCTGGTTGACCATGGACAAGTCACCTAAACTTCTATAGCCTAAGGTATGTATGTATTTCCTATGTTAACCTGTGTGATGACAGCAACTTCTGACATTTACCGTGAAGATGGACAAGGTGATACAGGAAGATGTTTTTATAAAATAATAAAATATTGGATAACCTGTCCCTTGGTGTTATCAATGATCAAAACAAAGGTAGTTTGAGAGGTAGCAAGGCAGGAGAACATATTCAGACCCAAGGACACCCATTAGGTCATAAGTGTGGTACTTTTACTTTATATTATGTTCCTGAATCTTAAACTTCATCTTTGATAAAAAAAAAATTCTTCCTTTTGAAGATATAACGAAGTGATGCATTAAAGTTCCTTCCACTATGCCTGGGACTCAATAGCTTATATTGTTGCTGCCATCATGGCTGTCTTTTCTTCGAAAGCAGAATAATTTCTTATATACCTCGTGGCCGATTGACACTAAAAAGAGTGTTTTGCAAATAATAGGGAACAAATATAATTTTTGAAAGAATGACTCATTTTTTTAAGTTATACGAGGTAAGAAATGGAAGATGCCATTAGTTTGGGCAATACCACAACTTGTTGTTTTTGTTCTAGTCAGAGACACCATGTTATATAGCAGACTAAATGAACCTAAATAAAAATTAATTATTGGGATTTATCCCAACTGTCTCCTCCACTCCTAAAAATTGAAGAATATGTATTTTCACAACACATATTGTTTTCATTGTACATGTAGCTTTCTAGGTCCCGCCATGCCATTAGCATATAAGAATAGAGTTCTCATGTACAGTTGCTGACATCATCAATATCCCAGTAAAATGCAGGCTAACAGGAAAGCTCATGGAATGTTTGCTGATGATCGTGGTGGTCCCACATCCTACTGCCCAGGGTCAGGCTCAATAGATAGCATCTAAGGCTTCTAACATAGACTCTATTCTTTTTCTTCTCTTTTGAATCTTTGGAGAAAAAAAATGCCTGAGTTAACTTTGAAAAGTAAAACTCCCATTGATAAGGATGTTGTGCTTTTTACATTAAGGTGTTAAGATGAGAAGGGAAGTGTGGCCGGACAGTCAACTAAATTAATTAATGTTAAATTAATTAAGTGCGCAGCTGGGCACTGAAGCCTCATCCTACCAAGTGTGATGAGTTTAGCCACACACCTTCAGCTTGTTAATTCTGGGATCTCGTGATATTTAATATTAAGTACTTAAGAATGAAAGGGTACTCTCTAAATTTTAATATTTCTGGAGCTAGATTGTTTTATTTTATGTGATACCTCTGATCATACAGTTTTCATTTGTATACTAGTCAGGGATCTCTAGAGTAGCAGAGCTGATACAATGAATATATATTAAAAGACATTTATTAGATTGATTTACATAACACAGTTGGAGTAGTAAGATAAAAATGGCTGTCTCACTGTGAAGATGCCCAGAACATGGCAGATTCTCAGTTCATGATGCTGGGGTGCTTTAGCTGTACCAATGTGGTGCCCAGGGACTTGAAGATTTTGGGAAAGCTGCTGGTTATCAGTCCATGCTAGAAACCTAAAGAAGCTGATGTTAATAAAAGAATTAGCTGTGGCAATGAGAGAATAGATACAGTTTCCAAAGAGAGTGGAAGCCAAGCACACAAGCAAACAAGCAACTAAGGAAACAAACAAACAATCAAAGAAAGAGAGAGAAAAAGGAAAGAAGAAAAATATTTCATTCTCCCATTCTCCCATGCTCTTTATTATCTGGCCATTGGCCAGGAAGGGCTGTCCATATTTATGGTGGGTCTTTCTCTTTGCACATTGGTTAAGGTGGTCTAGACAATCTTCTTCAGCTATGCCACAAGTTCACCCAATGTGAACAGCCTCCGTGGTATAGACTCTGTCCCCAGGTTATTCTCAGTAATGTCAGGTTCACAGTTAAACCTAACCATCATGATTTACATCACATAATTTGCCTCTCATCACCATCTTGTGGAGAGTATAGAGTTATTTCCATTTTACAGATGAGGACCCTGGGCAACATCAGTTAACTCACTGGTTAAGGCTGGTACAATCAGGTCACTGATAGTCTATAGTTGTATAATAAATTAGCCAGTATCTTAGTGATTTGAAGCATCAAACATTTGCTATGTCACAATTTCTGAAGGTCACACACAGCCTGACTCCATCTGCTTGACAGACTTTGAGCCAAAAGCTTTTGCTGAAGGTTAAATAGGGTGAGGTCTGTTTCCAAGCTTACTGTAAGTCATGGGCAGAATTGGTTCCTTGCAGGCTATCAGACTAAGGGTTTCCTTATTAATCATCAAAAAAGAGGATTGATCAGTTCTTTGGCTCTCCACAGACTAACTCACAACATGATGACCGATTTTCCGTATAGTGTTCAATGAGAGAAACAGAACCCAATAGACCATGATCGATTTTATTATGCTCAGTTCATTAGAAATAGGTCAGTAATCCCAGCCACACTCAAGGACCAAGCAGACTAGGAGTCAGGAAAGCGAGAGACCATCTTAAAGGCTACAACCATGGTAACGAAAGGATCCAGCCTACTTCAATGTTCTTTTGGAAACACTATGTTTAACAGTCAGGATCCATTAATTATTCATCTGTATTCATTATAAGAACTACTGTTTCTACTAAAGCCCAAAATCAGAGTTCGGAGGAAGCTCACAACAATTGGGAGAAGCACAGACAACTTACAAAAGTGGTATCAAAATTATATTAAAGAAAAAAAAAAGGCAGCATTGTGGAAATCAAGTAGAAAGCCCAGCCAGGGGATGCTTCCTGCAGAGAACTGACTGCAGAGTGTTGATGGACCTGGGGGACAGGCAAAGATGACGTGAGAGAAGTGAAAAGATGCTTTCCAGTACCCATGAAAAGCAGTCGGAGAGAACATTACCTGTTTGACGAAATGTGAACTCTTTAGTTCAACTGTTGGAAAAGAATCAGCTAGTCTTGAGACTGGGATAATTAAACGGTGTGCAGCAGTGCTGGACTCCTGTCCCCGCGCGGGGAACCTTTGCAAAAGTTAAATGAGATGGTGATGTAAAAGCCACTGGAGTGGGGTCCAGCACAGATTCATTTCACGTCGCTCTAGGGAGCACAAGGTGTCGTCTGGGTGGAGAAGAATGGGCTCGTTCATGCAAGGGTCTTGCACACCATAAGACGGACGCCACCTTCCCGAACACATCAAGGACGGCGACTAAATGGGAACTGCGGTTTAGAAAGCTCATTTACCTCTGTAGTCTGGAAGATGGAAAAGAGGAAAAGAAACCAGAAAATGAGGGTTAGAAAAAGGAGCGAGTGCAGTAGATCTAGATTAGAAATGAAGGTGATAAAATAGTGATAAATAGTGACTCAAGGCCAAGTACAGGGAAACACAGGGTGGAGTGAATGCAAGAGCGTTGGGGCAATAAACTGTAGATACGCGGGCTGTGAAGTAGAAGGAAGAACAACAGGTACTGTTGGTTTCTGGCTTGAAAGGTGAGAGAGCCTGGCTAAATAAGCCTGACCAACTCCATGACAGGCCTCATTTTTCTTGCAAGAACAGGCCTAAGAGTTAAAACCACAGAAATAGAGCAACCAATCAGAAACAGCCAAGACATCGGGCCTGGGGAAGATAAGGTTGCTTAACAACCAGCATGAACAGCACCTGAGTCCTGACCAGAGTCACATAGCCTCCATGGGCACCAGCCAATCCCAATCAGGGTTACATAGCCACAGCAGGAATTCCCTTTTCTAGCCTCAAAGGGACCGTCAGTTCCCCTTGGGGGCCACTGCCATGTTGTAAATGTGGTGACCCTGGCATGCTGGACTTCTCCAGAATAAACCCCTTTTGTTGCTTGCATGCTACTCGAGTCTGGGGTTGTTCTTTAAATGTATTCCAGGCCCTAACAAAAAGACAGGAAGATAAGTATTCAATTTCCCATGAAATGGTAGGTAAGAGGCACATTAGAGATGAGTAAGAAAATGGTATAGTTTGAGTGCAGTTCAGATAGGATGTTGGGGCTGTGGTATTCAGCGGGCTCCTGAAATTATGGTCAGAAACTGAGAGAAGGGGTATGAGCTGGATGACATGTCTAATGGTCATAGAACCAAGGGAATAGATGCCATCAACAAGGCAGAAAAGAAATCAAGGACAGTTCCCCTGGGGAGAGTGGTATTTGAGGGATAGGTGTCTTCCGTGACGGAGAAACAACAGCCTGCAACTTGATAAGAAAACTGGAAATGAAGCCTGAAGCAAAAGAGAATAATCATTGAAAGGAAGTCACCAGAAGGGTCAAATGCTAAAGTAAAGAGAATATAAAAAAGGCTACTGTCTTAGGTAGGGTTTTATTGCTGGGAAGAGGCCCTGTGACCTCCTGCAACTCTTATAAAAACAACAACAAACATTTAATTGGAACTGGTTTACAATTTTGAGGTTTTGTTCTCTTCTGTGGGAAAATCAGGCCTCCCACAGTTCAAATCACCCCCAGCACCATTGTCTTCCATGTTCCTGCTAGGATGGCCCATGAGCCCCACTTAAAGCATTCAACTGCTTTTCTAATCCAAAGTCTCAAAGTCTACATACCTCCAAACAAAAGCATGACCAGACTAGGGGAGGAGCATGGGAGGAGAAGAGGGAGGGAGGGTAGGATTGGGAGGGGATGAGGGAGGGGGCTACAGCTGGGATAAAAAGTGAATAAATTATAATGAAGAAGAAATATATATATAATGATCAGGCCTCTTACAACACTACCCCAGTCCCTGGGACCAAGTTCTGCCTTAGTTTAGGGTTTCTATTGCTGTGAAGAGACCCCATGACCACAGCAACTCTTATAAAAGAAAACATTTTATTGGGGCCAGCTTACAGCTTCAGAGATTTGGTCCATTATGAAAAGCATCCCAACATGCAGGCAGATGTGGTGCTGGAGAAGATGCTGAGAGCTCTACATCGGATCCACAGGCATCAGGAGACTTAGGACCACACTGGCTGTAGCTTGAGCTTTTGAGTTCTCAAAGCCCACCTGCACAGTGACACACTTCCTCCACCAAGGCCACACCTACTAATGGTGCAACCTCCTATGTGCCAAGCATTCAAACACATAACGGGGCCACTTCTATTCAAAGCACCACAGCTGTCAATAAAACCGTTTTGCTTTGTTTTTGTTTTTGTTTTTTTGAGTGACAGCTGCGTATTAGACGCCTCACGGTTCTTTGAATGTAGAATTGGGGGTAACACACACGAGAACAATTCTAATTTAAACAAAGACAGGTGACCGTTTCACATACCAAAAGTCTGGAGAGAAATCACCATGTTGATTAGGATTTAGACTTGGCTGCTCACTATCCGACTACCTCCAAAATACTTCAGTGTCTGCTAGTCATGAGGAAATAAATATTAGGTTGGCAACCAAGAGGGCCTCTTCATGTATCATCCTAACAGATGTTGAGATCATTATCTTGGGGGAAAAAGAGAGGAAGCCACAGGGGAGGTGAGGCAGGGAAGATCCGTCCAAGAATGCACATCAAGGAGAAGATTGTGGTGCAATCCAAGCCTGTGGTCTTTGAATAGCTCCTGGTAGAAATGGCTCCCAGCACTTCTCCTAGAAGAGCATAAGTCCTTTCTTACTGTGTTTTTAGGCACTCATCACCCCATTCATGTGTTTGTGAAGGTGTTCTCTCTAAACGAGCTGCCCGGGCTTTGCTTGTCTATGACTTCATCAGTTTATGACTAATTACTTCTGCATCTGTTAAGATTACTCAGAATTCTAATTTTACTCTGCAGGGGTTTAGTCATTCCATACAACTCAGTACTAACGAAAGCAAGAAATGCGCTTGGCAATATATGTCCAACTCTTATAGCCATCACCCATATGGTGAGAGACCAAGACTACATCTTGAGTCTGATTCATAGAACATCCATCTCTCGATACAATGCCCCTAGAGATTGTTTTTGCCTAGTTTATTAGATAATTTGCCATGGTTCAGAGTCATGTATTTTATCAGTGGTGAGATAGACTATATTTCTTATTACTTATTTTATCTACAGTAGCCCATCCAGCTGCCACAGAAGAACATTATCAGTTTGCATGGATGGTTTCAAAACTGCCTTGTTATTATGGATAGCTGTGAGTTTGTGTGTTAACACATTCATCATTCAACTTTCTCTAGTGTCTTCCCAAGAATCCAGATTGCAAGGATCGATCCAGCATACCCATGAACTCTCTTTTAACCCCTTGTATCTCTATATCTCCTCTCTTTCCCAATGCTTGACTTTCATCTCTGATTAATCCCTCTGAATTCCTTTTCCATAAAAGGTGTAGCTAATCCAACCCCAGAGCCATGCTCAGTGAGGAGACAGGCATACTTCTGAAGAATACCAGATTGTGGATGACTACCAGCCTTTCCATTGCTATAGCCATCCATGCATATATATATTTTTAATATCACAAAGGGGGAAAGAAGAGCAAGCGAAATTGGCTGGCACACAACCTAGTATAGTTTTAAGGTAGTATAATTTGCTTTCAGTCCCTCGTCTTCATAGGCCATCTACGATGATCAGCTGTGAGCTGTATAGTAAACCAAAGCAGAGTGGGAGACACAGGCAGAAGAAGGCTCATGGCTATAGATGCACTAATTGTGTGCTCATTAAATGCTGGGCACAAAGATCAGTACAGTTTGACACAATAACCTGCTTACTCTTTGTAAGCCAGGAGGTGGCTATGGAAAGCAGGAAACTGAGGCCTGGGGAGGTCAGTCATTGGCTTAGGCTACACAGTCACATAGAGATAACTTATATTCCAGTCTATGGTTTTTCTTGTTCGTTCTTTATGCACGTTTGTTTGTTGTTTGTCTTTCACTCCAGGGATGTGGAATGTTAGCAACTCATCTGTTTTGTGTGTCAAATGCCTAGGTGACCAATCGCTGCTTCCTCCTGATGTACCTATTTGACACACACCAAAATCTCCCTACTAGATATATACAAGGAAGAACATTTTATATCCGATTTTCTTGCATGAATTTCTTAGTTCTCTCAGAAATTTCTCCACAGCAAGGACAAAACTTAAGCTGTTTAGCATGGATAGGCGGTCTGAAAAGACTTTTGGAGAGAGAGGCTGGTTCAGATTCCTCACCATCCCCATACTGGAGTGTGGTAGGGGATCTCCAGGGAGAGATATGACAAGAGCACCGAGTCATGTACATAAAGATGGTGTCACCCAACCTGTGAGTAACAAGGTAGCTATTTCTTTCTTTTTAAGACAAATTTCTAAAGATGGAGTACAGACTGCGGTGAAGGGCAGAACTCCCTAAGGGGGAAGAGTCAGGGAACACAAGTGCAAGCTCTTCAATCATAAAGTGGTTAGATGCAGAACCTTTCATGGTGTAATTCACTTCTATGCACCTCAGCTTCTTTGTTTTAAAAGTATTCATATCAAAAGGTGGTCATGAAGGCTTGGGAAGTAACGTGTGTAAAAAGGCCATGTATCTTCTTGATAGCAAGTTCACACCTACTCTGGTATTACCCTCCGCACTCACAGGTGCAGGCAAAGGCACTTTTGTGTGGCACTTTTCATAAATCTTTGTGAATGCCGTTATTGAAGTGCTCATTAGCTAACAATCATCTGCTCGTTTCCCCCAGCTGCCCTCTTTTATGATATGTGCTTGTCAGAGAGACGGCGTATGAAAACACCTGGAGTCTCACAGGTATTCATCAAATGTTAATGAATCCATGAACCACTTTTAAATAATTAGGTTAAGGGTTTTTGTTGTTGCTGTTGTTTGCTTACTTATTAGATCAGCAAGAAGTTACTTGAATGGACCTATAAAATGTCCAGAAAACCTGACTTAGGGGTGATCTGATTAATTTTGAACAACCAAAATCCATCACGTGAAAGACAAGAAAGGGCATCTCTTGGAACAGCTAATAAAGACTAGGTGTCTGATGTTGATAAGGAAGATGAGAACGTGAATAAATGAGTGATCGCCAAGAGCAGTAAAGTTCCAAGTGGCTGTGCCATTTAATAACAGAAGGGATGTGAGCTATTGGCTGCGGACTGAGAACTTCCCGGGGAACCTCTGTGCTCAACAGGAATCTTATGGAGAGCCTTTGTGAGAGTATATGACACAAACAGGAGAGCCAGAGGGT
Organism: Pachyuromys duprasi; assembly: GCA_028658305.1. NCBI lineage: Eukaryota > Metazoa > Chordata > Mammalia > Rodentia > Muridae > Pachyuromys > Pachyuromys duprasi. The sequence goes on along the minus strand of CM053759.1, from coordinate 26,395,349 downwards.
CTCCCTTCCACAGACAGAAAACCAGGGCGCAGCCTAAGCAGAGTTCCTTAAGCTCTATAACAAAGAGAGCTGTAGAGGACCTAACTTGCCTGAGGTCACGTGGACATTAAGGACTAGAGTCTGGGACCAACCTGCTACGGCTCTGGAGCCCAGGCTTCCTGGCTGTAATTTAACCTTGGAGGAAGGCAGCTGCGCAAAACCCGGGGTTTCTGTTGCGTCCAAGCGATGAAGTTGCCATGGGAAATAGGTGAGCGAGAGGAAACACACAAGCCTGTGGCTTGGTCGACCGAACAGTGCAAGCTTGCAGGCCACAGGTAGGCAGAGGCATCTCTGAGTGAGGGCTAGTGTCCTTCCTTTGAGCTTCTACAGAGAAAAGCATGAAAGACGGACACCGAAGTAGTGTGGCCTAAGGGAATCAGCTTCACAGCCAGACTAAATTTAAAGCTCCTAACGGGCATTCTCTAGGGGAAATGAATGCATTTCCCACAGTTCCCATGTAGCTAATGGTAACTGAATATGGCCCAACACAAAAATTATACACCTGCTTAAAACATGATTTTGTGCGTGTGATGTTGTTTGTCACCCCTTGACACACTCCTTAAAGTGCAAACTTTGTAGATGACATCATGTCATGAGGCTAAATGTAGAGTCTAGGGTGTACTTGGAGTGCTGTGTCACCGATCTGAGCCCCGGCTTTCTTGGATGGGAAACAGGGATATTCTGATCACCCTCACAGGAAAACAGTAATGACTAAATGAGGAGGTAGGTCTCAAATGCCAACCTCGGAGCTGGCTCTGGGTAAGAAGTAACTATGCCCCACTTGCTTGGAGAGTGCCGCTTGACCTTGGATGGCTCGGGGTGGAGGAGGGGGGAACTGTTAGCAGCACAAGTCAGACTTTGCCTTTGAGGCTCTGTGGGAAGTGACAGGGGTTGGGGTGAAGGGAATGGTTCTGCTTCACCAACTGGTAGAGAGCCGTTTCTACCAGGAGGAATGAGGCAGTGAATGCAGTTACTCCCGGGGGGCCAGAACACCTTCCCAGGGAAGGGCACTGGAGAGCCCACAGCGGCACAGACAGCTACGGCAAGCGGGTTATGTCCCCAAAGCACTTCGTGGAGGGATGGGAAGGAGGATACTTCTCAAGGGCGCTGGCAGGCATCAGATTTTTCTTACATTGTTGCTACAGTGAGACAGAGCACTCCCACCCAGCCCGGGCCAAACCACGGCTTTGTACCTGGGAAGCAGTGGGCTCTAATGGTAACAGCTTCCAGAAGACCAAGAGTTCTTTTTTTTTTTAATGTAATTTATTTATTTTTATATCAATCACAGGTTAGGTACTTTGTATCCCAGGCGTAGTCCCCTCCCTCATTCCCTACCACTCTCCCCATCCCTCCCTCATCTCCTTCCCGCCCCCTCCAAGTCCACCGATGGGGGAGGAGGTCCTCCCCTTCCATATGACCCCAGATCATCTTGTCTCCTCAGGGCTGGCTGCAATGTCCTCCCCTGGGATCTAGCCAGGCTGTTACTCCCTGGCGTGTATGGGGGAGAGACCAAGAGTTTTCTAATTCCACACTGAGTACAGCCTCCATGGAACCAGAGCCTTGGTGCTCATTTCTTGGGAGCTTTTAGATGTTTGTTCTCAATCGTCAGCAACCTTGACTAAGTGTCCTCTCACTGCCAAAAACGTGGCAGCCCTGACTTGGAAGCGCAAGGTAGGGTGAGAAACCTGCCCTACTGGTTGGTACCCGAATGATGTCCACCTCCCAGGATCTCGGCCCTGAAAATAAGAATACCATTCATGTGTACCCAGGAAGGGGAACGAATACCCTTCGAGGAGCTGTTCACTATCCCACAGCTGTTAGCTGTTTCCTAGATGTCTTTCCTACATTAAGTGGTAGGGGCAGGCGCATTACCAGTGCAGTCACAGTGAAAAGCAAAGCAAGAACTAGGAAGATTCCAGGACCAGCGAGAAACAGCAAGCACAGAATTACAGAGATGACCTTCAAAGCAGCTAGCTTGGGCAGATGGCCACTGTTACCAATAAAAGTGAGCCAGTCCTAAGGGGCCCTGAGCTGCAGAACTGCATTTTAATGAGAAGGATTTTAAGCTTAGTTCTCATATGGCTCAGGGGTGTTGGTGATAATTTCATTCATGCCACAAATATTTTTTTACTGCCTACCATGTGCAAAAGTTTTCAAAATAAAATAACTGACACATTCAGAGACTAGTGTGGTACGTGCAATTTTTTTTTTTTTTGGTCAGCTGATGAGAATTACTTGAAGTGAACTGATGAAGCCTGCTAGTACACTTTCCGCTTGTTCTCTGCATGTTCGTCCCCCGCCTGCTTCTCCTCCTTCTTGTCTCATCCCAACACAGCGGTTCTTAGTTGTTTGCTTCTTGCTCCCTCCCTCCCTCCCTCCCTCCCTCCCTCTCTCCCTCCCTCTCTTTCTCTCTCTCTCTCTCTCTCTCTCTCTCACACACACACACACACACACACACTGTGTGACATCGGTCACTCGTCTTATCACTGAACCTTAAAGATTTTCAGCCACTGACATAGTATCTCTACTTCTTCCCTGACAGTTCTTGTCAAAAAAATAAAACAAATAAAGAAAGGAATGTGAAAAAATGGGCCAGATGCTGATACGGACTGTGAAAATACATAACTGAATAATACAATCTGAATTTTTTTTTTAGCATTTGGATGTGGTTGTCCACATATGTATCCAGTACTAGGGAGGATTATCACAAATTCCCAAGTTCAGTCTAAGCCTGGGCTACCTAGTGAGCATTATCAAAGTACATGATATATGCGTATGAAGACATCCACAATGAACCATTATCTTGCTGGCCAAGAAGAGGTTTTTAAGCAGAAAAGAAAAAAAACAACTCAGAAGGGGTTCAGACAGATGATATTTTTTTCACTCCAAATGGAGACTTGGGCCACTGTATGGCTGTGCGGTCATCTTACCTTGCCTCCGTCTGTTAAGATGCTATTATCTATCTCCCTTCTATCTGACCAGCCTCACTCATGACACCTTGGAATGATCCTTAAGAGGCTCCAGGTCACTAAACAGGGTATGAGACACTTATATATCATCATCTTGTATAAAGACAAAGGAAAAAAATTCAAAGATGAACAAGAAGCGGTTTGAGTGAAAACATGCAGAAGTTTAAATTCCACCTTTCCCAAGAGGCCATTCGCATCCTTCTCCCAGCCTGACAGTGGGGAACCTTGCTTGCACGTGTAAGTACAGATTGTAGTGAGTCCATCAGAATCATTCATGGATGATCCGCTGATGAATATTTATTATTTTATAGGCACCCCATGCAAACTTATTTGCCTTCTGTTACACAACAGGAAGAGAGATTGGGCTTGAAAAATTAACTACTGGCACTTGAGTGATTTTGATCTCTTTTTCTGGCAAACCCTGGAAAAGTGGCAAATTCATCTATAGTAATGCTCTTCTAGAAACGTGTTTAATGTTATTGACTCTAGAAGTTGACTCAAAGTTTTATCCTAGTATAACATACACATTCCCAGCTATTTTTTTTTAAAGTGGAAGTTTACATGTCTGATTCATTCTCTTCTCACTCTTCACCAGTTTCTGAACCACCCATTCCAGGGTGACTGTTAAAGACTGTTTCTTGATACTTGAGGTGTTGTTCAAGGGAACATAGCACCTTTTTTCCAGTTATTATATTTGCAAAATTACTTTTCTGCTTTAATTAATCACTTCTATTCAACTCAATAGTACATTTGACTTTTTTTTTCTATATGAGGAATCTGTAGCTGAAACAAGCAATCTGGGGGAGTTTCATACAGAGCACTGATCTTAACACATAATAGCAAGACACTTTCATGTTGAAGACAAAACACACAATGTTCTTGTCATCCTAGACAACAGCTGCTTTTGGAATGAGCAGGAAGATTTACAGAAAGAATGAAGCATCTGAATGCAGCTCCTACCGGTTAGCACAGCCAGTAAGAACCACGATTACTACTCATGTGTGCACCATTTTCATATGCATCTTTCCATTGTATGCTTGCAATCACCCGATAAAACACACACTGTTATTATTAATACTTTACAACCAAGTAAACACAAACTTGAAAGTTCAAATAATTCCAGCAACCAAAGAGTAGGTTTCTAAGAGGCAGGAGATAGAGGATTTCTAGACTATACTTCCATGTATTCTGGATGAGCAGGAGAAATAGACTTGGAGGGTGAAACTATGAAAGTCTAGGCAACAACAGGGATGCTTCTCAATGGTGAGTGGTTATCACATGTCAGGCAGTGCCTGAACACTTCAGATACGATCGTATTCAAGCTTTATAATCTTGAGTCCTGGAAATTATTGTCCCACTTTTTACAATTGAGACTCGAGGGAGGGAAGTCTGGAGTCCCATTTCTATCCTCTCTAACCACTCAGATTTATATTGTTTTTCTCTGTCTCTCACTTTAAAAAAACAAAGAAAAAATGTATCCACAAACACACACACACACCTCACAGAGTTCATTTTGTGTTGAGCAACTATTCTTGGCCATAGGGCCTGCCCTGTAGTGTCTATAGCATACCCAGAGAGACACTTTTTGGGAAAAGTGAGCTTTACATACAAGAGTCTAAAGGCACATGCTTCCCAAAAGCCGCTTTATGATGACTAGTGGACCTATTTTATATATTACAGCGTCTGAGGGAAAATCAGTGCACAGGGTAACCGCAGAGTATGGGACCCCTATTTTCATAGTGACACAATCTCACTTTCAGGGTGCCTAAGTGATAAGGGATGATAGTTTACTTCCATGGGGAAAATGCATGTGTACTTTATCTGTCCCACCTCTATTTCATCACAGTAAGCGTACAGTTTGAGATCTAAACCCATACAGCCTCATACTATAGAGCAGAACATGGTGGTGAAACCTGAAGTCAGAATCCTTGTTTTCAAATTCCATGTGCTCCATTCCAGTGTGATCTTTCATGATTACGTAACATTGTCTGTGAGATAATTATTTTTCATTTTAAAAAGGAGATATCACAGGGCCATTGTGAAGACTGGATATGATCATGAGCAAGAAGAAGGCAGCATGGTACAAAACACACAGCTATGCAAATAGCAGCCTGTGTTACATCCAGGTGTTGGTTGATATTGATGGATTTGATCACTGGATTAAGACAAATGCCCATTTACCTTTGTAGAAAGGAAACTAGAGATTTTTCTTCTTATTACTCTTTATGATTAATGGGATTTTACTAAAGTACTTTGAACTGAGACCTGTCAAAATAATATTGACTCTCTCTGGTTCTTTTTCACTAATAACTTTTTTTATGTGCCTCTCTTTCTTTCTTTCTTCTTCTTCTTTTTAAAAACAAGATATTCATGAAATTATTAGCTCACACCCAATGGACAAAGAGTCAATGGGGAAATTGCCATCTATGTTTGATATCATAAGTTGATTTTCTAGGTACCATGTAAAATCGACATTAAATACATTACCTATCACTTATAATGAGTGATTTTCACATATTGGATGATTTAATTTCTCAAGAGTTGGTTTTCCCATTCTACGTAGGGAGAAAACTGAGACAAAATGACATTGATTAACCCGGCCAAGGTTTGTTACCCACCATGACCTGTTGAATTCAGAGCTTGTGGCAAGGACTAAAGTGTTAATATTCTTTCAGGAAGTTCAAATCCAAATGGATGGGAGGTAAGGAAAGAGGTGAGACATGAGGTAACAGCCAGTGGGAGTGTCCACTGGAAGTCTGGAATTCTCTGGAAGGTTTTTAATGTGCCTTTAGAGTTCACTTGCACATTACTTCCATCCTCTTTCTCCTTGAAGTGTGGGTCTCTCCTCCCCAGGAGCCCACTGCCCCTCCCTTTGGCTTGTTGTGTAGTTTCTCAGTTTCCCCAGGATGCAGAGGCTGTGATAGTCTGTCACAGCAGGGTGTGTGAGAACAGGAGAGGTGGTGGAGGAAGGCTGAGAGGATCTGCCCGGCTTAGTCTCTCTGTGTTGCCACCATGGTGGAACTTTCTAGTATCAAGTTGAAGTAGTTTTCTTGAGCTGTCATGCAGATCACCATAAACCTCTTGGCTCAAAACAACAGACATTTACCCTTTTTCTCTAGTCTGTAGAATATTCGTGTAATGGCACGTTGAATGGGAATTATTCTCCCTCCAGGTAGAATTCTTTCCTTGGTATTTCTAGCGCTTGGTAATCTTTTAGGCTTCCCGGGCTTACCCACTCATCTCCCCAGTCTGCGTCAGACTTCCCAGCACCCCCCCCCGCCTTGTGTCTCTATGTGCCACCGCCTCGTATATAAGGATGTTGATTGGTGACCTATGGGGTCTCCCTAAATCCACAATGATATTTAATCATAGACTGCTAATTAATCATATCGGCAAAGGTCTTTATTCCAAAGGTCACATGCTGAGTGTCTAAGTCAATGTAAATTTGGAGATGATGCTATTTAATCCAAGCTCATAGACCTCATAAGGCTGTGGGTGTTACCGGCTGCAGTGTCTTAAATGCCACTGCGTGCCCCACCCTAGAGACAAAGACAACTGGTGCTTCTCTACACAAGAGAGTCAAACTCTAAAATTAAAATTCTAAGAATATACTTAAAGTTTGTTTTCTTAAAAGTATCAGAATAAAGTGCCTTGTTATCTACTAAAGATTGTGAGTTATAAAACACATGCATACATACGCATAACATACAAATGTATACATACATAACACACATACACACATAACACACATACACACATAACATACACATATGCACCATAACACATATACACATTATTAAGACACACACACATATAACACATACATATATACATACACATATAACACACACACAAGTAGAGGAAAACAGAGTGTCACAGGACAGTGCTGATTGTGTCATCGTGTTCATACATTCCGAAAGGAGAGGCTGGCAAGGTAGTTCAGTGGATTTAAAAAAAAAAAGTGCTTGCTGTACAAATCTGGTGACCTGGGTTTGGTGCTGAGGACACACAGTATAAGGAGAAACTTCCAGAAAGTTGTTCCCTGACTTCTATATACACACTGTGACATGTGCATGCCTGTACACACGCTAACTTTATTTTTTTAGAGTTAAGGCTTGCATTTCTATCCACTTGATACTTTTCTCTATGTGAAGCCACTGGCTGTCGTGGCCTACACAGCCCTGGTGCTTTTTGTAGTTTTTCTCTGCACCCCGTGAACTGCAGTGTCTTCCCCAAGGCCTTCTCATTTTTGATACCACCACATGGTGTGCTTCATTGTTGGTAATTTTTCTGTAATGTCATTAGCCAGAAGGTCTCGTTATATTAAGCCTTGCTCCAGTGACTCCTAGAAGCACTTCTGAGGGGAAGCAGATATGAACCGAGGAAAGAGGCTAAGAAAGTTCCTTTCCTTCACTTATATTGGCCTACCGCCTCATCCATGAAAAAAAGACACTGACCCAGCATCTACCACCAATGTGACCGTCTGTGAACTAAGTCCTGGGAATACAGTGTGCACACACAACAAGGGTATGCCCCTCTTTCAAACGGCGTAGCCCAGTGGGCAGCATCTGCTCTGATATTCTGGAGTCACTTGTCAGCCAATGGTAAGTCAGAAAAGCTGTCCTTTCCGAGTTAGTTCTTATTCTGAATTTTGTAACTCTGGAGGCATAGGATATAATTTATTCCTGGGGTGTTCACAGACTTAAATGACTGAATATGATCTCACAGGACTGTAGACAACTGATATTTACTGAATGTCAACAGTGTCCTAGGAGCAGTACACTAGCCTGAAAAACGCAATGTGTACAAACAGACACAGGGCTGACCCCCATGGAGCTCACAGGCTAAGGTATCAGATAATATCACACCCCTTTATGAATGAGTAGAGAATTGCAGCTATGATAAAGGCCCTGAAGCAGGTTTGTACATAGTGTGAGGTAGGGGTTTGTACTCAGTGTGAAGTGGGGGCTGTACGGAGTGTGAAATGAGATCTCGTACAGAGTGTGAGGAAGCGGCCTGTACAGAGTATACAGTAGTGGGTTTTCTGAATCAAGCAAATTAGGAAGGCTTCCTCGAGGAATCTAAAGGTGGAGCATGTTCTTGGGATGGAGGGAAGGAACAGAAATCCAGGCAGAGAACAGAAAAGTTCATCATAGCTCTCATTTCCCAGGCTCTGTCACACACACAGCAGTGTGTGACTAGGGCCTGGGAAGATGCAATGCGAGTTTCCAGAATGACCCCCCCCCCCAAAATCCTAAGAGAATACTCATTTTGAGAGCCCAAGCTCTGTGTCCCAACACACTTCAAAGCAGACCTTGTCTGCTAGCTGGGTGACCTTGAACAGATTTCCTTTTAACTATCAGTGCTCTCATTTGTAAAGTTGGGATGATGTGTTCCTTGAAGAGTGTGAGACTGACATTCTAAAAAGCAAATAAGAAAGTATGCACAACAGCTCGACACACTGCCAGAAGCACGCAGGTAGGTGTGGTGTGTTTTGTTCCGGAAGGTTTCCAGGCACAAGGAAGCATGGCCTCATAAAGCCTGACCAAGAGCATAAGAACTATGGTGGTTTGAATGAGCACAGCCCCTATAGGCTCATAGGTTTGAATGCTCGGTCTGTGGACTGTTTGAGGGAAGATCAGGAGGTGTGTGGCCTTGCTGGAGATGTGCCGCTGAAGTAGGCTCTGAGGTTTCAAAAGACCACTCCTGGACTGATCTCCCCTCCACCCCTCTGTCTCCCACTTAGGGACAGGCTCTAAGCTGTCAGCTGCTGCCCCCGTACCTCACCTGACTGCCTGCTGTCCACCTCCCCACCATGATGGTCATGGACTCACTCTCTGAAACTGTGGTCGAGCCCCGAATCAAATGCTTTCACTTTTAAGTCTTCTTGGTCATGGTGTCTCCTCATGGCAATAGAATGGTAGCGAAGACAAGGATGGATCATGTGGTTTCACTGTGTGTTTTACCTCTGGCTTCTTGGGAGGAAAGATTGCAACAGCTTGGATTTGAGCAGAAGCTAAACGACCTCAGTTTTATGGGTCAGCACCGCAAAGTCAGAGCTACCCATAAGCACTCCTCCACTCCTTAGGTGGGCAGTGTGAGAAAGCAGGTCAGTGGGAACCCAGCAGAAGGATAGGCATCCAAGGCTGCAGGAAGAGCTACCCAGGCACTGCCAACCAGGGCCCGAGTACAAAGAAAGCCAGAAGAAGCTCAGGGCAACTCCCCACCTCCTGCACTTCTGTTTGATTGGGCTTCTGATGGACCAAGCCCACCCAGCAGCCAGAAGACAACAGAGCACAAAAGACTACCCACAAAAGCCTTCCAAAGCACAGTCCAGGGAAGGGATGAAGGCTAGAAAGTGAGGAAGAAATGGACTTGTTGTTGTTGTTTGTGTTTTAATGTCTGGTTTTGTCCTTTTAATTTTTATGCTAAGAGTAAAACATAGGTACGTATGTGTGAGTAGATATATACATATAGACAGACGGGGGGGGTGGAGTGTTGAAATTTCTCTCAGTAGAAATGTCTCTCTTTCTTATGTGAAGGCAGCCTGCTGACGTAGAGTTGAATTATTTCGGTAGGTGTTAATATTGCAGGATTTAGAGACGCCTGGGTGGAAAATAGGACTCATTAATGCGCAGTGTGCTGGGCTCCAGGCTGCTGATGGGGACAGGAGGCAGGCTGAGAGATTGCCTCTGCAGCAGTTCTCAGTTCTGCTCTGTCACTGTCTGCGTGGGTGTGTGTGAGCGGGAGACAGGTGGCCTGCTCCCGAGAGCCACAGGGACGCCTATACTTTGACCAACAGCAGGGACACTGGCAGAAGCCAGTCCCCCTTCTGCCTTGAACTGGGAAGACCAGAAACACTCTCAGGAAATAAACAGGCACCTTAGCCTGCCTTCCTAGACCCTCCTGTACCTAACAGCCACCACAGAGCTCATTAAAAAGGCCGATTCCTGGGCCCCAGCTGAAGGAATGCATTTCAGCAGGGCTGATCAGGGCCTTAGTAAACTGTCCTTATATCTCTCCAGGGTTGTGAGGTGGTTTGTGAATTTCAATTCTTTTCAGTGAGAGTGTTATGAGAATAGGGCTGGTAAAGACAGGAAGATTCTCTGGCGCCATATTTTAAACCCGCTGATATGAAACATAATACAGAAAAGATGTGAAAAAGAATAGCTAGAGAAATGGGAGAATGAGCACAAATCTTAGATAAAGGGTCATGAATGAGAGGGCTGGTCTCAGTTAAAGGGTAAGCCAGATGAGATCAGTGCACTGTGTAAACGGAGACAGTGGCGGGAGACCAAACCAGTGACATCATGGAAATACTGGCCTCCCTCAGGGGCAGATGCTTCTTCTAGTAACTTCTCATCTTCGGGATGATCAGAGGGTAGAAATTGGTAAATAGGAGATATTCACCCAATGACAAAATGTCATATCCTCTGGGAGACTTATGTAATTCGTTAGAATTGATTATCAAAAAAATATATGGGAGGGTGTTTTGAGATGTTATTTTGTACTAGGGACATGGGTTTGTATGTGCAGACCTCCTCACCCACTGTTCTCTAACTGTGGATCACCGCATCTCTCAAAGCTGTGCTTATAACTGACTAAATGGAAATAATCAAAGGTAGATTTGTGTGTGTGTGTGTCTATGAGCACAAATATGAACTGGGATCACATTTTTAACCCCAGAAAAGAATAAATATTTCTCAGTTCTCTGGTGTTTGCTGGATTGTGTGCTTTCTATATGTATTATATAAAATAATGCACAAATGAAAGGTACTGTTATTATTTTATATACTTTTAAGCTTAAGCTATTGTAAACATGACTTCAGACTGGGAGATGTCATGGAGTGGCATCACACGCTTGCTTTCTGATTGAATAGCATGGCTCTCTGTTTTTCCATTTGTGAATCCAGATCTCACTTTGGGACATTCTGTTTGCATGTTTTTCATCATGGGCTTCAGGTTGTACTAAGCATTGTGATCTCGTTTTCTCCATTGAAAACACTACGTGTCCTCAAGCAACGATCTCCACACATCTGTCAATCTCTGGCCTCCGTGCATCTTCACAGACCCCAGACATCTAGTCAAGCAGCGTCTTAGCTAACTTGACTTCATATCACTATCCACTCCAACACATACTCTTGGAGAGTCTTGGCTCCTCTCCTCCAGAAAAAATGGCTTCTGCATCTCCCCGCTGCTCCAGAGCCTCCTAAATTCCTGTCTATCATGTTCCCCCTTTAGTGTTCAGTTCAGTTTCCACCACAGCTCACCCTGGAAGCCTGCTCTCAGACACTCATCCATGTGATTAATGGTACCTCTTAGAACGACAAAGCTGTATCATCCCAGCTTTGTTCATTCCCTAAACACCCTGATGCACTGTAGAGCCCCAGGCCTGCTCATTACCCTGATTTGCTTGATGATGCCCTTAACTCCAGTGCCTAGTGTTTCTCAGAGGTCAGAATGCCAGCCTTCATTTGTATCAAGCCCTATAGTTTACAAAGTCTTTGAAAGACTATTATTTAACAGGATTCTCAGAACAATCATTTTTCTTTACTTTTTAGATTATAATAAAATTGTATCATTTCCCCCTTCCTTTTTTCTCTCTAAACCCTCTCCTATACACCTCCTTGCTGTCTTTCAAATTCATAGATCCCCTTTTTAAAAATTGTTGTATATTATATGTATACCTGTATACATATTCCTTAATGTAGCCTGCTAAGTCTGGGTAATGCTACTTGCATGTGTGTTTTCAGGGCTGATCATCTGGTTTTGAATAACCAGTCACTGTGCTCTTCCCTGAGGGAAGACTCTATCTTAGCATTTCTTAGTTGCCAGTAGGTGACTTTGTAACTCAGTGATTCGAAATAAGAGATAATTTTGTCTCCCAAGAGACTTTTGAGACTGCTTAGAGGTACTTCTGGTTGTTACAATGGAGGCGATAGAAATGCTGCTGAAATCTTATTGGAAGAGGTCAGGCGTGATCCTGAAAGTCCCACTTTTAAGCATGATGCTCAAAGTCCTCCACACGAGAGATTCATCTGGTGAAAAGCATCAGTTTCGCTGGAGGGGAGAAAACCTGTTGCAAGGTCATTAAGCTTTCTTACAGGGATTCTACTCTGAGAAATTCGAGTCCAGGAATCCCTCCTCTTTTCAGGACTACATGCAGTGTCTTACAGTCCTATTTTGATCGTTAGATACCTGGGGTACTAAAAATCTCCTCACTAGGAGCCTCAAACTGATCATTTCAAGTCTCCTTGTGCAATGTTGTACCTGTTAAATGGGAGACAAGTTACCAGTGATTTTTTTAACCTTGTTTTTCTCAGCCAAAAAACAGTTATCTTCTAACTGTTGGAAGAGTAATTGGTCTATCACATAGAAAGCAAATATCAAGTGAATAGTTGGTCTACCTTATTCTACATCTCTTATTCTCTCTTTCCTTGGTATCAGCTCTCACTATTCTCACATTGCCTTCAGTATGCATATTTTATACCTCAGTGGTAGTGGCTGGGACTAAGTCCAAATGCTTGACTGGTGGGTTCCACAAGATAAAAGCAATGGCTCATGCAGAAAGTAACTGCCAGATGAGAGTGAATTCAGGTCCAAAAAATGTATTATGAAAGTGCTTGTGGATTTCTACAGCTTCTCTAACTCAAGCAATGACAAGTTCTGGCGAGGATATGGAGAAACTGGAACCATCATCTGTTGTTAGGAATGTAAAATGACACAGCTGCTTTGGAAGCCCTTCTGGTAGGTCCTCATCAGGTTAAACATGAAGTTACCATTAGCCCAGCGTAAGAGTCAAGAAGTGGAGACAGCAAGATATCTACCAAGTAGAATAAGGAAGGAAGTACATGCCATAACTTGGATGAATCTTCAAAACATACCAGGTGAAAGAATTGAGTCACGAACCATCACATCTTGAGTGATTCTACTGAAATGTCCAGAATAGAAAAATTCATAGAAATAGAAGGAGATTATTTGTTGCCTTGGGCTGAAGAGTTGACAATAAACAGTGACCACCAATGGGTCCAGAATTTCTTGATGGGTGATTAAAATGATGTCAAACTGGCTGTCAAGATGGTTATAAAACTCTTTGGCTATATACTAACAACCATTGAGTAATATACCTTTAGTGGTGGTGTATGAATTAGATCTCCATAAATCTATTAATAAATAAGAAGGAAGAGGTCCCAAAGATAAGACTCGTGTAGTCTCTTGAATGTCCCTTGGATACATCTCTTCAAAGCATCCCAAGTCATTAGGAATATGAAGGAAGGAAACCTCACCTCTTTCCTCACTTTCATTCCTACCCTAGATCTTTAGTTCTGTTTATAAATTAAGTTATCTTAAGGAATATTGACAAGAGAAGAGACATACAAGTTTTACTAACTTTATGTGTCTATGGGAAATTTCCACAAGAGGATGAAGTCTGGAAAAATGTCCAAAGCAAGATGCTTTTAGACTTTGTAAACAAGGAGTAATAAATCTTAGGATAGAGGCAAGACATAAGAGAATGGCTAAACACAGGGAAAGTGTAGAGATCAAATATACGAATTCAATGAAGCAAGGCCTGTCTGCAGTCCCCGCCAGCACCTGGCTCTGAGCTGATAAAGCTATCGTCAGTGAAGAATGATTGATGCCCTGTCATTATGCAGAAGTGAGAAAAGCGGAAACTTTCTCCATGTTGGAATATTCTTCAGGCCAATAAACTACGATGCTCGAAGGAAAAATATTTTGGTTTTCTTCAGCTTTCAGGAGAAGATACAGTCCAATAGTCGTGAGACTGGGCGCCAGAGTCATGATGACTAAGCAGCATCAGAGAGGTTTCTGCACTGTGGTATTCCTCCAACAGGGTGAATTTAGGTACAATATGAGGTCTCCGACTTCAGCATGCATCAGGCCTTCCTGGGGCAGGGCGGCGCTTCTTAAAATGCCCTTTGCTGTTTTCCATTCATAGAGTGTCTAGGGCCATGGAATTGAGGGACGGTAGAGAGTCTGCATTCTTAACAAGCCCCCAGGTGATAAGCTTGCTGCTGGTCCTAGAACCACAATTGGATCTGATATTTAGTCGCAGAGGCCTGTAGACAAACTTCACAAATATCACAGGAATTTGTAGTTTAAATTGGTTATGTATGCTAACATAAAATGACTTGACTGTATTTGCAGTTTTCCAATGTTGATTTTTTTTAAAATGTCTGTTGTTTTGATGAAACTGTAAAAAGAATTGAAGAATAGAATCAGAATAGAATCGAATCAGAAAGCCTAGGACATACATTTCTAACTCTAGTAACTGTGGTCAAGAAATTCTCAGACTTCAATTTCCTCATCTGTGAAAAAAATAGTCCTAGTAATGTTTGCTCAGTATAGACCATGAGGTTATGAAGGAGATATGTGACAACCTACCTGTAAACACACAGAAAACGCCTGTGTGTTCTTGGAAACCATCCTCTGCAAGGCATCCTTCCACTCCTCCAGACACCTCAGAAGTTTCTAGAACCCCCTGAGGCACCATATGGGAATCTATATCCAAAGGGGCTGGAAGGATTAAGAGTCTGGCTTTTGAATAGTTCAGGAAGTTCTGCAGAGACCAGGGTGGGGTGGGGGTCTAGGGGATAGGTGAGGCCCTGAAACTCTTGAAAAAGAAATGTTGGACAAGGAGGAAGAGCGTTTGCAGTGACTTGTCCTGTCTCTGAGCTTGCTCAGGGCAGAACGCAGGGCACAGCTCCTCACGATGACAAATCGGAGCAGAAAACCTTCTTCAAAGAGTTTCTCAGCCCTGGCTGTACATGAGAATCATGGGAAGGCCTTAAAGGATGCTGCTCACGGGTCTTGCTCATGAGCTTCTGACTCAGACCATAGCAGTTTTCAGATCTTCTCAGGTAATTCTTAAAGGGCTTACGACAATTGTGACAGTGCGTTAGAAGTCAGAGCCATCAGTCAGTTCTGGGGTGACTCCAGTTTGCCGGCACTGGCCAATTACTTACATATAGAGGTGTCAAAAAGATGGAGCTGAGAACAAAACTGAGACATAGACTAGCATTCCTTCTCCTTCTCCTTTCTTCAATGATGACGGATGAATTTAATATTCAGTGTGTGTGTATTCTCATGCATGCTTTTCTTTACTCTTTAAGGTTACCTTATCTTCAGCCCAGCATGAACACTATCTAGTAAATTTTCTATAGCCAGAACAAGGGTGAGATTTATAGTATGGTATTTTCTGGGCTGTACATCTCTTCAGAAAGGTAGTAGTGAAGTGTTGCTCTCACTGCCCATTAACCAATCAGACAGATATTACAGAAACCCACAACTGGGCAAGATGCAGAAAGCAACTGACTGTGGGGGGCCCAACCCTAATGGATGTATCTATGGCATATGCCCTACACGTGAGGCTCAGGCAGCATCATGAAAGAGAGAGTGAAAAGATTGTCAGAACAGAGCACCAGGACATCTGCTGTGAGATAGTGACTTCTGTATTTGATGGGGAAGCTATACTCATGAAATCTCAGCAATACAGTCACCTAGACAAGACCTGCACAATGGTAGCACCAGTTGGCACTACAGTGCGAACAAGCGAGGCCTCACAAAGTCCCCTCCCCTAGACCTACAGGCAGTTAATGGCTTCTGAGAGGAGAGTCTGTCTTCTCCGGGGATTAGTGCACCTGGCACATTATCCAGTCTCAAGCAGTCAGTTCTAAACATATATGAGCAAGACTAAATGGACTCAGTAAACTGTAATAATAACTAAATAGGAGGTCATGAGTTTGAGAGGGAGTTGAATGGCACAGAAGGAGTTGGAGAGGGAGGAATTGGGGTAGAAATGATGTAATCTGTACTCATGTATGAAATTCTCAAAAATCGAACTAAAAATAGTGTAAATGCAAGCCATTTGGAAAACCCATTTTTTAGTATAGAGGCGAGCAAGCCTACAATACATTGGACTTAAGATCAAAGTATATTTTAACAAGATTTATCCGGTTTTCAGATATCGTTGGTCTTCAAGGAAAGCTATGATGAGTGGCGGGAAATACTGTGCACCTAAGAAAGAGCTGAATGAGGTTTCTGTGTGTGCAGATGTGTGTGTCTTTGTATCTGTATGTATTTCTTGAACTTTTCCTTTGGTTCCTTTTCTTCTATTAGCTTGTTTAATTGTTTGTTTTGACCTATTTTGGTTTGTTTGTTTTATTTTATCTAATTTTATTTCATTATTGTTGGGTTTTGTTTTAGATTTTTATTTGTATCCTATGAGAAAGAGAGAGAAACTGCATATTTGAGTGGGTGGGGAAGTGCGGCGGGTCTGGGAGGAGTGGAAGGAGGGGAAACCATAGTCATAATGTATTGTATTTTAAAAAATCTATTGTCAATGAAAATAAATGCAAATAAAAAATTTATAAAGCAATGCCCAAATGATTCAAAATACTAGAATAGCTAAGACATGAAAAAATTTATACCATACCAATAAACAAATGAATAAAAAATTTCAAAATCATTGGCCAGAATAAAAAAAATCCACACCAAACTGTCACTATTATAATGACCTACTCTGGTGACCAAAATTTAAAAGGGAAAGTAATTTTTGGACAGGGTGGTTCAATGGTACACCAGGCAGCTTCTTTTAAAGTTAGGCACATTCTTACCTAATGACCTGGAAATCCCAGTCTAAAGTATTTACCAAAGTTAAATGAAGAAAAAAACTTTATCCGAAAACCTCTCTGCATTTACAGAAACTTTATTCAGAAGTTGTTATACATTTTTTTTTACAAACTGGAGATATTCCACACATGGCACATTTGTTCCGTACTGTGGAACCTTGCTCATCAGTTAAAGGAGGTGAGCTCCTGACACAGCAGAGATGAGTCCCAAAAGCTTAAACCCAGAAATGACACTCAGCTGCTCTCTGCTTGGACAGATAGGACTTCTACATGAAAGTTAGGAATTCTGTCAGTAGACCTGAAAAGTGATACATCTGTTTCTATCCCAAATTAAGAGATGTTCATCTAAGAACTTAAAAGAAACCCAGGCTCAAAAAAAAAAAAAAAAAAAAAAGGAAAGAAAGAAAGAGAGAGAGTGAGAGAGAGAAACCTAGGCTCCTGGGTTTGCCAGAATCTAAAGATTGTGTCCATTTAACTTATTATTGCTTGTATTTCCAAATCACCACCTGGATATACGTAAGATTCTAGAAGGCTAAGCTGGATATCAGGTACAGGGTTTGCTAGTGCGGAGGGGAGTGGGAAAGAGGGTTGGGAAGCCAGGAGATGAGGGGTAGGTGGGCAGCTAAGGGGCCTTTCTTGGAGTTTCTAAGCAAAGAGGAGCAGCTGGAACTGGCCCCTCTCCGTGAAATGATTCTCTGGGGAGTTTCCTTGATTTCCACGTTCCTTGCATATTCCTAGAATTCCACCTTAAAACAAGCTGGACACAAGCAAGGCCAACTTCTCAGCGTGGAAAGCTTTTGCTTGAGCAATGACACATTGCAGCTGGATCCAGTTCACCCACATCTGGGAGCCATATGTCAGCAGTAGCTGTATAAAAGCCAGCCCAGCAAACTTAGGGTGACATTTTCTGCCAAGAGCCGGGCAGTATGGACCTCACTCTTCTGTCAGTGTTCCTGCCGCTGGTGACCACAGCCTGGGGCCAGTATGGTGACTATGGGTACCCGTACCAGCACTACCAGGACTACGGTGACGACGGCTGGGTGAATCTAAACCGTCAAGGCTTCAGCTACCAGTGCCCTCACGGGCAAGTGGTGGTAGCTGTGCGGAGCATCTTTAGCAAGAAGGAAGGCTCTGACAGACAGTGGAACTATGCCTGCATGCCCACACCCCAAAGCCTCGGGGAGCCCACGGAATGCTGGTGGGAGGAGATCAACAGGGCTGGCATGGAATGGTAAGGGGTAGCCAGTGCACTTGGGATGGGGACATCTGTGCATGTACTCTAGGGGGAAGTTTGGTCTTCAAGGAATAGCATGGCTCATAGCCTGGGTGCATCCTAATCTTGCTATATCACATGTACTGGAGTGCAAGGCTGCTATGACATAAATGACATCATAAGGTGGGAAACAAGGACAGAATATGTCCACAGAAAATAGACTTCTCTGGGTCTGTTCCTTCCAAGGCCATCGCGGGGGAGGGGGAGGCTATGTGTGGCCTGCAGGCTGGATGTATGTCTGCAGAATGTTTACCAAACTACAAAACTTGAAAATTCTTAAGGAACTTACAGTAAGTGAGCATGGGAATGCCGTTTCCATTTTGTGATGATTCACTGTTTTCCAGAAATGTCACTCTGGAACAGTTGGAAGAAAATAAACAATTAGGTCCTTGGCACCAATAGCCTGAGAAATATCTATTTAGAGTATGCGACTGGATAGGAAAGGCTAAGAGAAGCGAAGGGGAGTGAAGTTAAGTAGCCCTCTGCTGTTCTGATGAAATAAGCTCTGTCAATTTTTACTACTAAGATTTCTCTGTGTGTGTTTTGATCTCCTCTCCTCCTTCACCCTCTCCATATCCCTTTTTCTTCCTCTCTCTTGAATTTAAAGTAGCCTCTGTTGCTAGGTTATAGTTTACCAAAGGTTTTTGGAGGTTCTGTCCTGCCTTCTGCTCTAATCAGTGGAATGGAATCTCTCCCAGCTCGTGCGTCTCTGTGATGTGTGACTGTCCCAACCCTGGTATTTGGTCAGAAACCCATCTCAAGAGCCAGTGATGGCTAGACCACTCATTCACAGCTGTCTGAATGGAGCCCAAATTTCAGGGCTTGGGAAGAGGGTGGAGGCTGACCCTAGGAGAAGCAGTCTGGGGGAAGAGGCATCCCAGCCAGAAGGCTGCCAGGCATGCTATCTGCTGAGCAGGACAGCTGTGTGAGGGGCTCCTGTGGGGAGCTGATGGAGTGAAAGGCTGGCAGTGGTCAACTTGAAACTTTACTGGTGCCGCTCCCAACCGTCCAGGAGAAAATGGCAGAGATGAGTGAAGCAGCCGGACAAAAGGAGCATGAGTAAAAGCAGGCTCATTCAGTGAGAGCTGCCCTGAGCGCACATCATCCACACACTCTACAATTATCTCATTCAAGGCTTAAAAACAAATCTATAAATCATGCTGTAGGTAGGCAAACTGGTCTGGAGATAGGGTGGTTTTCCTCAGCTAGGAAGACAAGCCCCGGATCTAAAAAGTCTCAGCTTAAAAAAATCAAACAAAAAAACACCCCAAAAAATACACAGGCTGAGCTACAGCAGTGGGCTCCTGAGAGCCTGTTGCCTCTACCTCATGCTCACTCTTGTCAGCAGAGCCAGGGCCCCAGAACCACATTCAGTCTAGTTTGTCATCCTGGGAGAAGATGGTATCTACAAGAACTCCGCAGAAGCCCAGGCCTGGGCGGGCATCAGTTTGATTAGCACGCCTGAGGAGAGGGCCTGCCCGCCTGTGAAGACAGCATCACACAAGCAGATGCAGACTGAGGAACTGCAGAGACCTTCATCCTCCGCCTTCTCTGTCTCTGGATTCAATGATCCAGACCCCCTTCAGACACATCGATGACTCAGAGAGCAAGCTTGTCTCCAGGACAGACCCCAGTGTGTCCCAGCAGACAGGCTAATTTCCTGGCTTCAGGGGTGGAAATGACCTAGTTACAACTGTCTGTCCAGTCCACCCCCAACTCCAGGGGACCATTATGGAGGTAGGCCCTCCTTCTAACCCCCTTGTTAGAACCAGAGTAGAACAGCACTCAGTGAATATTGCTCATCTCCTACAGGGAGCCTTGGGCTGAGTCAAAAGCTGCATTTTTGGTTCTGATGCTAATGACAAAATGCAGAGTGACCTTAGGCCAGGCTTCAGCTGTCTCTCTGCTGCCTCCTTTGGAGGATGAACCCTCAACTTTGCACGCTCTACAGGCTCCACAAAGCAGCTGCTCACTTCAGAGTTGCTTGCATTCTCTTGAAACAAAACTTGTGTTCACCCAGCTAAGGAAAGAAGCCAAAGGCTGTTGAGTTTCAAACATGCCCATTTGCCTCCTCCGGTTGCCATGGACTCTAAAAGTATTTGAAGAGGGGCAAAAGAAAGGAAAGAAGGAAGGAAGAAAAGTGATTGTTTGGGGTGGGGGTTGGCCCATGGGACACTAGTGTGAAATTGACAGGTGAGATGTCTTTCTCCCTCTCTCTCCTTCTGCATTTTTGATGTACAGAATCTAAGATCTTTGCTGCTCTCCTTCTACCCTTCATTGTCTCCTTCTCCCCATCTCTACTAATCACAGAGCTAGAAAGTCGTGGACATGCAAACATCTTTTTCACCACAGGACTCAGCTGCCCCAGAACTGGGACCAATTACTCTCCAGGCATTTTCTCCTAGACAATTATGATTTTGTGTTCAGACTCCAGTCTCAGTGAAAAATTTGGAAGGAAAGAAATTGTTCACAGGCCGGGGAGGAATTATGTCTCCCCAGACTGGCTGCAGGCTCTTCATCTGCTCTGGGGAAGAGTTCTTGATGAGTTTTCTGCAATTTGGCTGTCTCGTGTAAGTAAATTAGCTTTCAGGTTTGTTTTAGGAGGTAGGAGGGACAAACATAAACTTGACCATACATAGGATCTGCTGAAGAATACTTGCTAATGAGTGTTGTTACTCATTGCGTCTGTGCTGAAAACCATGGTTTCGAAGAAAGCATTCTAAAGCTGGGTGCCTCTTTCCACCACTGGTACTTCCAGGAGGCCTTAGCTATGTGTGTGCCTCCCCCGAGGCAGGTCTGCAGTGTTCTCAGAGGATTCCTCTCACTGTGATTAGCGTATACTGTGGGACACATGAGTCTTGTGAGGAGCTAAATGAAATTTCAAGTTGTA
This sequence comes from Pachyuromys duprasi, assembly GCA_028658305.1. NCBI lineage: Eukaryota > Metazoa > Chordata > Mammalia > Rodentia > Muridae > Pachyuromys > Pachyuromys duprasi. Next base: position 26,374,529 of record CM053759.1, on the reverse strand, counting down.
GTGAGTCTGAACTGCCTTATGGTGGATGGTTCTCCGAGCTAGGATTCTTCACACCTCTCAGCTGTACTGTCTCTTATCTCTATAGAAGAAGACCAGGTTGAATGCAGAGCAGGCTTTAATAAACACATGCTGAAAAACGTAATGGATACCCTAACATTCTGTGGATTTGGGTTTTAAGTGGCTAATGATAACCAAGGAATTATTCCAGGAAAAAAAAAACAGAATTAAAATCTAAAGCTTGGTTCTATGTTACAATTACTCACTTTGGGGAATGGAACAAAGTTTGGAATAGTTGAGAAGGCTACAGTCGCATGGTTCCCACAGTGCAGGGAGTTGGCCACTAGTGTAGAATATGAGCGAAACTGCTCCTACTCCGTCCCAAGCACGGGCTAGAGAAAGGCTATGGCTCTTAAAATACACGTGTGTTTATGAAGTGGCACAAGACCAACACAACCAGATCATTCAACTTAAAAGTTCTTGTTTCAGTTCGCCGAGAAGTTGGACTTTGTACACATTTGAACCTGGGCTAGCAGAGATCGGAGGAGATGTAAAATTCCACAGAACACTTAAAAAGCAAAAGAAAGAAAAGAAAACCCACCTCCATCTCCCCTCCCCCCACTCCCCGCCCCACCCCTTACCTCTATTTGTTCTTCCTGTCTGCCCATCCCAGACTTGAGGAAGCTCACATACAAGGGGAAGTCCAGCTGAGGTAGTGATGAGAGTAGATGGACAATGTAACTTCTGTTTGTTCGTTTGTTTGCTTGCTTGTTTTGTACTTCCCTGAACAGAAGCCTGCATGAAAGTTTTGGTATAAAGTCCTGGTTAGGAAGTTGGCCGTTCTTGTTCAGGTATCCCTTCACGGAGTCCTCACTGCGTTGTAAATGAGGTCTCATAGAGCATGTTCAGGTGAAAGTGGAGACGAGACTTCCTGCCTGCAGGTTCCTCGGAACGAGATCTTTCCACACCTTGCTCTTTCTGTTTTACCGTTTCAGACATAGAAGAAGTTTTCTGTCTTTGCCGCTGGTGTGATGGGCTGGAGATAAATCATTTCCAGAAAGGCCGCTTTCTTCACAGTACATCTGCAAATATTGTTGGCATGGGAAGAGCAATAGCCTCGTGGCTTTCCTCCCAACCCCCTCCCCCTCAGTCTCAGGTGGAGTGGAACTGATCCTGCTCTTGTTTTTGAAGCTGAAACTGAATCTCAAAGAGAGTGAAAAATTTCAACAGGGTCTCTGAAGCAGGGCACCATGCTGTGCCAAGGATATGTTTCCTTGGAGTCTGCTAAGGCCTTGGGATCATGCCACAACTTATCAGTAAGGCTACAGCCTTTAACCTGACACTATATTCTGCAGACAACTCAAAGCATGTGCTTCGAGGTACACCAGGGCCTTGCCATGGTGTCGTACCATTGTTTTCTTTCTTTTGGTTAGTTGGATTATGTTGAACAATGCAGAGCCTTCCAATTCCCTCCCTCCACCTCTTCAGTTGCCTTCACCTCTTCTCACCTGCCTTGTGCCTGGGCCAGCCATGCTGAGGCTAAGTCCAGCCTTCACATGAGCTTTGTTACATACAAAGCCGTTGAAGAGGTGGCTGAGTGCAAACAGTGCATGAGGGAACTGCATGAAGTGATACCCATTGTGTACCTTCCTCCTCCAACGGGGCTGCTCCTGAGGCAGAAGGTAGAAAACAGGCAAATGAACCATTGCTCCAATTTCCATAGGAACTGCTTAGGAGACTTCCAGAGCCTCTCAAAAGGCCCTTACAGGTTAAGTCTGCTTCTGATACCAGGAGACAGCTGGCCAGCCATTCGCTTATTCATTCTGCTATCGAGCATTTACTGGACAAGCCTCAGGCATTATGAGGAATACAAAATAAAGATTAAATGAGTGTTTCCCCACAAGCATTGTATTATCTACTTGGGGCAATAAGAGATAATAAAGCATCTAACAGAGTATCTGAGGCATGCAGTCCCAGTGAGCTTCATCCTAGGGGCATAGCAGCTCAGAGCATGTCTGTGATGCTTCACCAACGTGCACCAAGGGAAGTGGCTCTCACAAAGCAGACTCCTACTTGCTGTGTAGCCCACACCAAAGTATCACAATAGTAAGTGATTTATAAAGCATTAAACCACCGGCCTCCTCAGAATTTTCTGTGTGTTGCCTTATTCTTCAGGGGAATACAAGTATATGCTATTGTTATGCTCAGAAGAGAAAACATAGGTATCAGATGGCATGTTAACCTCTCTAGATGACTCAGTGGACAGTGGGGCACCACTCCAGAGGCACCATAGCCAGTGGTGGTAATCCCTTGGTCATGTCTGTCTTCACAGTGTGAATACATACCCCTACCAACATCCAGTTCTGGAAGGCACAATCCCACACTACCAAACTCCAACAGTCTCACACTATTAAAATATGAAGGCAATATAACTGAAGCTAGGAGGAGCACAGATTTGATTGCCTGTCTCCAGATGATCTGGGGCTGGGAAAACACAGGGTGTAACTACCCTTCAGAGGGCAGCATTCTCTGAGGTGGCATGTGAAAAGCGAGAGCACTCTTTTCACAAGAGTCATGAGGCTGGCTGTCCAGCAGAGAGCCAGGGGGGATCTTGTGGAACTTGGATTGCCTTCAGAACTAGGCTTCCACGAGATGAGTCAGCATACCTTCTGACATTCATTTTACTTCAGGGAACTTACCATCGTGGGAACTCTTTTCCTTGTAGAGATCTGAATACACAAAACAGAAGGGTAGAAGAGCACTACGGGGGATAAAACCACACCCAAGATGGTCAGTAAAAGGCTCTGATTTGGAGGGTGGCTGCTTCATGATGGCAAAACAGAAAATTACACAGAGTGCCCGTGGGACCTGCCTTCTTCCTGAGAAAACCTTAGGGTTTGCCTATGATTCTTAGAGCTTATACTGGTTTCTTCACACCCACACTGATATGGAGTTGAGACAAATAGACTCACCCAGGAGTCACACAAGAAACTTTACATCACACTATGACAGTAGTCGTCATGTCAAATGTATAAGCCCAAAGAGGCAGTACTCTTGAGGTTAAGGGGGGGGGGGCTAAATAATCAAAGACCATCAGTCTCAATCTTTATATATTGGATTTCATTTTTGATCTTACAGAACCAAGTTCTCTACACTAAACTTCTTACCACTCTTGAGAACATGGTCGAGTAAGCACCCAGCCTGCCTATTAATTCCGTTCTCATTATAGGGTACAATGGTTGAGAACTGGGATTGAGTAGTAAAATATAAGTTGTTGATGGATGAGTGAATAAAAATGTGTATTTAAATGTACATATGAATGCATATACACACAAATGATATGAGTGAAAAGGAAAGATGTGTGAGTTAATTTCCATCAATGGGGAAAAAAAAGGAAAATGACACTTTGATGTTCCAGTGTTACAGTTTAGCAAGGTCTCCCGCAGTCAATAGCATAGGGAACACCTCCTTTTATGTTTTCTAGAAACTTAGCTTTATTTGGAAAATATGGTTAATCTAGCAGCCTTCAGACTATGTATCATCAGTCATTGACCCCTGTTTCATATGAGAGGGGATAGACTGATGACCCAGGTACCCAGGAAACTGAAGTAGCTGAAGACCTGGTTTGGAGGGGCTTGTACTATGGTTTGAATATGTTCTCTAAAGTTCATATGCTGCAAACTTAATCCTTGAATGTGTGTGTGGATGACATTTGGACATCTGTCCTTTAGAAAGCAACAGGAAACAGATAAGGGCCCTCAGGATGAAATTAGTCGCCCTGTAAGCAGGGAAAGAAAGACCCAAACAGGCATGCTGCTGTCTTGACCTGTGATACCCTTCATCATGTCATGATGCAATAAGCAGGTCCTCACTAGATGCCAGCACCACACTCTAGGACTTCCCCACCCTCAGAACCACGAACTAACTAAGCCTCCACTCTGCTTCTGCTGTTCAGCTATAACAACCGAAAACAGCCTGGGGAAACTTAGGGAAGACCATGGTCTATATAAGATGAGGAAGCTCTGCAGCCAGGGAAAAAACAGTCAGCACGCCAGCAGAAAGTACCAAACCTTCGGGCAGTGTGTGATTAGGGGAAAGAGGAAGTAGTGGAGATGAAACAGAGTGAGAAGAGCCCCTCTGTTCTTCATTTAGGGAGATGCCTGAGAGATGAAAGGGGCCAAGACAGCAACACCAGTAGAATGAAAGTGACTCTTCCCTCTCAACTAAGGAGTCACTGAAAGAATTCTACTGAAAGAATCCGGACTGATAGGACAGAACAAGGTCCCTGGAGTTTAAGCTCAGTTGGCCTTGAATCTTCTGTGGGGAGTTTTGCCATGTCCCTGGCTCATCTATAGGTTCCAGGGGTGGTACAAAGGTTCCTGGATATGCAAAGAGAACATCGATTATGAGCCTAGACTTCCCAGCAGGTTTCCCCGAACAGCCCTGCATCTCTCTATATTTTGTGTGCTGTGTAGGGGGACAGTGAAATGTTTATTTGAAGTTCAACAATTCATCATAGTTCTTTGTCAGATTTCTAGCTTAAATTCAAGTAAATGATGTACAACATCCTCAATTGTAAACTTTATAAATATCTTTCCTTCTAACTATATATTTGTTAGGAGCAGGGTCTCCCAAAACTTACTTTCAATGAAAGTTGCTGAGTCATTTAAACTTTTATTGTGTGTGTGTCTTTTCTACAATACACCTATTCCTTGTATCAAATAGAATAACTTGTAGGGGTGTGGGTCAATGAGGGAGTGACAGGAAGGTCTGAGGAAGGAGTCTGCACCTACCAGTACCCTGATGCTCTCTTCTCTTCAGGTACCAGACTTGCTCCAATAATGGCCTGGTAGCCGGGTTCCAGAGCCGCTACTTCGAGTCAGTGCTAGACCGGGAATGGCAATTTTACTGCTGTCGCTATAGCAAGAGATGTCCATATTCCTGCTGGTGAGTCCGAGAGCTAAATCTTCACTTCTCATAGCTCCTGGGGGTGGATGGGAGCCTACAGTGATTTGGTCCTTCAAATAAGCCCAAGATGCCACAGGCCAGCTTTATAAGCAACAGCTGGACTGTATAGGAGAATGAGTGACTGAGGGAGACTATTCATACACGAAAGCGCCATTCAGGTTATCCAACCCAATGCTTCCATACCGCCCCCCTACTTTTGCCATAAAAAGGAGACAGAACAGCACAAGAAGGCGGTGACAGGCCAACACCAGCCAGCAGCTGAAGCCTACTGACTGCTGTCTCCATGCCTTTTCCCTCTGCTCTGATGACTCGACCTCACGTTGGAATCTGTTTGGGACCATTATTCCTGCAGCACCTGCAGGAGTGAGCAAGTCTCTCATGAGCCACATTCTGACCCAAAGTTAGAGACAGGAAGCAAAACAACATTAGCAGGAGCAACAGAACGATGTCATTGTTTCCTGCGTTGCCTGGCAGCCAGAGCCTCTGATGTCCCATTTCTTTGTCTCTCCCTGGGCTGAAGCCATACACATTCATTTACCCTGACAACTCACACCCGATGTTAACTATACAACTTATCCCAAACTCTTTGGTCTGCAAAGCACGATCCAAGCACTTAGGCCTTGGACAGTTATCCAAAACCGATGTTTGAAGCTTGTCTCACTCAAATGACTTGTCTTCCCATAGTCTGGTGCTCCGGAGGACAGCCTTGCAGGTTCTCTGTTCTCTGCAAATCTGTGGAGTGCTATTCTACAGATGCTCCAGAGGTGCATGATGTCCTTAGAGACTGGCAGTTCCAAAAGCTTAGACTTTTCTTCTTGCAGTAATGACAGTAAATCCACAGCTCAGAGTCAGCTGATGTCTGAAGCTGCGTGATGGAGATGAAACCTCCTCTAGCTTCACCAAAACTCCTTCCTACCCCTCCCCAGCAGGCGAGCAGGTATGCTAGGGGCTGCTGATTCAGCTCGAGCAGATCCCGGATCTACATGCTATGTTGGGCCCAAGGGATGCTGGTAAAGGCAAGGGGTATCTTGAGTTGAAGCCTCTAGGCTATCTTTCACTGCGGCCTCCTTCCTCTTTCCTTTCCTCCCACTGTAACTGCCCTGTCCCTGGAAAGTCACTTTTACTTCTCTGAAAACCTCAATGCAACCATTGAAAATGATGGCAGTGTTTATTCACCATGTCTCCATTATAAAAAGGAAACTGATAAAAATGGTTGGAAGGAACAGTACTTACCCTGCTTACGCAAAATTATGTGAAGAATGAGCAGGGGTCTTCAAACTCCCGAAAGGTATCCATGGGCATGTCTTTCAGACCTTCTGAAATGCAGCTTGAAATTCGCAACCCTGAAGATATTAAGACAGTGGCGAGCCCTCACACTACAGTCTCCCCAGAGGTGTGTTAGCTAAAGGACAGTCTAGATCGCGCTTTCAAAGAGGATTCAGGTTCTACAGCAGAGAGGGAGGGTAGAGATGGACCAGTCTCCCCTCCCTGTCTGCTAAGAGAACAGCTCTTCCCACTTGTTGCAAGGCACTCCAAGCCAGTTAGAAGGTGAATAGTTTCTCTAAATGAGCAAGCAAAAGTAGTCATCAGCCTAGTGATGTGTCTACCACATTAACAAGACTTATTTCCACCAGCTCCAAGGGAATACGCCATAAAAGGTGTCAGTGCATGGTCCAGAGGCATGTTTGCAGTGCACAGTTGAGAGGGTAGGCATCAGCGGAGGCTCACATGGAGAACCGATCCTTCACAGACGCCTCCAGAGCAACACACGATTACATTCTGTCTAAATGTGGATGCTTTTCTCTACCTAGACTTTGAGTACTTGGTATAGGAAAACCCATTGATCTTTGTATATGCCCAAAGTCTGTCTAGCACAGTGCTTGGATCTTAGTGGGGTGTGTGTGTGTGTGTGTGTGTGTGTATGCATGCACATACACCTGTACATATGTGAAAAAGAGAGAGGGAAAAGAAAGGGGAGGAGGGGGAGAGAGAGAACAACCCCCGGGTAGCAGTTTTCTTGCAGTACAAAGCATCCAACACCCTAGGCAAATGTTCCAGGACTGCCACGTTCTCAGTCATAAGTGGTTTCTTAATATCTGTCAGCTGGGTCTGCAGTTAATTGATTCTGGAGGGTGGGCAAAGAAAGTTTTTTTCAGAAAAAGATAGGTTATGGTTGCTTTTTAACTTAATAATAGATTTTTTTTTATGCTTCATTCCCACCCTCCCACCTCTGCCTTCTAAGCTCTGGGCTCATGGTAATCTTTGCACTTATGCAGGCCAAGCCCTTTTAAAAGAACTTTCACATGCTTTTCTCCCTGTGTGTTTGTTTGTCTGCTTGCAGATGAACGTGTGTTCAGATGTGTGTGCACATGCCTGTGGACATTACAAGTCTGCCTGGGATATAGCCCCTTAGGAGACATACACCTTGCCTTCTGAGAGAGTCTTTCTCTGGGACTTGGCTCTTGGTGTTGTTAGCTCAGTGACCAGTCAGCCTCAGGCACCCTCCTATCTTGCATTCCCCAGTGCCAGGATCACTGGTGTGAACCACCACGCTTGGATTTTGACACAGATGCTGAAGGTCAAACTCAGCCCCTCATGCTTATGCAATAAGCCGTTTACTGACTGATCCCTCTCCCCAGGTCCCAAGACACAAAGCAGGCACTCCCATTTGTTCAATTAGTGAAGACCTCAGCCTACTCCCTGGCCTTATAAGCGAGGGTTAAACACACTCACAGGATCCTGGCATCGCCACTGGCTGGGATCACATGGAGCTGGTTTGTCTTAAAGCAGAGTCCCCTCCGCTTTCCCAAATTCAGGAGAGGTCATCTAATGGGCCTTTCAGGAGCAAACACTATCAGAAACACCCAGTAGGCCCCGGTGTTGCCTTGCAGAAAGCTGAAGGAGTTGGATATGCACAGGAACAGGGGTGAGCCAGGGGGGCCACTGAGTCATGCTTCTCCAGGGAGAGGGAGAATATTCTGGGACAGCCACACTTTCCACCACAGTGAGAGCTGGGGGTCTCTGCCAGGAGGGTTGAGAGAGCCTCCAGTGTCTGTGGCCAGAAAGTCTTGCCTGCTGCTTGGGGTCCTGAACAAACAGAGCAACAGGGAATGGGCTTAGAGCCCAAGGCTTTCAGCCATCAGGCAGATAAATGCCTGTGGCTCCCTGGTTTTAGAAAATCTGATGGACAACAGATTGAGAGTAGATGTAGAGAAAGCTGGGACAAGGGAGAAAGCATCGAAATCTCTGGTAATTCCTATCTTCTAAGCACTTCTGTATTGTGTGTCAACACTAGAGCATTCATGCTTGAAGCTTGCCCTATTTACTTGGATGCCAAGGCCTAATAAAGATAAATCTCTGAGTGACAAATTCCCCAGACTGCAGTATTCATCTGCCTTGCTTCCCCACAAATATTCCATGTCCTCTCTCTCTTTAGAAATTCCCCTTACATACAACTCCTCACTTACAATGCTAAAAATTCAATGACTATGGAAGGGTATGCATAGGAACAGAGAGCCTTGGTTAATTTAACAACCATCAAAAGGAGATGGGCAACTTCTCTTGAATTGACAGAAACATTCAGGTTTCTTAACATTGACCCTCAAGCCTTGGTCTTCAGTGATCTACCTTGCATTCCTAAACTTCAACCCCTCTGATTCCCCCTCACCCCACCCCAAGTCCAGATACATCATCGTTGATCAGAACCACAGGGGATGGAGAATGACATCACAACTCAACTTGGAAGCAGATTCCACATCTGAGTGCTTCAACATGATGGACTCTAGTTCGGACAGCATAGCATTAGAACTGAGTTCATACAGGGGCCTATGGAAATGACACTTTTCCCAAGGAAACATCAGAAAGGTGGCAGAATAAGTGTGTGGTAAACACCATGGGCACAGCCTATGACTCACTGTTCCAAGGGTGTCTAGACACTTCAGTGGAATCTTTAAATCACCTGAGTCATGCTGTTATATTATACCTCTCTAAAGTGAATGAAGCCCTAAGGTTACACATTTTCAATTCTTCGGCATCTCAGCATACTGCCTAGCACTTAATATAGAAGCTGTCAAACGAATAACTACACGTTGCAAGACCTTAAGAGCAGTCATCACAATGAAACTGATTTTGATAGCGTGACATTTTAATAGTTGATTAAAAAGAAAACTTTCTTTGTTATTCTGCTTGATCCTTTTAACAGCCCTGAACCAACCACTATGTTCTACCTTTCCCACACTGAAATGCTGGTAATCTTTGCATTTGATACTTTCTCTCACATCACTTTAGCTGACTTAAATTAAGTGGTGGAACTAGACACGTGAAAAGATGGACCTTTGTTTCTACTTTGGTGTGTGTGTATGTGCATGCTCTCACCTACGCGTGCTTCTGCACGTGGGTGTCCAGACACCCATGGAATCCAGAGGAGACCATTAGATCTTTTAGATCTTGAGTTATAGGAGACTGTAAGCCACCCAAAGTGGGTGCTTAGAACTGAACTTTGGTCATCTGCAAGAACAGTAGATGCTCTCAACACATCTCTTTAGTCCTGTGTGTTTGACACAAGCTCTAAGTATCCCTGGCTGGTCTGGAGCTCACTTTGTACATCAGGGTTTCTCAAACGTCTCGTGCACTCTGCATGAGTGTGGCGGCATTGCAGGCAGGCTCCGCCACAGCTTCGGCTTTGAAAACCTCTCTGCGCCATACATGTGAAGCTTGTCAGATGAAGATTCGGCATCTCTGCATTTTCAGGCACTTAAAGACTCAGAAATATAATCATTCTGGGTGAGGGAAAAACAACAACAAGAAATCATCACCAGCTCCCAGATGCATGTGGGATTTATTTGTTTGGTGGGGACCAAGGTGCTGTTCTGATTTCAGCCTGAGCAGCATCACTGAAACCTGGCAAGAAAGTGAATTCCTGTTACATGCAGACATGCCGTTACTAATCGGTTCCCACTGGACTGGAGGAATATGTAAACGTAATACATATTTTTTTAGCTAGAAGAATCCAAACTTGTAGCCCAGTGCTCTGCAAACAACAAACACATGTCACCAAAGGAGCCACAAGCCTTTGGAGACCTTCTGCTCTCATCCCCTCCTCAGGTAGTTCCAGGCACTGTAGGTCACATGCCAATCAGTCTGCCAGCTGGGTGGAGGCTATGCGTCCTGAGGATGGAGAGTTTTGAGTTGAGCAACTTTTCTTTCTTTCTTTTTATTATTTTTTTTTTGGCTAAATAATTTTTCTCTGGACTTCTGACCGTTCAGTCAGTTTGTTGAAGGATCTGTTTGGACAAAGTCATCCATTTAAATCACCTTTGTCTTGCCTTTCAACCTGACTTTCCTCGGCACTCTCCACCACCACACCCCTTCTTTCTGTGTCCAGTTTATAAGGCAGAGAGTAACTTTGCTTAATTCCTGGACATCTATAGCTCACAACAGCAAAAGTCAGTTAAAGGGGACATTTGTCTCCTCTCTTCCACCGTGAATGATCCAATCAAAGGAAATCTTTAGCTCATGGCCTGTTGTCCATATTTTAATGCAAAAATGATGTTTGTTGGCAAGGCCATTCCTCTGATGCTGTGCCTGAGGAATGAGCTCATAGGCCTTCCATCGGGGAGTCTGTTACCCCACCCTGGTTGGAGGCTCTCCTGTAGCACATTTCCCAGAGGCCTGATGTAAAGAGAACATTTCCACACTGATTGCCCTGAGCCAGCGAGGAGCTGTTATTGCAGAGACGGAGGACTTCATGTCTTGAGAAAGCTAATCTGGATGCTGCCGTTTAAAAGTGTACACACTGGGTTTGGATGTTCCCATGTCTCCCTAACAACCACCGCCTGGCACCGAGTGCACTCTTTCTGGCAGGCCACAGTTCCTCTGAGCTGGAGCAAAATCAGTTGTCCCTTTCATCATCTGGAGCGGCTGTCACAGTTACTGACCCCTATTTATCATGTTGATGTCTGTTTGCTGCCTGCATATAGGAGATGCCTCCCTTGTGTTCAGACTTCAAAGCCAGACATTTCAGAGACGTGTCTGATCGCCTAAGTATCAGCTCTCCCACCCACGCTGTGAGCTACTGAGAACAAAGCAAACCCCTCTCAATTACAGATCAAGTCCCCTTCCATCTACAGAAGCCACAATCATTTCTTCCTTGATCTAACCAATAAGTTGCTAAGTAGGGAAGGATATAAAGCAAGTGCAAGCCACAGATTTGGGATAAGTTCCTAACAGCGGCAATCCTGTTGCTTCATTTAGTGATATCTTCCCTGTGCTCTCGGAGAACCTGAGGTGTGGAAGTCGCAATATTTTTCAAAGGGTTGAGTTGATTCAGGCAGGTCCAGCTACCTCCACCCCATGTTGTTTGCATTGTGCTCAGCTGCTTACCTCTTGACACAGGAAGAAAAGAAGAACACTACAGATGAAGCATTAGGTAGAAACAAAATAGATGTTTAATGGCAAGGTGAAGGGGAGGGGCTATTTGCTCTATTTAGAGGGAGGGAGAAGTTGTAGGTGAAGCTGTCCTTGCCAGTGTGCAGGTTAGGGTAGCCAGGAGATAATGTAGCTGATGACTGTCAACAGTCATCAAAATAAATGTGACCGCAGCCGACCAGCCCTGGGCCTGAAGCAGGCTCCCTTCCAAAACAGCAATTTGAAAAAAGTTCAGGGACTTTCCTCTTCTAAATTTAAGTCACAGACATCCCAGGAGCTATGCTTTCCCTGTGTGGTGATACATATCTGAACGGTTTGAAATAGAAACCCTTAAATGCCACAGAGGATAGACACTTACATCTTATGCTCCTTGTCACAACCCAAGTTCCCAGAATTCAGCCTGTCTACACAGAGAAGGGCACTTATGTGACTGCAGAGGACACAGCTGGTGTGTGGTCCCATTTGGCCAATGCCCAGCTCTCTGAGGAGGAGTCAAAATACCTGCTTCTTTGCCACTGTCTTTGTTTATTTGTTTGTTCGTCCATTTGGGTTTTTTCATTCTGTCTCTGCAAAAAAATGTTCAAACAAGCTCTGATTATTGCATGTATTAGGAATGTTAGAGGGCTAATCAAGTCTTCCCTCCGGAAGTGTCCTCATTCCTTACTGTGTGTCGGGGCAGGCATTACACATTCAGCTTGATCATAAACAGACTGGGATATTTGAGAAGGTTCCCAGTGACTTACCTGTCAGAACACTATTGTCTTCTTTGATTTAAACATAATAAGCCAATCCTGACAGATTTTGAGTATCTCCTCTATGCCCCATGAAAACTAGCTCGTAAAAAATGCGTATGGTGCCATGTGCCAGTGATGCTTCAAAGAGATCTCTATTCCAGTCATCCTATGATGCAGTCAACAAACGTTCATAGAGTCTAATTTTACCTGTTGACAATTCCCAAGATTCCAGTAACACAGGTGAGGAAGTCTTATGTCAGTCTCCCTTCAGGTCAGACTAACTTCTGACTGTTCATAATTAAGATACCATTTAATTTATTTCCATCTTAGTCATCCCTATCTGACCCAAGAAGTTCTATAAATCTTAACTTCGACAGTTCTCTAAGCTTTGGGACAAGAAGTGAGAAACTGTACCCCCAAAGATACTTATTGAAAGTGGTAAGGAAAATAAACATGTACACATGCCTGTGGGTACACATGCTCGCACACATGCATGTACATACACCACAGTTTCTTTTTTTAATGGAAAGAAAGTAGATACACCCCTGTATCTCTCAGAAGAGCTTTAAAATAGGTGTGTTTCTTTACCATATTGGGCTTCTCTTCGCCTTGTTAAGCCATGGACTTGCTTGATTATTTTAACTGGGCTAGAAATGTGTGCCAATGATCTGTAAGGAGGGGCTTTGCCAAAAAGCTGTCTGAGGCTGCATAGCAATTCACAAGAAAGCTAAAGCAGCGCTGAATCCCCCCTCTCCCTTTATCCTCAAGAGAGCCAACACCACATCCAACAAACATCACCCAGTTTCCTTTGACCTCTTTTGATTGTCTGAAAAGTATATAAACTTTGTCTCAGTTCTAACTCTCTAAGTTTAAAGCCTTTTATGTCCCCGAAGAACTATTGCCATGGCTTTTATTCATTAGGACATTGTGTGTGTGTGTGTATGTGTGTGATAGCATAAACAAATAAATGGACATATATTTATTGGACAAAAAGTATGGAATCCTAGGCTGGTTTGAAACAGAAATTCTTGCTGCGGGTGCTGTTTGGAGGGTTCCTATTCCACCAATGACCGAGTCCATTTGTGCTTCCATATTTTTGGTTTCTGGCCTCCTTCGCCACTCCTCTTAATCTAAGGTTCTGGAGTAAAGTCTAAACGTGAACTCCTGGCTTCATCATGAAAACCAACCAAAACACAACCAAAAATCAAAGCTGAAACTAATCTGGATCAAGATGGAAATATACCAATGGCAGCCACCTCACTGTCTCTGGAAAATTCTAGAAACTTACCGGACAGCTGACTCTGCTACCATAGAGAGAAAGAATGCTAGAAAAACCTGTGCGCTGAGCACAAGACCCCTTAGCAGAGAAACCGTTAGAGAACTGTTTGCTCCTCTGGAACCTAAGACCTCCTGATGCTCATTTAAGTGCAATGTTTTCTTTCCCAGTTTATCTCAAATGTTTTTTTAAGCTCTCCAAGTGATCTGAGGACAGAGCAAAGGGTTAATGGAAACAACAGTCAACCAGTTTGGGCAACTAGGCAGAGCCGAACTCGATAGTGCCAGAGAGATTGCTAGAGCAGAAACAAACATGCCAGTAACTAAGTATTATACATCGTGTGTAAATGTTTTTTTTAAGTTCTAGAATATGTTTTATGAGGAAAACACTTTCAAAATCCTACTTACATTATGCACAGTCCTCCTTCCTCGGGGTAAATTTGTACAGCCAGCTGTCACTGAATCCTCAGGTCACAAGCCAGTGGGATCCAAGTGAGGCCCTATTAGGTCCTTTTTGAAGTACGAAGCTGGACTCTTGTTAGACAAAGGAAGTGCTGTTTCAGGGTCTTTTAAAAGCACAAAAGAGATTTTAAATTTTCCCTTCATGAACATACCAAGTAAAAATGCATGCAACCAGGCGGGATCAGGCCTGGTGTCTAAAATGGCCTAGTGACTTCCTCAAAAGAGACAGATCACAAAAGAGAGAGCATCTGTGTGACTTGATGTGCTGGGGAGGGTTGATACAGGGGAGAGAGGGCTCTCCTTTTCTGGGGGGGGGGGAGAAGGAAGAGGCAAAGGGGAACTGAGAAGAGAGGAGGGAGGGGTCACCTTTGGGATGTAAAGTAAATAAACTGATATATATAGAGAGAGGGAGCGTGCAATGCAGGCAAAGGAATGACTAGGAAAAGCCCAAATAGACGATTTAGATTTCTGACTACGTCCTGCCCATCTTGGGCTAACCTTGGTCCTGCTGTGCCTAAGCATTCCTTGTAGACCCTCCCACCAGCCCTTTTAATTCATAACTCAGGACTTTGTGAAAATTCTTACACTCTTAAGAGAAAAGCCATTAGACTGCAGGAAGGAAGATCATCCTATCTTCACTACACAATGTCCTGGTACACCCAATTAAATGGGATTACTGCACTCTCGACTTAGCTATTCCCTGAGTAGCCTTGGGGATACAGATGGAATTCAGGAGTACAAGTGTGTAATCTTGGCCCTTGGGAGGTGAAGGCATCAGTTGGGAGTTGAAAGCTATCCTAGCTACATAGTGAGTTCAAGGCTAGCTTAGGCTACATGAGACCTGTCTTGAGTCCTGTATTGGGTTTTTTTTTTATCCCAAAAGAATCTATTTTGGAGCTAAAGAATACCAGTGGCAAATCTTTATGAGAACCAGGGGATTCTAAATTTGCCTCATACTCGACTCTTTGAGAATAAAGAAGGAAGAACGAGAAAAGGGTGTGAAGGTGATGATGCGGTGGCTGAGGAGAACATTGGTTAATGATTCCACACCTGCCTTGTACAACTACATCACATGTACATACTTCCGCTAGTTGCAGTGAAAATGTGTATAACGATCAGGAAACCAATTAAATTAGTCTCCCAAAGCCATTCATGTATTCAGACAATATATGCCATTTTAGCAGCTGCCAGAAAAACAAGAGTGGACAGATAGAACTGTATCTTTGTGGAGTTCACATTTTCACTAGCTATTTTAAACACATTTACCAGTCACGATAAGAAGTGTGTGTTAAACTATCACACAATATTTGCACACAATAACTGCACACACACACACCTGAATAAAATTTTCATGCACAAACTCTATTGCAGGCAACGCCCCACTTAGCCTGATGCTTTCTGTTCTGTTGTGTTCTTTTCCAAGCTGCTGTATTCATTATTTTTTTTCTCATTTTCTATGACAAAGCACATGACAGCAGCCACTTAAGGAAGAAAAGGTTTACCTTTTTCTCACAGTTAAAGGGTCCTTCGTGGCATAGAAGTCATGGCATGTGGAGAGGGAGGCAGCTCCAGATTGTCCCCAGTCAGAAGGTGAACAGTGATAGGTACTTGCTTCCACTGTTGAATTTAGTGCAAGACCCCAAGCCATGGGTTCATACCATCTACATTCATGATGGATCTTCCTGCCTCAGTTAGTCCAATCTAGAAAATTCCCTTACAGACAAGTCCAGTGATTTGTCTCCAAGATGACTCTAGACCTTTTCAAGTTGACAATCAATGTAAACCATTAGAGAGCTGGTCGTAATCAGTGCAATTGATTTTTATGACCTTATAATGAGTCGTGATCCAATTTGAAACAGTGTCCTGGCTGACTTGAGTAGAATGGAAATAATTCAGTGTGCCTTCAAAGACGGGAGGGGCAGTCTTCTACATAGGTTGCAGTGGCCGCATGCGCTTAACGTACAGTTCAAAGGCCAGGAAAAGGAAGATGAGGAATGGAAGAAGATATCTATCATTTTGGCTTGGAAGAAAACACCTAATCCAGTTTAGCTTTCCAAGATGCCCCTCTCCTCCACATTAACCTCCTGTCTGTCTGCTCTGACTGCTTGTTCTCTCCACATAGGCTGACAACAGAATACCCAGGCCACTATGGAGAAGATATGGACATGATTTCCTATAACTATGACTACTACATCCGAGGAGCAACAACCACTTTCTCTGCAGTGGAAAGGTGAGTAAGGGTCATCTCTTTCCAGGGGCCCCAGCGTTGGAGGCTGTGTGGGCTCACTCCTTCCTGAGACCCTGACTGTGGGTAATTTTACCCAGTAACCTCTGTAATCTAGTTTCCAACTTTAGTCAAGGACCAACTGGGGGTTTGGTTAGGCAGCAGGAGCTGATGAGAAGATAGAGTTCTTGGGTGCTTGCCTCACAAGGCAATGTGACCTTGCCAAGATAACAGTACTGTTAAAAGTTACTGCCTGGGAGGGAAAACAGAACCTGGTTAGACCCCCTTGATTCTTTTAGGATCAAGTCTAAATTTTTCTCAGCATCCACTAACTGCCTCGTAAGTGAACACCATGTATGCTTGGCCACAAGATCTTTCTTACTTTCTTCATGCACGGATACGCACTGCTTAGCAGTGATAATTAAATTCTCTTGGAAACCGCACAGCACCAGCTTGCTAATCATCTGAAGCAAGCCATATCCTCTGCGGATGATTTTCCATGAACAAATATCGATGCACAGCTCATTCCTCTAGGCCCTCAAAGACATGTGCTCTGCATAGACAAACTGAGTAGACTAGACAGGCTAGAATTTGGAAGCTGGCCTTGGGCTATTTGCTCGCCATGCCCATTCCCCTGCCCCCACACAGCATAGCATACTTCCCATGCAGGAGCTGGGAACAGGTACTGTCAGCCATGGAGTTTAAGATACACTGAAAGAAGCCTGGAAGAGTAAAAGAGGAGAAGGAGGAAGAGCAGTACTTCGGAAGATATTGCTTGGTTGAATATGGATAAAGTAGTCCCACATTTTATCGTAATTAATGCAAAGAGCATGACAGCTGTGTCTTCTGGTGGCATTAGGGACATCTGGCAAGGGAAGCAGCATAGCACAAGAAGAAGACCAAGTCTGAGTCCAGCCCACTTGAAATCTGATATCATCACCCTCCTCTTGTTATCCTTTAAAGCAAGTCTTATTCCTCTGTGCCTGTTTCTTCATAAAACAATGAGTCACAGTGGGGATTGCTGAGAGAACACGTTATGGGGCATCCAGTGCAGGGCTGGGCACCCTGTAAGCCCTGGTCACTGTCACTTTTAAATAGTACCAGGCCACAGGAGTGGTATGCAGAGCAGACAACTCCCTGCATTTCTATTAGGTGGTTGAAAAAAAATGCTCCTAAGCCTAACAAACAGCATATATCCACACCACGTTTTCCCAAACTGAGCAATTCTATGCCCTCTCAGATCTATCCCGTTGCTTAAATAGGCCATTCCATTTCTGATAGACGAGGCATTTTCTTCCACACTTCTTCAGGTGTCTTGAGTTGTCCGCACTCACCTTATCTGTGGTTTCAAAGGGGAAACCCACAGCGCATCTCCTGTATCTGGCACATAGAGGGTATCCAGCAGGGAGTCGGTGTTGGCAGGAAAATGAATGGCCTTTTAGAAGGGAGATTCTTCACAGGGAAGAGAAGGTGATGCTGATAAATGCTGAACGTGGAGGTTCAGCCATGAAAGACTGACCACGAATGTAAGTCTCCATGCATCCTCTAAACAGCAAGGAGCAGTCGAACCTCACGCATCCATTGGTTCTCTGGAGACTTTATTGAAAAGGAACAAGGCAATAATCCCCTCAGCTCCGAAGTCCTGCCAAAGCCCTTCACTGCTTTTCCCCAGAAGTCACTCTTTCTGTTCTCATTGTCATTTGTTTTCTGACTCTTCTCCCACAGGGATCGCCAATGGAAGTTCATAATGTGCCGGATGACCGATTATGACTGCGAATTTGCAAATGTTTAGATCTGCCGCGTACAGAAGTCTGGGTGAAGGGCAAGAGGTCAAGTGTCCTGAGGGTGTCTTATCATATATGCTAATATCGATTAAAGCATCCATAGTTCTTTCTTTTGCTCTCTTCCCTGGGATAGGAGCTCCGGCCCCTTTTCACCATGAATGCATGTAAAAACAAACCCACAATTAAGCCGTGTTTCTCACTTTCAGCATGTTTGACCACAACCATCTCCAGGTCCTGATGATGACTTCCTTGAATATCACATATACAATGCCTTCATGCTTAGGGCCTGTTGCCCAGAGCACCTGCCATGGCCTTCCTGCTGCTCTTACTATATCTTGAGCTTCAAATTCAGCTCAGTGAGCTTGGAGAGAGAGAAAGGAAGAGCTTGAGGGAGTGAGATAAAGATTCTCTACAGTTAAGGCTGAGTGACAAAACACAGAGACCTCACCTGGAGTTGGAGGACACTCCCTGCCTTGAGGGAACATGGACCCCTCTCTCCTTTCATGGGAGCCACACATACTTAGAAGTCCAAGTAAGGATCTATGTGTTCCAGAAGAGGGGGCACTTGGAGGTGAAAGGGGAAGGTGGAAAGGTTTGAGGACAGAGGTGAAAGACTTTAGGCTGAAAGAGCTTCCTTGATTTCAAAGACGTATGCCAGCATACCCAATAATGAAAATTAATTTGAGGGCCAGAAGAATCTGTGAGAATCAGCCTCAAGATAGAAACAATGAGAGAAAGATGAACAAAAAGGGACTCAGATTGGGAACTCGGGGAGAGAAGAATGGCTGCTGGAGAAGGGATCTTGGGTCATCAGCAGCTTGAGACATTCCCAGTGTTCTTGGAATGACAGCCATCCCACAAGCCAAAGGATGCTGCCTGCGCCTATCTGGACTAGTCCTGAAGGATCCTCTGCCCTTTGCCATGGTCCCTGGAAGTGTATTATATAGAAATGACACTTTTTTTTTTCTCCTGTGATATCTCTGTCCCTAGCCACTTGTACCTTCTTCTTCACAATAATAATAAAAAATAAAAGTATCAATATTCACTGTGTCACAAATACCAAAGGTCAGCTTGTTCTCTACCCTCCTTCTGTTGATCCCTCATTAACTCATTCTGAAAACACAGCTTCTCATTGTGATTTGTGACAAGGCTTAAAAAATTACTATGATGGCAATGATGTGATGTGATTGGAAGAATCAGATAATTAAAACACAAATTGACAAGTGCTCGTGAAGCCCAAGGATCAGGCAGAGGATGGCACTGTGTTTCTTTGGCTTTGGGTCTAGCTACTTTCCCCTCTGCATCTTCCAGTTGTCCATACCCCAATATATCACATGAAACTGTAGCCAGAGGAAGCTCATATTCCCTTTATCTACACCACTTGCTCACTCTTCTCTTAACTCTGCCAACCCTTCCCTCAGCTTCTTCCTGGGTAGGTCCAGGAAAGGATCTTGACGGGCAAGACCCCAGGGGCTATACAGTTTGCTATACGCCCTGGGTAGGTGGTGAAATAGAGAGTCCCAGCCAAGAGTGGCTGCATTTCCCACCGTGAGATCTCAGCTTTGTGATGGGCAAGAGAGAACTAAAGACGTACTCCTTCGTCTTAACTCTTAAAAGCTTTTTAATAACGTGGTTTTGCTGAGCTCCTCGACTTCATTGCTACTGCCTCTGCAGTTTTAATTTATAATGAGAAGCTTTCTGGTGTTATTTTTCACAGAGGGCGTCATTAATATTTCAGCAATCGCAACACTGGTGCAGGATGACAACCAGGAAATGGCCTTAGTTTGGGTACGTGTGGAGACCAGCAAGAAGGGAGACAAACAGTGCGGATGGTCTGACTCAGTTTCCACATCCATGTTGGCAACAGAGAGCTGGTGGGAGGATGGAATGTGGGGTGGAGGGGCCTGCGGCTGGGAGGAGCTGCCAGGAGACTGAAAAACACAAGTCAGGGAAAGAACAGAAGGCCTTCCAGTAAGAGGGGACTGTGCCAAATGCAATAAAAGGAACTTTTACAGAAAGAAAAAGTAGCCTTTGTCTGCAAGCCAAGACCATGACAGGAAAGACATTGTCAGCTTGGTTGGGATATGGATCATTTACATTTTGTATTATCTGTTGATCAGCAAGAACTGAGTACCCGAGTGAGGAACAAGTCCCAGGTCTGACAAGGAGTCTTTGGTCTCATTGTTCTGTCCTGTCTACTAACCTTCTCTACTGTCTTGAACATGAAACCTGCCTTTTTATAGGCCATCTGTCTAAAATGAAGACATTCATCTAGGTCAGTGACTCTCAACCATCCTAATGCTGCGACTCTTTAATACAGTTCCACATGTTGTCGTGATGTCCAATCATACCATTATTTTCATTGCTACTTTATAACTGTAATGAATCATAATGTAAATATCGTCTTTTCCAATGGTCTTAGGTGACCCCTGTGAAAGGGTTGTCCAGGTCCCAGGATGTCGTTACCCACAGGTTGAGAACCACTGATGCAGGTGCTTGTTATATTTCTTGCAACTCCAGAGTTCGCTGCACTCTTTCCCAAACAGTTGATAAGGGAATTCCTGGGGCACGTTTTTTTTTTTTCTGGCTAAATAGTCTGGCACTGTAGTTAAAGACATAGATCTTACCCCAGGATCTGACAAAATAAAGTTCTATAATATTAGACAAATCCCCAAAGCCATGGCTCTCTGTGTCCAATAAAGAAAGAATTCCTTTGCCGGAAACCGCATAAGATGCTGCCTCTGAAAACAAAGTGAGCAGAAGAAGAGACATGAGATTCCCATTTGTCAGGGCCTACGTGTCCTAAGGGAGTGATAGACAAGGCAGGCCACTGAGGCAGGAAGGTGACACTGAGGAAGCTGAGTCATATCTAGCCTCACTGAGGGAGCAGAAACGCTATGGGCTTTGGACACCACCCCCAACTCCGTCACTTCCCAGCATCACAATCTTAGACAAATTACCTACCATTCTTTTTTTTTAATTAAATTTTTATTTTTTATATTAATTACAGTGCATTCATTTTGTATCCCAGCTGTAGTCCCCTCCTTTATCCCCTCCCAATCCTACCCTCCCTCCCCTTTATGTCCTCCTATGCCTCTCTCCAAGTCCATGGATAGGGGAGGTCCTCCTCCCCTTCCATCTGACCTTAGCTTATCAGGTCTCATCAGGAGTGGCCTCATTGTCTTCCTCTGTGGCCTGGCAAGGCTGCTCCCCCATCGGGGGAGGCAGTCAAAGACCTAGCCACTGAGTTCATGTCAGAGACAGTCCCTGTTCCCCTTAACCAGAGAACCCACTTGGATACTGAGCTGTCATGGGCTACATCTGAGCAGGGGTTCCAGGTTATAATTGATTCTATTTCTTTCTTTCTTTTTTAAATTTAAATTATAATTTTTTTCACAATTTATTCAGTGAATATCTCGATTGAAGCCCCCTCCCTCAACTCCCCCAGTCCCACCTTCCCTCCCTCTTTCCCCCTCCACTGAAAGGGGGGGTTCTCCTCCTCTGCCCTCTGACCACAGCTTATCAAGTCTCATCAGGACTGTCTGGATCCTCTTCCTCCTTGGCCTGGCAAGGCCACATGGCCAGGGGCAAGTGATCAAAGATCAGACCACTGAGTTCATGACAAAGGCAGCCCCTGTTCCCCTTACTCAAGAACCCACATGGAGACTGAGCTGCCAATCGGCCACCTCTGAGCAGAGGGTCTAGGTCCTCTCCATGCATGGTCCTTGGTTGGTGCATCAGTATCTATTGATTCTGTTTCTTTAGCCATAGATGACAATACCTACATTATGGGTTACAAAAAAAAAAAAAAAGTGCGGTCACATGATGATTGACATGTAAGAACCCAGTAAATGCAGTAAGAGGAGGAGACAATGTGCAAATACATAGAAGCATAATTTCTCAGAAAGCAGGGTCTTAATAAAAACCGAATCAACTCTTCCAATGAACGGAAAATACAGTTTGTCTCTCACTTATCCACGTGTCCAGTTACTGAAACAATAAATTACCTGCTTGTTATAAACCAGCCAGTGAGTAAGGCACAGTTCCTGCAGTTTAGACTCTAAAATATAGACGATGATAAAGTAAAAGAATGAATAAGCATCACTGTGGTATGGTGGATAACGTAGCCACCTCCCAAGAATCAGAAAAACAAATAAAACACTACAATACCCTTTCATAAGTCAAGGGAATAAATGGCATTTCAGTAGAGGGTAGTGACGATTTAAGATGAGGAAATAGCATTTCGGATGATGGAAGCAGCATGATGATGGATATAAAGTAATCTATGAGCTTAGAGAGAATTTCCCAAGAAATGGGCCTCACCGAAGGGGTCTTGGAGGCTCAGTGTGTAACCATACTGCTCTAAGCAAGAACTGGTAGCTCTTCTCAACCCCATAAGGCATGCCATGATTTGTGCATGTCATTGAGATGTATTATATTTTCCTAAATACTTGGTCCATTACATCTAAGGAAACCGGCACGCACACACACACAGACACACACACTTTTATCTTTAGGTTCTGCTTCTTTGACTCAGATATAAACTTGACAGAATGAAACAGGGAGGACAGTGGGGGCAGAGAGAAATTAGAGTAAAGTATGATATATATGTATGTGTGTATGTATGTATACCTACATGTACAAAGGTACGAACGTGCCATAATAAAGTACGAGATATATGCATACAAACGGCATAACAAAACCCTTGTATTGCGTTCGAAAGTCAAATATCTTGAAGTCAATTTTTAAAAAGATGTCTGTGACTGATGAGAGATGGAGAATCAGTCTTCCTCACCTGTAAGGAGGTTCTCCTAATTAGTTCTCCAATACTAAGTGGTCAGCCCTAAAAACATCCATGTGAGCGACACTAAGTGAACTCACCACAGGGGGTTGTATTTACATACTTATGTGTATGTGTAAGTGTAACAACAATAACTAAAGAACAAAGAGGGAAACAATAGAGATAATAATAAAAGCAGGCAGGCTAGGAGGCAGAGAGGAGCGTGGGCTAGGGAGCAGGATAGCCGACGGGGGACAGAAGCGCCCTAAGCTATAGGCATGCGTGGAATGTCACAGTGTAACTCATTTGTGCAGTTAGTAAACGCTAGTAAAAGTGAAAACAAATATTGAGAATCACCATTTTCTAAATACCTCCAGATGAATGCACTCTGACAAAAGAATTTAAAAAAAAAAGTATAAGAAAGTAAGAAAGACTTCAAATACTAGGCATGTCTGTCTTCTGCATACAGACATGAACTTTTTCAAGAACTTTTTTCTGTCTACTGTGGCCTATCTGGCTCCAAGCCTACGGTCTCTGCTCCTGTTCACCAGACAAAATACTGTTGAGTGAAGCCCACACCCAAGCAGTCATTCGTATCATGGTGGCAGACAGATTAGATCAACTGCATTCACCTTCCTTATCAAGTCTCTTATTTTTAGTTCAGCTTAGTTTGGTTTATTGGAACTACACTGTTAGGGACTTGAACCTCAGTGTCTTTCTGGAATCCCCAGTCTCAAGAAGGGGAAGTAGAGCTATTTGCAGAACCTGTACATACTGACTAGTTTTTTTGGAGGTTTTATTTTGTGAATCTATAAATTGTTCATATGAACAATCATCTACCTTATCAATATAATATGGGGTGCCTATTTTAAATGTGTACTATTTTTATTAAATTCTTTATTAATTACACCTCATTCACCTTATATACCCCTGTAGTTCCCTCCCTCCTCCCATCCCAATCCCTCCCTTCCTCCCCCCTCTACACCCGAGTTCCTCCCCAAGACCATCCATAGGGGAGGTCCTCCTTTCCTTCCCTCTGATCCCAGTCCATCAGGTCTCATCAGGAGTGGCTGCATTGTCTTCCTCTGTGGCCCGGCAAGGCTGCTCCCCACTCAGGGGGAGGTGATCAAAGAGCCAGCCAATGAGTTCATGTCAGAGACAGTCCCTGTTCCCATTACTAAGGAACCCACTTGGACACTGAACTGCCATGGGCCACACATGTGCAGGGGTCCTAGGCTACCTCTATGCATGGTACCTGGTTGGACCATCAGTCTCAGCAAGGACCCCTGTGCTCAGACCACTTGGTTCTGTTGCTCTCCATGTGGAGTTCCTGTCCTCTCCAGATCCCACTATTTCCCACTCTCCTCGTAAGAT
>CM053759.1:26276257-26350405 GCA_028658305.1 Pachyuromys duprasi | reverse complement strand
GCCCTCCATGGCAGGCTCCTGACCCGTTCCCTGCCCTCTCCTTCTTCCAATGTCCATCCCCTTTGTCTTTTTGGATAGGGATTGGGCATTTTAGCAAGAGTCCTCCCTCTTGATTAGTTTCTTTAAGTGTACAGATTTTAGTAGGTTCATCCTATAGTATATGTTTATATGAGTGAGTATATACCATGTGTGTCTTTCAGCTTCTGGAATAGCTCACTGAGGATGATCCTTTCCAGTTCCCACCATTTACCTGCAAATTTCATGATATCCTTGTTTTTTATTGCTGAGTAATATTCCATTGTGTAGATGTACCACAATTTCTGTATCCATTCCTTAGTTGAGGGGCATCTTGGTTGTTTCCAGGTTCTGGCTATTACGAATAAAGCTGCTACAAACATGGTTGAGCAAATGTCCTTATTGTGTACTTGAGCCTCTTTTGGATACATGCCTAGGAATGGTATAGCTGGATCTTTAGGAAGTACTATTCCTAGTTGTCTGAGAAAGTGCCAGATTGATTTCCAGAGTGGTTGTACAAGTTTATATTCCCACCAGCAGTGGAGGAGGGTTCCCCTTTCTCCACATCCTTTCCAGCATGTGTTGTCACTTGAGTTTTTGGTCTTGGCCATTCTGATGGGTATAAGGTGAAATCTCAGTGTTGTTTTGATTTGCATTTCCCTGATGAGTAAGGATGTTGAGCATTTCTTTAAGTGTTTCTCTGCCATTCGATATTCCTCTATTGAGAATTCTCTTTAGCTCTGTACCACATTTTTAATTGGATTATTTAATTTGTTGCTGTTTAATTTTTTGAGCTCTACTGACTAGCTTTTATGTCAACTTGACCCAAGCTAAGGGATCCTCAGCTGAGGAAATGACTCCGTGAGATTCAGCTGTAAGCAAGCCTGTAGGGCATTTTCTTAAATAGTGATTGATGGGGTAGGACCCAGCCCATTGTGGGTGGGGTCAGCCACTGGGCTGGTGGTGGTCCTGGGTTCTATATTAAAGCAGGCTGAGCAAGCCAGTAAGCAGCACCCCTTCATGGCCTCTCCATCAGTCCCTGCCTTTAAGCTCCAATGCTTTTTGAGTTCAAGTTATTGTAAGGAATAATAATCTATTCATATGAGACCAACACTTGTAGCTTTTTGTAGGCTTGAAAACTGAAAACCAACCAAAACGCTACTAATTTTAAAATGTACTTAGACGATGCCATTGAGCCTGCTAACTATTCACACTCATAATTTTGTGGCCTCCTTGCTTTCCTTGCCATAATCCACATCTGCATTCTCAGCTCAGGAGGTTATACATATGAATGGATATCAGTTGCAAACGCTGAATAGAAGTTCTGCAAAATGCAGGGGTGCATGACTCAGTGGGTGAGGTGCTTGTCCAGCAAGTAGGAGAGCCAGAGCTCAGATTCCTAGAACCCACGTAAACGCTGGGTAGGTGTGGCTGCCACCCTTAATCCCAGCACTTGAGTGGCAGAAAGAAGGGATTGATTCCTGGGGCACGCTGGAAAGCTACATTGGCATTGTTAAGACGCAGGCTCCATAAGAGATCCTGCCTCAGTGAAAAGGAAAGCAGTTGAGGAAGACATCCACTTAAGGCCTCCACACACATGTGAGCCTACATTCACCAAATATGCATACATACATGCACATCATACATTGAAAAATGAAAGTATAAATTATGATAGCCCTTGGAATGTAGCATTGCTGTTTTGTCTTGGAGACATATATGTGTGTGTGTGTGTATGCATATACATATATACATATATCTTCTTTCCCCAGTTAAATTGCTTAGCATCGTGCTTACCATCAAAATGAAAGAAATTCTAAATCTTTTGGAACAAAAGCTGTTACTGGTTGCCACATTGTTCAGCCCTAGGCCAGCGTTCCAGCTGCAAGGTGGCCATATGCTAACTCCACGGAAAGAATGAGATTATGAAAACCAGACCCTTTCATCTAACCAGCTGCCCGGTGAGCTGTAATTTAATATGCAGAATTACCTGCTCTCTCCACTGTTTCTCACCATCCCCAGAGAGAGCAGCATGTATGTTCAGCGAGTCATGTGACCAATGAGAAACTAACACTGAAGGTGGTAACGAGAACGCCTTTCTCTGCTTCACCCAAGTTCAATCCCCGAGCACGGTCTTGGTTTCCTCATACCACACTTTTCCACACCCTTCCAAATCTGAAGTCCTTCCCCGGCTCTTCTGCTATCTCCATCCTCCTTTTACGTGGACCATCCTCCCATGTCTCAAAAGCACAGAATAGCATTCCTGGAGCCCATATCCTTTCACAAAATAAAATAGGTCCCCAGACTGAAAACCAACTTTAAATCGTGCCTCAGAGCCCTGCTAAGCATTTGACTACCACCGTGTGACCTCTTTCCTCTGCTGCTGGACCGTAAACCTACACACCCAGAAGGAACCTAGTTACCACTGTGAATGATGGTTAGAGCATTAATCTAGATTGTTTTCAGTTTTTCCTGAGAAGACCTATGACGATTCAAAACTGGTGTCTGAGCAGTCTGGCCCTCGTGGGGTTTGGTTAAGAGTCTGGTCACTACAGTGGTACTGTGGTGCTGGGGGTTCAATGTCCACCTCTTACTCTTTTCTGTCGTCATTACGTAATTATAGTCCTTTCCTGTACCCCTCTAAAGGCTATTCACTAATGACAGGTGAGTTGGAAAACATGACAGTCAGCTTGTCACAGACTTGGAAAACATATGTCACCATCCTAGGTAATTGAATGCCAGTTTTTAAATGAATAGCCATGAAGATGAGATTAAACCTTATTGAGTAATCTTCAAACAGACTGTAGATAGAGGGACAATCATGCCGGCGCTGATGAGTATGGACAAAGTATATCAGAAAACTGAAAGAGAAGACTGTGGCACCCGAAGGTGATTTTTGCAGAGATTGGTGGTGCCCTGGTCCTGGCTGGTTGTGTGGAGAGAAAGGGCTCTTTTTAATTTGTCTGTTTTCTTGTTGTGATTACTGTTGTGTTTTGCCAAGACAGGCCCTCATTCATCACTGGAACTGTCCTTGAAGTTGTGATCCCTCTGTTCGAACTTCCTGATGCCTGGAGATACAAGAGTGTGTCACCACACCTGGCTGGTAGAGATGAACTTCTCACAGAGAGAAAAAAGAAAATAAATTCCACCCACAGTTTCCACCAAAGCCATGAACACTCGCAGGCACTGTTGCTACATGTGTTCCATATGCCCAGTGCTGTTAGGTACTCCCTCCACATGGATTTATTCAACCCTGCTAACTCAGGGGAAATGTTGTCTTTATTTCACACATCTGAAGAGTAAAGTTCTCGAAAGTGAAGTGCTTGGCTAGGTGTCTGGGTCCTCTGAGGGACCAGAAGTCGTCTCGCGACTAGGCATTAACTTCATGTCAGATGTGAGATGTGCTTCGTGGCAGGAGAGTCCATCCCCGAACAAGAGCCACATGAATCAATCCATTAATTTCTGTGCCTGTGGGCCTCTTTTGTTGGCAGACTCACAGGTGAGCTCCTTAGCTAGTAGCCTGTGGAAAGATGTTCTTGGAAGCAAAGCATGTCCTTCGTCACACCTGCCTTTTCCCTGCCACATGAGAATGTGTCTCACAGATGGTTCTGCTCACAGGCTTCCAGAAGGAAGGAACTGGAAAGCTCTCACAGTGTAACGCAGTACATCCTGTGCTGGAGAATTCACCAGGTTCAGGCAGGTTCTCAAGGGAAAGCCTTGAAAACATTCACAGGGCCCTGCAGGCGGGGGTGGGGAGGGTTCAAATGTTAGAAGAGATAGACAGATGGAACTATGGACTCTGCCTTTCCCACACGAACATCATTGCTTGCTCTAACCTGATAACTGACTACGGATGTGCCTTTGCATAATGAATAGCAGCAAGATGTCACTCATTAATTACTTCCATGGCTCTTGGTTCAAACTGAAAGAGGCAGGAGCTAGAAACAATCATTCTTCATGAGGTATCAAAAAAGCTGAAAGACACACATGGTATATACTCACTTATAAGTGGATATTAGACATACAATACAGGATAAATATATTAAAATCTGTACACCTAAAGAAACTAAGCAAGAAGGAGGACCCTGGGTAAGATGCTCAATCCTCATTCAGAAAGGCAAATATGGGATAGACATCAGAAGAGGGAGAAAACAGGGAACAAGACAGGAGCCTACCGCACAGGGCCTCTGAAAGACACTACCCTGCAGGGTATCAAAGCAGAGGCTGAGACTCATAGCCAAACTTTGGGCAGAGTTCAGGGAATCTTATGAAAGAAGGGGGAGATAGAAAGACCTGGAGGGGACAGGAGCTCCACAAGGAGAGCAACAGAACCAGAAAATCTGGGCACAGGGGTCTTTTTCTGAGACTGATACTCCAACCAAGGACCATGCATAGAGATAACCTAGAACCCCTGAACAGATGTAGCCCAAGGCAGCTCAGTGTCCAAGTAGGTTCTTTAGTAAGGGAAACAGGGACTGTCTCTGACATGAACTCAGTGGCTGGCTCTTTGGTTACCTCCTCCTGAGTGGGGAGCAGCCTTACCAGGCCACAGAGGAAGACAATGCAGCCATTTCTAATGAGACCTGCTAGGCCAGGGTCAGATGGAAGGGGAGGAGGACCTCCCCTATCAGTGGACTGGGGGAGGGGGTGTTAGGGGAGGGGAAGAGGGAGGGAGGGTGGAATTGGGAGGGAATGAGGGAGAGGGCTACAGCTGGGATACAAAGTGAATAAACTGTAACAAAACAAACAAACAAACAAACTGAAAGAGGCCAAAAGGCACATAGCACACTTTCTTTGCAGAGAATTTCTCTTAAAAATCCTAAACAAGGAGACAAGGACTGCGACCCAGAAAGGTTAACGAATGACAGAAGAAGGCTACAGGCCATCAAGCGCCCAGGGATGAAACACCCTTCACCTTGTGCTGTTTCAGGGGTGGGACGGTCTCTACGAGCTGGTGAACAGTTGCCAACAGTAACACAGCCAGTAAAGAAAGAAGATCCACGCCAGTAACTGGGTTGCTTGAGCGAGCTAGGGGAGGGAGGGTACTCTCCAAGCTCCGGAGGGGAGCCTCCTGCCTTCTGCCTCTAGACTCCAGGTAGGAGGAAGGTAAGGGAAACTTACTCAAAATACAGGGACCGATCTACCATGAAAACACACCACGCAGCCAGGGGTGGGGACATACATCTCCCCACAGCCAGGAGTGGGGACAAACTTCTGTAAACCCACACTCAGGAGGCTGAAAAAGAGGATTACAAGCTTGAAGCCCCCCAAGGCAATGTACCTAGACCCTGTTTAAAAAATACGTATACACATACATACATACATACATACACACTTCATGTACAAATGGTTTTACAATCTGAGCATGACAATATAACCCATCGAGCCCTATCTGGTGTTTTAGTGAGGGGCAGAGAAAATAAAGCACATGTGTGGTAGGTGCTTGTGCCCCATGACCTAGCTGTCCTTCCATTGAATACAGCATCTGCCGTCAGGTAGGTAGGCATAATGCCATTTTTAAAATGCTCTCACAGTTCCTTGAAGCAGGAGGTAACCCACCCAAGCTCACACCCCAGTGGGAGTGAACTTGAACTCAAGCCTACAGTTCTCAAAGCACAGCTGTTTCTGATGTACCATTTAGAATTGACGGTTTCCTCTGAGAATAAAGGAAGGTATTGTTGCAAACTGCTTTGCAGTTCCGTAGCCAAACACGCAACAGAAAGAAATGATTGATGTGTTTATTTTAACATTGTAAAAATGTTTTCCCTGAGAGAGAGAGAGAGAGAGAGAGAGAGAGAGAGAGAGAGAGAGAGAGAGAGAGAGAGAGAGAGAGCAAACTGTTGCTGTTGTGGAGAGGTCATCCAGAGAATGTCCCTGGAGGTTTACCCAGCCAGCTGGGCGGTGGTCTGCAGATCATTGCAATGCTATTCTGCTTATTCACAGACACCAAAGCAATTCGACATCTTCTCTGATTGTTTGCCTTCTAAAATGATTCCTGATAAGAGACACGGTGTAACCCAGCCAAGCAGAATGACTGTGGCAAGCAATACAATGGATTGCCTTTGCTTGCCTCCTGGGCCCTCTGTTCTGACTTGTGGCCTTCCTCATCTTTGAGGTGTGTGCCCGGGAGGTTTTCTGCCTATGGAATCTGCACACTCAGTGTGCTCTACCGTCCTCTCAGCTGACAAATACCCAGGACTCTTAGTCCATTGGCAGAAATGCGTTGTTCTGGCAATCAAATCCCTTCTCATTCCACGATGTGTTCTCAATCTTACAAACCCACAGGCTACCCACAACACAAACCACATCGATGGCTTGTCTTCGGTAGTTTCAACAGATTCTAGACCTATAAGTTATTTTTATTGCCTTTAATTTTCGGCAGCCTCGAGCTTAGCCTCCTCACTGTGGCTGAATTCCTGCCTTTGGGTCCTCTTGAGCGCATTCTGCATGCGCCTGTGCGTGTTTGGCTATTGTGGTGTCAGTAGTGACCATCTTCACCTGCTGAGGAATCCCTGCAGTGGACCTTTTCAATGTCTTTCATTGCATCCCAGGCTCCTTCTAATCTCCATGAAATCTATCCCTGTGCCCAGGCGTGGGGGTGGGAGGGAGCCACTCTTACCCTGTGCTATTCTGCACGCCTGGGTGCCTCTCCACTCACACCCTTT
This sequence comes from Pachyuromys duprasi, assembly GCA_028658305.1. Taxonomy (NCBI): domain Eukaryota; kingdom Metazoa; phylum Chordata; class Mammalia; order Rodentia; family Muridae; genus Pachyuromys; species Pachyuromys duprasi. Next base: position 26,343,728 of record CM053759.1, on the reverse strand, counting down.
CTGCAGGAATCTCAGGGCCACATCCTGGTTCCCAGGCGAATTGATAGTCCCTCACCTGTGCTGCCAAGCACCTGGTTATATTATCATGCAACACTTGTCACACCTCTTCACTTTCCCGTTTGGAGAGGGTTTAAATGTTCTCTTTGTTTGTCAATCTGTACCCAGGACACAGAAAATACTGGTTATTCATTAACTAACAGATGTTTAAAGAATGAGTAATGAAAGTCTACGACATCATGGAAAATAACAAATAGAACCAGTCAATTCTTTGCCATAGACTATGACGACAGCTTTCTCTCTGATCTTTTATCTCCATCTTTGCTTAGGTCTTTCAAATCTAATCACCAGACATGCTCCTTAATACCACCCATTGAAGCGATATTATCTAACAATGGAATACTGGATAGGTGTGAGAAAGAACATTTCAAAGTGTTGCGAAGGAAAACAAACTTTGAAATAAAAATCATGCCTTTCAGCAGAATTTTGGCTAACTGTATTCCAGAACATAAAAGCACCTAACATTTTATTTGTGTATTTATTTATTCTGTATGTAAAGTGTGTGTGTGAGTGTGTGTGTGTATGTTTGTGTGTGTACCATAGTGTGTGATTAAAACCAGAAGACAACCTGTGGGAGTTGGTTCTCTCCTCTGTGCAGGTTCTAAGGATCAAACCAAACCAACTTTTCAGTGTGCTTTTCCAGAACTAATGAAACACAACCTTGACATCATTATATTTATCAGTACAGCACACAGCAACTCATTATACTCTACCACATCGGCTGCCAGGCAGTGCTTCCTATTGAAAGGCAAAGTTTCAGCCAACTGATCAATATGTATTGATTAAAAATGTCTCAGGAGGACACCACAACATTGTCTGTAGTAGGCAAATAATGGAATGAGATTTTTGGGACTCAAACAGCTCATAGTCTATCTAGGCAGACCACAGAGACAATCAAGGGCAATAAGACATGAGTTAAACACAAAATTCAGAAGTTGACCATATTCATCTGGTGACAGAATGGTTAAATGGGACTCAGGAAAGGATTCAGAGAGCTGGCAATAGATGGTTTTTACTGAATTGTATTAAAAACACATTTTGCTTACTTGTGACTTTATTCATTTACCAAATATGCACTAGAATTGAGAGCCCAATGCAAACTTACCTCCCTCTCCAAAAGCCAATTTGTTCCCTGTACAACACGCCCTGTAAATGACTGTTACCAATGAACCAAACACAACAGTTATAGAATTCTTCCACACATTTGTGTGGTGTCTGCTGTCAACTTACTTTATAAATAAATCAGATAACTAGAAAGGATGGTGCTCAAGTTTACAAAGATGTATGAAACAGGACCAAGTCTCAGACTCAAGCCTTCTGAAACTAAACCCTAAGCTTTCCAGTGCCTTTGAAAAAGCAATGCCATTTTGCCCAAAACTAATAATCCTTCCAAATCCCCTCCATCACGGATTTACACACTATCTTGCTTTAACACATTGAGTAGAAAATCTATAACACCTCTTCCAATATGAAAAGAACACCCTCTCTCTAGTCTCCACTGGTACCATCAATTCAGCCATGGCTGACTTGTTCCATCAAGCCACATAGTGGAACAATAAAGATACAAAGGATGCAACTGGTTATTTAGTCAGAGGATTTAAGCACATTAGTTGGGCTTCTGAGAGTGAGGCAAAGCCAGAGTCTTATTCAGCTTAGCTTACATTACTTCATCCTTAGTGTCGTCATATTTAAAATGCTAGATTCCTGATTGTAAACATTGTGTCCTCATTAAAACTTTTGCCCATCAGATGTTCTAATTAAATTTGTTTACGTGACTCAAAAATATTCACGAGTCTCTTCTAGCTTCCTTTATATGCCCATAAACATATGAAATATATTTTCTCAATTACATGAATTACTGAGTATAGTGGGATTCTTGTGTAATAATTTGAGCATGGTGCACATTAAATATCCGTAGAGTTCTCCATTTTCTTGTAGCACTAATGGTATCTTAGGCTATTAACCTGAACCATTATGAGGAAATTTTCAAAGGCCACTTGAAGTTATTGGAAGCAAAACTTTATCATTCATCCAGGTTCTGTATTCCAATAACGTCCTTAGAAGACAGGGATTGTAACTTAGTTTATCAAAGTACTGTTCATAAGAATAGTTTAAAAATACCACAGCAAGAGAGACCTCCTAAGATGCCCTGCATGCAGCCCAAGGATGCCACCTTTTTTATTTGCCCTTAGGTCATTGCTTGGCTGTGGTTACCACAAAGCTCACCTTTATCTGCCCTCTGCTTTCCACCTTGATCTGACTTTTAAGTCTTGGCTTGTGATATAGTCACCATAACCCAACACAAATATTCCTTATGAAAAACAGCATGCTATTTTCAAATGCCAACAATTTTCTCCTAATCAAGATTACAAGTCACACAAATTCCATTAGTCGAAGAAGGCAAAGGGGGAAACTGAATAAATTAAGCAATTTGTTTCTCAGATGTATTCAATGAAGAATTTGTCCCTGGATATTTGTCCTAAAAACATATGAACGGCTAAAGTCAAAATGTTATGAGTTAGCGGGAATCTGCTTTAATATACGCAGTATAAAGAAATGGAAGTGTTGTCCAAATATGAGTCTAGAGTCTCACAATGGGCTCTTCTCATATTCTCTCACTTGGCTTTCAGTTTGTTCCAATACTCAGACATGTTCGGAGTATGCACGCCAAGAAGTGACATGAAATCGCCACTGGGATCCTTGTAGTTCATCTGAGCGCGTCAGGGACCAAAGGACTGACTGTTACTACATGTAGCTCTTGAGTCCGAGTGAACGGGAAAAACCAGACTGAACTGCAAAACAGGTAGCAAGCTGTCGGGAGAATGGCAGTCTGTGATTGACAAGCAGCCAGGACCTGATGCATGCTTCAGGTTGAACACTGAGGATGATTACCACAGCCTATGTGAAATTTCAGCAATTGCAATAACTGTTTCCACGGTGGTTTCTAAAGACCTTAAGACCAAATGAAGCCACTCTTTCAGGAAAGTATTGTAATTTGTAAAAAGAATTCTTTTCAAAGAAAGCTGCAATGATGTTCACAGAAGTAAACTCGAAAAAAAAATTTTTTAAAACAATTGAACTTGAACTATAGGAATTTATTTGTAATTGAAAATTTTGACCTGCAGGAACAAATTGGTTAATTTATCCAATTCTTCTTAATTTGTGTGAGAGTGTTACATGCATGAGTGTCTCATTGAGTTAGTGTCTCTCCACGGTGTCCTTCTAACCAACCCAATCAAAACACTTAATTAATCTTGTAGTCAAATATAAAGCGTTTCCTTTTACATTTGTCAACATTTCCACCTTTTCCTAGAAAGGAACGGATTTTTTTTCCGTTGATTTAAATTTTAAGCGTTGTGTTTGCTTCCTTTAAGTTTATCCTTTATTTCCAGCCTCAACTCAGTAGTGGCCCAATAGAGATGAGGTGTTCTTGGTTCAGTACCTGTTAAGGCCAGCACGTATACACAACCTGTGTCCCTCCTCACAGAGCCTTGCTCTCTTGCTATGCCACTCCCCAGCGCCTTACACTCTCCACCTTTAAGAGTCCAGACACTAGTTTTACCTGACTGGCCCCCAAACTTTTACATTGCCCTGAATTTTCCCCAAACTTGATTAATTTGCACCGATATCTTCTCAGTGGCCAGATTATGATGTCTTTAAAGTTAGAACCGCGGCATGTATTTTTTTTTTCCTTATTTGTAGTTCACCCTTGAAGCTCCTGGCCCAAGTACAGGGCTCATAATCAGGGTGCAAGTCAACACTTGCTTACAAATTCCTCAGCAATCAAAGCGGAAGGAGCTTGGGTTTCACTGAGGCATTCTAAAATGTCAAGTAAGAACGTGGAGTTAAAACTAGCAACATGTCAGCCTATGGCATGATAGCGTGTCTTGTCATAGTCGCCTGAGCTTCAGCAGCTCAGTGGAGGACGGAGAAACGGTCGTAGTTACCTTCATTTCCCAGATTGCCTCACACTGCTTAAACGTGCAACTGTCTTTCGATTCAAAGCTTTAGGTTTGTGTTAAGTTTTTGAAACATTTTTATGTGGGCAACAGACAGAGATGGAATTTCCTCTTCTGCATGTGCCTATCTAGTTTCTCAGCACCATTCTTGGAAGAGTCTACTTCCCCTTCCCCCCCTCCCCCAGCGCATATTTTTTAGCCCTTTTGTTGGAAATCAGATTGCTAGATGACTCCATGTGTGTTTTTCTGTCAGTAACATGATGCATTTTTTAAAATAAATGTCAGCAGTATAATTTGAAATCAGATATTGTGATACCTCCAATACCGATTTTTTATTTGTTGGTTGGGTGGTTATTTTTCTCCAGATGTCTTGTTTGTTTGGAGTCTTTTGTGCTTCTCTGTGAAGTTTAGGATTGTTTTCCTATCTCTGGAGAATGCTGTTGAAACTTCGCTGGGGAATAGTCATTTCTCAGTGTTAACTCTGCTGCGCCTTGAGCATAGGAAGTCTTTCCATGCAGAGGAAAGACATCATTGTACAGATCCTTTACCAACTCTGTTAGATTTCTTTTGGGGGCTCTGTTTCCTTGCTTGTTCTACCCTGTAGCTATTGTGAATGAGACTTTCCCTACGATTTCTCTCTTAGCACAATCTGTTAATGGTGTAGCTGAAATGGTATAAAAGAGCTTCAGGCTTTTAAAATCATCATCTTATTTATTTGTTTGTTTGTTTGTCTTTTCATGGAGCCATGCCAGGGTGCGTGTGGACATTAGAGGAACACTTACAGGAGCTAATTCTTCTCTTCCTCTCTATGGGGTCAGGGATCAAGCCCACGTTACACTTGCTGGCAAGCACCTCTACTTGCTAAGCTGTCTTGCTGGCCCACTACTGACTTTTGTATCCCTGATGCTTTGCTAAATGCACCTATCAGAACTAAGGGTTTCCTTAACGATCTTTAGAACCTTAAGTAAGGCTTGTTTTGCCTGCAAACAGATCATTTGACTCTTTCTAATTTGGCTCCCTCATTTCTTTCTCTTGCCTTATGCTCCTGAAGTATCCATATTGTTTAGAATGATGGACTTTTTGTTTTGTTTTGCTTTTTGTGATTTTTTTTTGAGACAGGGTTTCTCTGTGTAGCCTTGGCTGTCCTAGACTCACTTTGTAGACCTCACAGAGTCCTGCCTGCCTCTGCCTCCCAAGTGTTGGGACTAAAAGCTGATGGACTTTTTTTTAAAGTGTGAAACATGTGCAAATTACTATGATAATATTTACATAAATTATATTATTTAGTAAAACTTTTCTGTGCTAAGTACTTTTACATGCACATTTCATGAATGATAAAGCTGGAGCCAGACAATAATGAGTTAAATTGCCCACATAAGTGGTTGTTTTAGCAGTCTAAAAGGCATATTTTCAATCACCTTAATTAATATTTCTTGATTTTTTATTTTTATGAGAGAATTGTTTGCTTGGATATTGAGTCTGCTTTATGGAAGTGTCCCTGAAATCACTTAACAGTTCACTTTGCAATTGTGTTTTCTCTGCGAATTGGCATGTAACTTTCATCATCCTGTTTTAGTGGCGGAACACATTAGCACTAAGCGTTCTTGTAACGGAGCATGGAACATTGCTTTATTGAACATGGTTTGCAAACCCCTGCTAAACAAACAAAAATGTGAAGAGAGGATCCTTGTCTGATTCTGAGAACACTCCTGGCAGTAAACTGAAGGGTTTCCTCCACCATTCTGCAATGCCAAGGGCTGGAATCCCAGTGCGCCAGCTTCCTAAGATCTTGTCACTATCAAAAGCAGCTGGATGAAATGTTGCTTCAACAATCTTAAACTTAAAAAAAAAAAAAGAACAACAAACAAACCAACAAAACTATTGCGCAGGGTTCCAGCTGGCAGCTCGAGATATTGCTGCCTCTATTTTTACCGCCAAACTGAACGTCTCCCCAGGCTTTCCCACAGCCCCCTCTTCCTCTTCCAGAGTGCTGTGTGCAGACTGCATTAGCTGGGCAGCCTGTATAGCCAAGGATGTTGTGAGCCAGCTCTACAGCCCTTTCTCTCTACTTAACCTATGCCCTTTCTTACTCCTGCAAATACTGCTATGCACAGCTACCGGCAGACTGGAGCGTAAAACAAGAAAATATGAGGATGTTGTTGAAGTTTGTTTCCTGTTTGCATAAGTACTTGAAACATTGCAGAACCCTTTTGTTGGCTGATGGATACAATTATAAACGAGCAATGAAGGCCTGCAGACTGCCGACCATTGAGGCAAAGTCCTTTTCCTCTGAGACAGGACTGCTAGAACTAAAAGAAAATTTTTGATCCCAAAGAAAATTTTCATCCTTGAAAGTCTTCATTTAGGTTTCTTGTTTCTCTTTTGGAAGGCAAAGCCTTTGAGGTGGAGGTGGCCAAAGGAAAATGAGCCGATTAGGAAACACTTAACCTCTCACTCAACTGAGTGGAAAGACGCTATGTTCTAATGTCACCTGCAGCTTGTGCACCTGTGACGAGACAGGAGGCCCAACAGTAGAGGAGGGTGACAATCACCATGGGTAAAAACAAGCAGGAGTAGAGCAGGGAAAGGTGGAACAAGCTGGTGAGATGCATGTAAGTACAGTCTAGGCAAACCATGACCCATGCTCAACGTGTTGCTGCACTCTGACTCGGGTCCCAGCAGAGGGAGAGGATTTGCAACCTACAGCAACAATGTAAAGAGGAGTTCAAGTATAGATGAGTACTCATAGGGAGGTCTTTGGAGAAAAAAAAGTCTTTAACAAATTCAACCTTGCAAATAAAGATGTTTCTTAGAGGTCTCGCCAGGGCCTCTTACCTTCAGAGAGAGGCAGCTGGATTTGGGGAAGCGGCCTGTCTTTCTTGTTGGCCTGGACTGGTGTGGCTCACAAGGTCATCGCCATTTTGCACAGCTGCTGAGGGAGGTAATGACCCACATAGGTTTCTCTTACATTCAAAGTGACAGTGACATCAGGAATCTTTGCTTGTACCAGCTGGCCCTCACATTCTTCCTCTCTGCTGTGAAGCTGGAGACCAGAAAACACTTTTTCCTTCCTTCCTTCCTTCCTTCCTTCCTTCCTTCCTTCCTTCCTTCCTTCCTTCCTCTTTCTTTCTTCTTTTGTTTACATATATCCCAATAAGGGGGAAGGGAATGAGACAGGAGAGAGGAGGGGCAGAGCACAGGGAGAAAGGTATATCTCAGTGTGGTTTGAATGAAAAGAGCTTCCGTGGGCTCAGAGGGAGGGTCACAATTAGGAGGTGTGGCCTTGTTGGAGTAGTCGTGGCCTTGTTGGAGGAAGTTTGTCGCTAGAGGAGTCTTTGAGGTTTCAGAAACTCAAGCCAGGCCCAACATGGTCCTCTCTTCCTGCTGCTTGCCAATCTGGATGTAGGACTCTCAGCTGCCTATCCAGCACCATGTTTGCTAACCCTCTAAACTGTAAGCCAGGCTCAGTGAAATGTTTTCTTACATAAGAGTTGCCATGGTCATGCTGTCTCATCACAGCAATAAAACCCAAACTACAACACCCAGGATTCCATGGCGGAGTCTTCATGAGTAAGGATAAGCAAAGTTGGTATCCAGGAACACAGGGTTGTTTCTCAATGCACACTCATCAGCCAAGAAAATGGGATCAATCCTCTTGAAGCACAAAGACCTCCTTTTAATGTTAGAAGACCAATCATCTTGATTTATTTGGGGTTATTTCAGTTTGGATACCGGAAGAGTCGCTTCTCCAGAATTATTTCCCTGAGATTCAGAAAGTCCTTAAAGCAATAGGTTTGCAAAGTGAGTGAACGCACACAACACAACACCCTCACAGTGGTTTAAACAAACGACAGAAAACAAGGCTCCTTTCACTGCCAGCTGAGTGTGTCATAAGTCTCTCTCCCCCTGTGATGGTCCTGAGGAGTGTGTTGGTCCCATTGGCACTGGGCTCCGGTACCAGCTTTCTCTCAGGTCCCTGGTCTCTATGATCTCTGCCAAATGACACAGAACAAGACACACAGAGAAACACAGAGTAGGCAGAGCTCATTACAGGAATGGTATAAGGAACCCTCTAGGGTAAGAGAGAGAGAGAGAGAGAGCAATGACCAAAGATTCTACCGGGGAGGAAAACATTCCCACAGGGTGAGGATGGAAAATAGCCAGAGAGACCACTCTGCCAAACCATATTTGCAGGTAACCTTTACACTGTTTCTTAACATTTCTAGGACAGGCAGCTTTTGGGGTGGGGACATTTTTCTATCTAGGTGATCGACAGCCCATTTGGATTATGTCTTCTGGAAGGACATTGTAGTATGTCTTTGTTCTTTATCAGGAATCCTCTTGCTAGATGATCTTGTGATTTTTTAAAGCAGTTTAAAATGCTGTATGTCCACCCCAGGCTAGAGGTAGGACCTAGAGTCCATTGTTTGGAATTGTAACCAAAGTCCCTCCGTTTTATTTCCTGATTTTGTAAGTTACTGATTATGAGGAAGGACTCCATTTTCAATGACCTTCAAGCACACTGATACCTAACTGATGTTAACAACCATTAACTACAGTTCACAATCATAAATCATCCACTGTGTGTTTCTCCAAACCATAAGCTGTCAACACACATCATTACAAACATTAGTGTTTTATTGAGGAAATGCTAGTTTAATTTTTTTAATATTCTGATTATAATAATCATGTTTCCTAGGTGTGCAGACAATAAAAATGAGAATAGTAATATCATTGTCAACATCACTAACTGGGGAACCATAAAAGTGAAGGCCAAAGAACTGTGCTATTTTATTGATAGACAGAAGGACACATAGAGCTGAGTTGTAGAAGTAAACAACAGAATACTGCACCGTGTGATAAAAGAATACAAGGTGAAAACCAACTATGATGGAAGCATGGACCAGCAGATGCAGTTTCAAAAGTCTTGCAAATACTTGAATCCAATCAAAGTTTTCTTGACTAGTAAAAGAAAGCCAACATGCACTTCAGAACAATGGCCAATGAGTTAATGCCCATCTATTTGGGCAAATAGGTGAGTGTGCATCATCGTCACTGCCCTGATATCCCCGTGAATTTAAGACTAGAAGGTACAGCTAAACATCTATCAGAGAATTAAAGGGGAAATTCTGATAATAGATATAATGACCTTCTGCAGTGTTGATCCTGTCTAAGCTGACCAATAAGCATGGCTTCTGGACTTTGTCAAGATATGTACTCAGTCAAGGAACAAACTATCTGCCTTCAGATCTGTACTTTGATTTCAAATTTTGGATCATCAAATTTCTGTGAATATTTTATTTGTTTTGTTTTGCTTTTGAGACAGGGTTTCTCTCTGTAGCCTTGGCTATCCTGGACTCACTTTGTAGACCAGGCTGGCATTGAACTCACAGAGATCCACCTGCCTCTTCCTCCCCAGTGCTGTGATTGAAGGTGTGTGCCACCAAGCCCAGCAAAGATTTTAATTTGTGTGTGTGTTATTCATTATTCATTTGTTTGTTTGTTTCGAAACAGAGTCTCTCCATGGGGAATTGAGATCAGCTGTGGAAATCAGTTCTCTTCTCCCACCATGTTCTGGGAATCAAACTCAGGTGTTCAGCCTTAGCAGTAAGCTCTTTCACTCACTGACCATCTCTTTAGCCCTGAATTACATAATTTTAATGGAATCATAGAAAGCATAAACAATTATATTGATATTTTACCCACTTTGCTCCTCTATTTGCATACTTAGCAGATGGGAAAGGTGTAAATTTAGACAACTTAATCCTGTATGTACTTATAGATTGCTTAAGAGGTGTGTTTAGAAATGAATATCATTGTTATAGATCAGAGAAAACTATTTTATGGTTGTCCAACATTTCAACATTTTGGCATGCCCTCCAAAACTTTAGCAAATGATATGGATACAGCAAGTTTAAAAGTATGGTCAGGACACTTTTGGTGCTCCTCCTTTCAAGACAGGGAGATAATTATTTCCCCTTGTACAGGATTATATTTACTTCTCACTACATATATATATATATATATATATATATATATATATATATGTGTGTGTGTGTGTGTGTGTGTGTGTGTATATGTAATGGCAGCAGTAGTAGATACCATTCTGTTTTGTAAATTCTGTCCTTCTCCTGTTGGGTTCCTTCTTTCATGCTCCTTCTTGACTCCTGTACTCAGGATGAAGCCAGCTGCCTGTGTGAGGACTCCAGGCTGATTATGCACATATTGAGAAACTGAGTCCAGGCCACAGCCAGTTGAAGGACTTTGGATTATAGAGTCTCCTTCAGATGCGTGCTGAGATGAATAGCCTGTGCGCTCCTGAAGTAAGGCACTGGCTGGAATATTGCATGGAGTACCCTGGAAACAATAGCATTTAAAGCCATCATTTTGAGCTGCTAAGTTTAAGGGAATGTCTTACGTAGGGACAAATAACGAATCCAATATGCTTCCTTGTCTAAGTCTTCCTGTCACTCAACCTTCTCAGTTACTGATATTTTAGCCCATTTTCCCCTCCTCGTCCTTGTCACACATGACAGATATGTTAACTGGCCAAAGCGATAATTGCTCTGAATCCATCTCCTTCAGCTTCTTCATGGACATCATCTGCTAATTAGTTATTGACTATTATAATGACAATGGGGACTATTGTCATCTCCTTCTTCATCTCTATGGTTACAACCTAAAAATGTTTCAAAGTTTCCTACAATTAACCCATCCTCACATGCACTCTAGTGCCATGGTTCTTAACTTATGGGATGGAGACCTGCATACCGCAGTACGTTATGACTTATAACAGTAGCAAAATTACAGTTACAAAGTAGCAATAAAACAACTTTCTGGTTGGGGTAATCACAGCATGAGGAATTGTATTAAAGGGTCACAGCACAGCGTTAGGAAGGTTGAGAACCGCTGCTCTAGTGACTTCTCTACTGTATCTCTTCCTTTCCAGAGTGGAGCTTCTTAAAATAACTGTCTTTGTTTCCTCCACTTCAACCTACAAACGTGATACTACCTCTGCTTGAATGCAATGAATTCTATCTTAAACTCCATGAACCTAACTCCAAAAGGCCCTCTTCATACATCTCATCTGGGATGTTTTCTCTTTATCTCCAATTCAAAATATTAAATATTAAATTTCTTACCTTCCTCCCTATTGCAGGAAGGGCTCCATCAGTTCTGAAGTCCGGACTCTAATTGCTATTGTGTCTCTCTGTCATTCTGTCCTTGCCTAGCTAAATATCACTCTCTGTGTGTCACTCTGTCCATGATTAGCTAAAAATCACTGTGCCAGCTCCCATTTCCCTCCTCTATGTCCAACGTTTCTCTCCATTACACAGCATTCCAGCCTTAAGGAGCCTTTAACAGCCCCGTATTATCCTGGTTCTAAGGTATGTGCATGCTGTTCTCTTCATCCCTCCTTTCCCAGACAACTCCTGATACCCTAAGAGGTCTTCTCTGAGTCACCCAGAGGGTTGTGACTCTGCTCAGAACCTCCACTTCTTTGACTTGTCCTTATCAGAGAGAGAGCGTATGCTAAATAGTAAGTATTTTGCTCCCCTGATATATATTTTGTTTGTCAATATCTCCCTAGCACCTAGAACAGTTTTTTTTTCATAAAGATCAGTTGCACGTTCACCATTTTTTATATTGAGGACAAAGTTGAATACAAACTAGTTCAAATGTGCACTATAAAGTTATGCATTGATTTTTATGGCCACCCTATCAAATTGTCTTAGGTCCGGTGGCTTGAAACAGCACACATGTATTTGTTCATAGTCCTGGAGGCTGGAAGTGTCAACAGAACCATGCTTTTCTTGACTAGCATAGAGGAGAAACTTTTGTTCTGAGTGGACACTAGTCAACCTCATTATAATTTGTGTTCCTACCCCTTAATTCATACCCCCGTGAAAAATGTATTCTCCCTATCCCATTATGATGAAATACCATGATCAAAAGTAAACTGGGGAGGAAAGGGTTTGTTTGGTTTATATTTCCATATCAAAGTCCACCACTGAAAGAAGTCAGGACAGGAACTCAAACAGGTCAGGACTTGGAGTTAGGAGCTGATGCAGGGGGCATGAAGAAATGCTGCTTACTAGCTTGTCAATTGTGGCTTGCTCAGCCTACTTTTTATAGAACCCAGGACCACCAGCCTAGAAATGGCCTCAGCCACAATGGTCTGGGCCCTCCTGCATTAATCACTAATTAAGAAAATGTCCTTCAGATGGACCTCATGAGGATGTTTTCTCAACTGAGGCTCCCTCATTTCAAATGACTCTAGCTTGGGTCAAGCTGATGTCAAACGAGCCAGCACAATCCCCCAATGTTTTAATCCACTACAAGACTAAACACAAAACTTTATCTAAACAACATCTCAAAAGTCCTCTCTGTAATCACAGAGATCATCGACATCACACATAGACCAGACTCTGGGTATGGTCCTCCTTGAACAGAGGAACAGTTTTCCAATGATGGACTGGTGAGCCAGAAAGTAAGTTGCCTGCTTCTAAAACACACAGGTAAAATATACATGGTTTTATCCCAGATGGGAGAAAATAGAAGGAATTAAGGGGTCTCTTGTTTCATAAACATTCAAAACTAAGCAAAGAAAAATTTTAGTGCCTGTGAGGGCTCTTCTGTGGCTCTCAGATCCTGGCTGTGAGCCCACAGCTCCAATGCCTGTGGCCTCAGCAGCTGCTTTATCATCCTTGGCCCTGGGGTCCACAGCTCCACCCAGAGAATCACTCTTGTTCCTGAAGGCTGGCACATGTGCACAGCTGTGTAGTGTATCATCTCCTGCCTATATAATTAAGAGGCTCTGAAAACACGTTTTTATTTTATCCATCCTCTGTTCAACTTCAGATCAAAACGCCAGTGCTTCTGAGGTTTAATAATCCCCCCCCAGAGATTATGGGCCATCTGTGTATACCAAGGGAGTCACTCAAATAGACAATAGTCTTCCACATATACTTCTCTAGGGCAGCCCTTCACTATTTCTGGCTCCCTCCAACATGAGGCTGTGTACCCATGAGTTGAATGCCTAATCTCTTCAAAGACTGTCCTCATGTGCCCTTGGCCTTCTCCCCAGAACACATTTGCTCAGCAGTACATTTCCTTTCTTCAGCATTCTTCACAATCTGGATAATACAAAAATCTCTTAAATCATCATGAAGCTGCTTAACAGTTTCTTCTTTACTCTCTCCTGCCTCTCTTGTTTACTATACCTGGCAAAGAAAAAAAAAAAGACTGCACCTTCCACACTTTGCTTGGAAATCTTCTCTGTTAAATAACCAACTTCATCGTTTATAGCTTCTATCTACCATGACATGTTTTAGCCAATTTTCTTTTATCCCTTTATCAAAAATGTTGCTTTCTCTGCTTTCCAAAATGATTTTTCTCATTTCCTTCTGAGACCTGACCTAACATTCCTTTATATTTCTAACTCTTCAAGACAAGAACAGATATTTTTTTGTCTTTTATATTTTTGTTAATTCTTTGAGAATTTCATACAATGTGTTTTGTTCAAAGCCATCCCCCTCTTCGCTGTAACTCCATCCAGACCCCCTCCTACAACCTGACTACCTCAAAATTCTTACTCTCTTTTTAAAGGATTAACCCATTGTATTTAGTTTGTGTTCATCATATCTTCATAGGTATGAGGACATCCACTGGAATGAGATTCCAGGGATGAGGTCACACTCATAAAGAAAACGTATCCTTTTTCCCCTAGAAACAATCAACTGTCTGGGGTTCCTTAGCTATGGTTCCTTCCCACTCTGCTAGAATGCTGACTGTTTTAATCTTATGCAGATATTCTGCAGACAACTATGGGTGCTGTGAGTTCTTGCCACTGGTGTACCCATGGGGCTATCTTGCCAAGCCACTCATTATTGTAGATCACAGGATTCACAGCAGGTAAGGCTGATGATGACTCCCCTATGCCATAGCAACTCAATAGCTCATTGCAGTACTATGAAAGCTCAACCTCATGTTTTTTTCTATCATGCCTCTAAAATCATTCTAGCTTTCTACCTATTACCTAATTCCAAAGCTACTTTTAAAGTTTTTGATGTCTGTTACAGCAGCACTTTGCTCCCTGGTATTAAAAACAATATTCCATTTCAGCTTTACAAAGGGAAATAGAATGGTTTCAAAGGGATATTGAAATTTGTTTTAAGAGATTGTCTTATGTGGGGGTAGGGACAGCAAAGATCTTGGAACCTTTTAATGGGGGCTGATGCTCTAGTCCTCAGGCAAAATGGTTTTTACTATGATGAATTTCATTTTTTTCCTTTCATTGATTGTAAACGTCCAATCCAGACAACTGAGGAGAATAAAGCGAACGGATTAGTGCTCTCTAGCCTAAAACTTTGTATAATAACATAAATTTGTTGGATCACAAAAATAATTTGACTGCTGCCTGTCACTTTTCCACTTCTGTGACAAGACTCCATGATCAAGGCAACCTATAAAGGAAACTTTCATTGTTTAATTGAGCTTATGGCGTTAGAGGGTTAGAGTCCGTGGTGGTGGAGCAAAGGCATGGCAGCAGGAGCAACTGAGAGCTCACATCTTGATCTGCACACGGGAGGAAGAGAGAGTCACACTGGAAATGGCACACCTCAAAGGCTGCCCTTAGTGACACACTTCCTACAACAGGGCACGCCTCCTAATCCTTCTAAAACAGGTCCAGCATTTAGGTACTAAGTATTCAAACACATGAGGGATAGACTCTTATATTGGCCCTTCAGTCCTGTCAGTTGGCTCCCAAGCTGGAACGATATATCATTGGCATTGTTTCCTAGAATATTACAACATTCCTTTAAATTCAAACACATAACTCGGGGGCAACACGCCTGTAGTCCTCAAGTTGTACTTAGGAGGAATGAGAAAAGGACTGTATTTATTGATTGTTTAAGTCATTTTCTGTATTGTTCTATGAGGAAGGGTTAAAGAATTGAGTTGACATTTGTACGTAATACATATTTTTATTTAGGTGGTTTTTCTTAATCTGATTTTTAATTTTTCTGTCTACTCAACATAGACTATATTGCCCATATACAGGCTTGGACAGGAATAGTTACCTATGAATGTAAGTCTCCTTTAGTTTTTATCTGCCAAAACAACATAACCATGTCCTATATGGGGTTTGTGTTGGCTCCCAAAGTATAAACAATATGAAACACAGGTATCCATCAAATTTGTGAAGGAAACATGCCATAGGCAAAACCCAAGCCTGATGTTTAAGCTCTGGAGACTTCAATCTTTATTTTCACTATAGAAATGTTTTTCACCATTTCTATCTCCTAACTAGGAAGATGGCATTGTATATTTTATGTGTGAGATTTAGGTTATGTGTCATGACAATTTTATTTTCCCTTTTCAAAGTTTTCGGAAAACTCATCACTGATGCTTGTTTCAACATAGTCGTACCATCTGTAGAGTCAAAAATGCGTTATACATGTTTTTATAATACTTACTTACCTGATCTTAACTTTGTGTAGACACCACAAACTAACACAATACTCATATCTAGTTAATATAGGTAATCAATTAAAATTTTCAAAACACCTTTATTTTCCATATGATTTTATCTAAAGAACCAAAAAGAAGCTGGGAAAATGTCTAATCTGGGTTTTATTTTCATCTAGTTTTGTTGCTACCTGTTTGGGTTTGCTTACAGAGGCCTATTAAACAATCAGGTTGGTTCCTGCTATATTGTGTATAATTAACTTCTCCTCTAACCATCAGATGTGACCATCAGCCCATACTCTCTAATAAAGAGGTTGTATCACATTAAAAATTCAGCCTATTGTGAAGGAGAATTCATTGTGCATGAAAAACAGTCAAGGGTACTGAAAGCTCTTCATGCCCTTTTCTTCTGATAGAACTTTATCATCATCGACGTCATCATCATCATAATCTCTTTCTCTTCTATCTGAAAGAAAACAAGGAATAGAAAAGACAATTTGAAGGGAATTATACATATAAGAACAATTAATCAAGTTCCTAGCCTTTTTGGTAAAGTCAGCTCCTTACACACATAAAGAAAAAAGTTGTAAACATTGAGGATACAGGTACCACATGGAATGTTATTTTTCATATTTAAGAAAGTGACAGGTCGTTATTCAGAAATGTGATGAAGGTACACATCACCTTCAATGTGTAATTTTCAAGTGGTTTTGTTCAAAATCACAAGTATATGTAAAACCCTTACACGAGCAAATTATTGCCCCGCGGCTTCATGCTTTCCTTTGATAAGCTCCAGAAATTGGGGTTATTAGTAACAATCACTCAGGACAGAGGACTGCAGAGACGAAAGTCTTGGGAAAGTTGCCATCGTGTCACCGAGTCCTTCACCTCGCTGCCTGGCATCTAGCTGATCTTGTCAGCCTGCAAGAGGTACAACTTCTATTCTGTTGCCACGCTGTGGCCTTGAAAGATGGGTCAAGGATTACTCCAGCTTTGCCAGTGATTTACACTTTAAACACTACTGTTTCATGACTACATTACAAATTTAAGATCAGAAGGGTCAAGGGTCTTGAAAATCTTAAATTATAAGGCAATTTTCCAAGCACTAAGACTGTCTGTTAATCAGCAAGAAATGTTCCCGGGTCCTATAAGCAATATTTAATAGAGCTAATGAATATCAGTTACTCGTTATTTGTTATAAATGTGGAAACGTACCCTTGACAAATCCTTACCATGGAAGTAAGTTCTGCATCTCCATTTCATTCACGGGGCCTGTGAGGATGAGAAGGGTAAACAATTGATCTGATATCTCAAAACTTTTGAACCATTTCTCCAAGTTTCAAGACCATAAATCCTAATTTATATTGCTCCTAGGAGGGAAATTGAGATTCTGAAGTTGCAGAGTGACTAAGAAAGCCTTTTGTTTTAAGAAAATGTCATTAACAACCAAAGAACAAGTATTAAGGTAAAAATGTTCAAAAGGGAGAAGAAAGAGAATTTTGATATGACAGCTTATGGAGATGAGCAAAGACTAGAAAAGTAAGCTATCTGAAATGACATCTTAAGATTGGAGTTTAGACATAAATTAAAAGACACATCTGAAATATAAAATTCATTTTCAAAATTCTTGTACCTTTTTGTTTCTTTTTAAACTTCACTTTTCTTTGCCTAGTAAAAACAGGAATATCTGGTGGGTTTTTTTTCCATAAACAAGATGCTATACCTCTTAGGACACAAGTGTGACCTTTCATCCTACTCATGCTCACTGTCTGGCATACCTAAGTGAGATAGACAATCAGACAAAGTGGCATTTGATTCACTGTTTGTTTTTTCAGGTGTTTGACTTTTAAAAGAAACCATTATCCCAATTGCTTCAAAGAATCCTATATCCAAGTCATTAGAAAATAGTACCTTTTCTTACATCCTAAAATGGTGCTTAGGGTATTTAACCTCAGAATTGCCAAAAGCACTTTTTTTTCTGAGGATAAAACCCACATTTTGGCTTTTCTATGATGATGAAAATGAACACAGTTGAGACACCAATAAAGATGAAAGACAAAAACAAAAACAAAAATAAAAATAAAATAAAACCTCCAAGTCCTCTCCATCCAAACCTGTTGATGGTCTTTTATGCCTCCAAAGGTCAGATTACTTGATTCTTGTAGAATACCCATTATCGCTCACCAAAAACAAGGCTTTCTCAAATGTATTTGTCAAAGGAGAATTTGTCAAAGTTTATTTGGCTGATATATTTTTATAAAGTTCCTACTCTATGGCCAATGCCATCAATATTGTGGTATCAGTGCTCTTAAGACCTGAGCCAGCTCTCAGGCACCATTCCTTATTTGTTAATGGACCCATGAATTATCAGGTGCCTGTACCACAGTTGATTCAGCCAAGCCCCCCCCCCCTGACAGACATTTCTGCCTTTTCTCTTTCACTATTACAAATAACTATGATCAAAATATTGAGTAGAGCTCATTGCATTGCTACCAAGGAACCTGTTTAGCACTATGTACGTGTGTGTGTGTGAGTGTGTTTGCCAATCTATTATTGGAAACCATCCTTTAGAGGAAGGAGTGCTGAAACAAAGGGTAGCTGCATACATAATATTGCCAGAAATTGATGAAGCCACTCCATGTAGCTATTTTTGCCTTTTCACCAACAGTGTGTCCTTCCCTCCAATCATACCAATAAGTATGTTGTCAAGCCTTTTCATTTTGCCTCCAACAATTAACAGTTATGATATCTGTCCTTTATTTTGAATGAGGCTGAGCATCCTCTTATATGTTTAAGGGTAATATAAGTAAATGTAAACTCAAATATAAATACACAAATAAAAGCAATAAGCAAAAATGCTAACTCACAAGGCAGGCACATCAGAATAACATTGGATCCCTTGTCAACAATCTGAAAAGCCAGAAAAGTGAGAACTGATAAACTTCAAGCCCTGAAAATCAAGAGCCAACCAAGACTGCTATTTCCAGCAAAGCTGTATTGTGAAGAAATGAGGCCATTTCAAGGCAAGCCCAAACTAAGGTAGCTCATGACCACCAAGACAGCACTCAGAAGCAAGACTCAGAGGAAGAGGAAAGAGAACGCCAGAAAGTCGGTTTCTGGAGTGAAAGAACCGAGCAAAAGAGAGGGGGGAAGGAACCCTCATGACCAATCCAGTAAGCCAACCAACTGCTGATACTTACAAAGAAGAAGAAGAAGAAGAAGAAGAAGAAGAAGAAGAAGAAGAAGAAGAAGAAGAAGAAGAAGAAGAAGAAGAAGAAAACAGTTCAGTCAGCCAGATACATAATTAACAAAATTATATGAGTGAAATAGAAGTTTCTGCAGAACAAAGTAGACAAATTCCAGAGCCTTTCCTAGAGGAATCAGTGCTATTTGAGGAGTAAGAGACAGTGTGGACCATAGCTCACAACAGACAGCCTCAGGAAGCCCTCAGTGTACTCTCGGGAGCAGACAGGTAAGGAAAGGGGGAAGGCAGGCAGGCATGGCATGCAGCGACAGTGGCAAAGGAGAGGCACGTCATCAGTTTGGTGGCTCTAGACCTTCCCCGGGCCACATTCTCAGAGCTCAAAGCAAATGTCATAGGGCTATGCATTGGAACTGGGCCTGCAAAAATCCCTTTAGACGGTAGGGAAGAGGCTGAGTCAGAGCGCTGTGTAAATGGAAGAGTGATCTGAGCCGCAGATGGCAGAGGAACGAGCACATGTTCTAAACACGTGCCCACCACTGGGAAGGACGGTCCAGGAGCATGGGCCGCATTCTCAGGCAGAACCAATGAATGCTCATCCAGCAGCATCAACGGCGTCTTCCCGCGAGCTGCAGAAGATTGTCCGGGGCCCGTGACTGGCGTCAGTGGGGGCAGCAAAGGAATAGAGGGGAGACCTCCTTCAGACTCCTTTCTCCATCCAGGCTCTTCACCTTCATCCCTCCCTATCTGACACTCAGTAACAGTAACAGCCTGGCCGTGTTCTGTTCTCATTCTTTCTGTTTTCCCCTTTCTCGTCTAATCTTTTTCATTTCTCTTTTGATGGGCTTTCCCAAAGAAAACAGTCTGGTCTGACTTTTGTGGTCTGCCTGCCTCGGTCTATTGGGAACCAGGGTTGTTTGGGGTCATGTAACTGCATTTCTTTCCCCATTTCTCTTTTCATTCTGGCTTTAGCCATGGCTGCCTCAGCTCTTGCCCCTTGGCCCTAGAGCGCCTCTATTTTTCTGCCACCCTAAAACTGACCAGCAGTCCTCCTTTGCTTTTTGCTTTTGCACTCATACCACCAGTAGCCAATATCTTAATGTACACAGTACTGTCAGTGTTCCTCTGCTTAGAGTTGAAGGAACCTTTGCATTGACTATGACTGTATTCTCCAGAATGGGCCTATGTGTTCATAGTGATGGTGATACAAAAATTAATTAATTAAAGAAAAAGAAAACCAGCTAATCAATGTCCAGATGACTAAATTCCTCCCCCCACACACACACACAAATAAATATCCAAGGCAACATGATTCTTCTGAACATTGCAACCCCCACAGGAATGGTTGCCAGTGTGAGGGAATCACTTGCAATCCTACATAAAGCATGATCATGCAGGGTTCAGTAAAGGTCCTGAGTTATATACCCAGCACCTATCTACAAAGCCAGGCATGGCGGTAGACATCGGTAAAACTGTTGGTGGACGCAGGCAGAGCCACAGATCCCACTGGCCAGCCTAACAAACTGATGTGCTCTGACCTGTCTCAAAAATATGGCGGAGAGTGAATAATAGAAGAAGACAATTGCTGTTGATCCTCGGCCTACTAATGCGTGCACACAGGCGTACATGCGTGTGTATGTACACATGTACCCATGCACTCACACGCACAAATATGCATTCACACATGAGCAAATTTTTTTAATTAAAAAAAAGTGTTCAAAGAAATCAGAGGAAGCTCATAAACTCCTAATAGGATTCAAAGAGATTATGAACAAACAGCTGAATGAAAGAAGAAATTTAGACAAGATTTGAAAATGAGATTCAGTAAAGAGAGCTGAAAGGTGACTCAGTAGAGAAAGGCACCGGCTGCCAAGCAAGACGACCTGACTTCAACCCCTACCTGACTTCAACCTCACATGGTGGAAGGAGAGAACTGACTCCCCCATTGTCCTTTGACACCTCCTCACATGCCATGGCACACACTACATCCCCTGAGAAACACAAAATAGAAAATGTAAAAACTCAGTCTGAAATACTGGAAATGAAGAGTTTATAAGTCAAACAAACAAAAAACTCCATGAGAAGCTTTACCAAACAGAACAGATCTAGTAAATGACAGAATATCTGAAACTGTGTCTTGTCAGTCACTCTGTGTGTGTGTACACGCGCATACATGCTGCTACAAATACCCACGAATTTACATAGGTGCTAAGGATTTGAACTTGGATCCTCATGCTTGGACAGCAGGCACTTTACCTGCTGGGCCCTCTCTCCAGTCCCTTCTGCAGCTATTTTATCCATGTATCATCAGTAAAGAAAATTAACTGGCATTAATGGTGTTGCGCATGATTGGCAAATGCTTATAATGGATAAACTCCAGAGTGTTAGTGGTTCAACACAATATAAATGTATTTTCATAACACACAAAGCCCAATCACCAGGAGAATTGGCCACATGCCTACTTAAGACACTAAGTCAGGAGCTGGGGCTGGAGAAGCCTCTGCCAACTTCAAGATGGTTTTTGAGGCTTTTCTGGGAACTGCCACCCAGACAGTGGAATATTAAAGAGATTATGAATAATACATGGGAGTTCCTTTGGGTGGAGGAGGCTTTCTGATGGCAGACAACACCTTCGTCCAACTTCCATTAGACCCATGGCTGTACCCAGGAGCAAGGAGCCTGGGAAATATAGCTCAGGAGCCAGGTGACTGCTTCCTACTTTGTGTGCTATGGAGAAAAGAGTCCAAATAGCTAGCTGTGTCTGACACAAACTTAGGCCACAAGAGTGACATGAGGGACTATGAGGAGGCAGGGGTGAGAATCCAGAATAAAAATTTGGTTCCAGGTTGAAACATACTGTTTCCAAAAGACACTTAGTCATCAGGGAAATACAAATCAAAATGACCCTGAGATTTCATCTTGCGCCCATCAGAATGGCTAAGATCAAAAACTCAAGTGACAACGCATGCTGGAGAGGATGTGGAGAAAGGAGAGCCCTTCTCCATTACTTGTAAAAACCACTTTGGAAACCAATTTGGTGCTTTCTCAGAAAATTAGAAATAGTGCTACCTCGAGATCCAGCTATATCACTCCTAGGCATAGATCTGAAATTTTGCTCAATTATACATTAAGCACATTTGTTTGATCATGTTCATAGCAGCTCTATTCGTAATAGCCAGAATCTGGAAACAATCCAGATGCCCCTCAGTTGAGGAATGGAGACAGGAATTATGGTACATTTACACAATGGAATACTACTCAGCAATTAAAAACAATGAATCATGCAATTTGCAGGCAAATGGTAGGAACTAGAAAAGATCGTCTTGAATGAGGTAACACAGAAGCAGAAAGACAAACATAGTATATACTCACGCATAAATGGTTATTAGACATATAATATTGGATAAATATACTAAAATATATAGTCCTAAAGAAGTTAAACAACAAGAAAGACCCTAGGGAAGATGCTCAATCTTCATTCAGAAAGGCAAATTCGATAGATAGAAGAGAGGAAACAAGATAGAAGCCTACCACAAAGGGCCTCTGAAAGACTCTACTGATCAAGGTATTGAAGCAGAAACTGAGATTCATAGCCAAATTTTGGGCAGAGTACATGGAACTTTGTGAAAGAAGGGGGAGATAGAAAGACCTGGAGGGGACAGGAGCTCCAAAAGGAGACCAACAGAGTCAAAAATTGGGCCCTGGGGGCTCTGCAGAGACTGATAACCCCAACCAAGGACCATGCATGGAGAGGACCTAAAACCCCTGCTCATATGTAGCCCATAGACTCTAAGTGAGTTCCCTAGTAAGGGGAGCAGGGGCTGTCTCTGTCATGAACTCAGTGGCAGGCACTCTGATCACCTCCCCCTGGGGGGCACAGCCTTACCAGGCCATAGAGGAAGACAATGAAGCCAGTCCTAATGAGACCTGATAGGCTAGGGTCAGATACAAGGGGAGGAGGACCTCCCCTATCAGTGGACTAGGGGAGGGGCACAGGAGAAGAAGAGGGAGGGAGAGATTGGGAGAAGATAGAGAGGGGGCCACACCTGGGATACAATGTGAATAAAGTGTAATTTAAAAAATAATTGCATGGCTAATGATGGGGAGACACCAAATATTAAAACATCTTTATTGGATTGGTGAGATGGTTCAGCAGTTAAGAGCACTGCTCTTCCAGAGGATCGGGGTTCAACTCCCAGCATTCATGCTGCAGCCCACAACTGTCTGTGATTCTAGTCCACAGGGGATCCAATGCTCTCTTTTGGCCTCCAAGGGCACTACACACGTGACACACAGGAAAAAGAAACACCCATGTATGTATGTATGTATGTATGTATATATATATATATATCACCCATATATATATAATCAAAAATAACATATATAATTATATATGTTATATATAATCAAAAATAAAATGCAAACAATATTTTAAGTATTTATCTTTGCAGTATTTATCCTTCCTATGTTCAGGGTGATGGAACATGTATTAGATACCAAAGGGCTGATACAGGATGTGAAAGCAGGAGGAGCTATAAGATGAGCATATTAGAAGCTCTCATTATAGCTATTCCTTACCCACTAGCAAAAATGTTCACAGCTTTCAGGGCCTGAGTTTCATGGGAGCAGAGCAGGGTTCCTGTGGCACTGAGCTGGCATCCACACTTCTAGCCAAGAGCATGAGTCAGCTCACAGCAGTGAGCATTGCTGGCTAAGAACGAAGAGCAAGCAATCTCCTTGGGTCTTGTCTTTGCTTTGCTTTAAATTTGCAGGCAGATCAGAATACTTTTCAACCAAAGAAAGACCCTGGAGTTTGGCAGGCAAAATTCTATAGAGATTAATGGCCCTTTTAAGCCGGGAACCTAATTAATTGACAAAAATGATAAATATAGCACACGACGTCAGGTAATCTTCATCAAGGCATCGACTCACCTGCCAGTGAAGAGAATATTGCCTTTGCTCCTGCCAATTCACAAGGGTAATAGGATGCAATCCATTAACCATTCCTAGCCTTGGGGGAGTCTGAGGAAATAAATTATTAGGTTGGCTCCCAGTAACCTGATGCATAAAAATGAGAGAACTTTGTGAATTTCTCAGCTCCCAAATTGCCATGTCTCTCTCTATGCAGGACTCAGCTCCATACATGGGATCCAGCTACATTGTATGACTCTCGAAAGACCAAAGAGCATTACTTGGGTAGTGAGGCGATCTGGTTTAAGCCCAACTAGTGAAACAGGTTTGGAGGTTTACTTAACAACTTGCGCCTCAACACTTTTTGCCCTGTAGAAATGGGAACCATAATAAGTTTTTCCCCAATCTAACATCTGGGACCCTACATCTAGGTAATTCACATTATTGGGACACTGATATCTGGACATGTGGACACACATCTGCATGCCTGACTGCATCCTTCAGGCCCAACAAGCAGAAAGGGAATAGAGGCTGGATATCCGCATAGACATGACTGGAGGTCAGTGACCAGAGTGTTCTGCCCTGCAGGAGTCTCTAAGCTACATTGTAAACTTCACAGAAGATATGCATCTATCTGCTGCTCCTCAGCAGAGCTGGGTGCAGTGCAAATCACCAAGGTGACATCACACGAAGGAATCAGTTCTGGTAGAAGAGTGATCAGTGTCAAATGAGTGCTTTAGTTACTAAACCGTGAAGCATCACCATAGAGACCAGCAGTCAGTTTGATTAGATCCTGGATCACTTAAGAGTACCTCTCCGGGTGGGACTATGAGAGTATTTCCTAGATGTATTGACAGAGGGAGAAGTAATGCCCCAAGAACAGGCAGGACCCTTCAAGGCAGCGCACATTTAAAGAGGTTGAAGAAAAACCAATGTAGCTTTTGCCTGTTCTTCTTTACCTCTTGCTAATGAGCGCATCCGCTCTGTTATTGCCACGACTCTTGTCACCCTTTGGAAACATCAGAAACCAAGTCCTTCCACTTTCCAAAATGAACTTGTCAAATGGCTCTTCAAGAATCCTCTAGGCCTTCAACTCCCGACTTAAAATGTGGAGTCATCCAGCTTCATGAGCTGAGCAGCTGCCGGGTTCTCAACTCCTCCAGCATCCAGACAGACGCTGTTAGAGAACCCAGGTCATATACATGAGCCAATCTAATCAATTCCTATTGTAATATACACACATTCTATAGCTTCTGTTCCCCTAGAGCAGCGGTTCTCAGCAACCCATGGGCTGCTACTCCTTTGGCAAACCTTGATCTCCAAAAATATTTACATGAAGATTTGTAACAGTATCAAAATTACAGTTATGAAGTAGCAATGAAATAATTTCATGGTTGGGGTGACCACAGCAGGAGAAAGTGTATTAACTGTTGTAGCATTAGCAAGGTTGAGAACCACTGCTCTATAGGACATTTCCATTAAGGCATCCTTTTTTTTTTCTTTTTGGTTAGTTGTTTGCAGGCACTAGGGATTGGTGCTGGGACCTCATGCCTACCAGGCATATGCTCTACCACTGAGTGATATTCCTAGTCACTAGTTACCTTTCATTTTGTGACAAGGACTGACCAAATTGTCTAGGCTTCCCATGAACTTGAAATCTTCTTGCCTCAGTCCCCTGTTGCTGAGATTATTGGCCTGTGTCACCTTAACTGGCTAGGTCTTTATATTCATAACTTATGCTGCTGTGTCTAAATACATGACAAGAAGCAACTGAAGGAAGGAAGGGCTTATTTTGGTTTACACTTCAAGAGAGCACAGTCTATATCCTGACAGAGAGAGCATGGAATGTGAGTAAATAGGCCATACTGCATCTGTAGTTAGGAAGTGAGTCCAGGCTACAGAAACCCCAAAGCCTGTTTCCAATGACCCACGTTTTCCAATAAGGCCATGCCTTCTAAAGTTCCCACAACTTTCCAAAACAGTACCACCAACTGAAGATGAAGTGTTCAAGCATGTGTCCACGTGGGGCATACTTAAATTCTATACTAGGTAGTGTAGGGGAAATGCACCTTGGGGTAGGAAAATAAATGGGTGACCAATGGTCATGTTAGAGAAATCCAGTGAAAACATACACTCCAATTACAAAGCCTCTGGTTTACCAAGGTGGGAGGGTAGGACACGCTTCCAGTTGAACTTAGCTCTTCCATATCCTAGGAGAGACAAGAGCAACTTATGTTTTCTTATACTTAGCTCCTTTCTTTGTGATACGAGGATAATGAATAATTCCACGAAAATGTTGCCAGGGTTTGAAGAAACTTTGTAGCAAACCTTCTATTCGTGGGAATACCTGCTGGCATGAACTAATTTTGCCAAAGATTGAGGACACACTGGTGAATGAGTAAAAATACAGAGGGACAACAAATGGGCGTTGCAACTAGTTTGACTAGAAAAGAAAGCAAAGAGAGAGAGATGGAAGGCTGAATGGAGACAGATTTTTTTTCGGTGCGGGGGAGCCATTTGTTATTTGTTTTATGGTGCTAGGGACTGGAACCAAGAGCTTTGCATATGCTGGGCAAATGCTCTACCGCTGAGCCACATCCCTAGACATCTTCCTTTCTTCCTTTTTCCTTTCTGGTTCTATTGTGAGTTTGAATCTAGTTAAAAGTGATGGAACAAGGTCCCCAAAGAATCATAAGTGATGGAACCCAATAAGTTTAGTGGGAAACTGAAGTAGAATGAGCACAATTCTACTGTGATGGGATCTGACACAGAAGAAGAGTGTCTAAGGCCCCCTGTTCAGGCAGTGACTGCACCCTCAGAAGTGTCTTTGCCTGAAGACCATGATGCTCTCTGAGGTTGGGGCTGAAGCCATCTTGGGAAAGTAAGGGCTGGGTGCTCCAGCAGAGTTATAAATATTCCAAAGTTTGCTAGGACAAGACTTGATTGCTTCATCTGTCCCAACAGAGCTGCCATATAAAAGAATTGTCGAATAAGGCGGTAAAAACTGTGGATCTGTAGGCTACTGTCATCTGACATTAAACACTTGTTTCCAGAATGTTTCAGTGGCAAAGGTAAAAGAGACACCCACAAGGTAAGGAGTGGAGGCCAGTAGAGTGGCTGGACTGTAATAGCAATAGTACTGATAATGAATGGTGCAGCATGATCTGTTTTGCTCAGGCTTCAGAACATGCAAATTTAGGCATTCATAAAATTAAAAATAGTACTGTAGGGTAACACGATTCATTGTGTTCATTGGTATTATGGCTTGTCCATGGCTTGCTGCCATCAAAGGGGCTCACCTGCTGAAGGCTTGGTCCCCAGCTAGTAGATCCAATCATGGAGAGGGAGTTGAGTCATGAAGACACTAATTTCATCAACTGATTAATCCATTGATGAGTACATACTGAATGCACTGTTAGGAGGTGAGGCCTCCTTGGAGTAAATATGTTCCCAGGATTATTCCTAGCTCCTTCTATCAGTTGCTCTCTTCACAACCTGGCTGCCTCACGTCAGCATCCTTCCCAGCCACTTGCAAGAGTCTATCATCACAGGTTCATAGACACAGAGCAAGCGAACCACGGACTGAAAACTCTAGACAGTGAGGAGCCCAAATGAACAACTATTACTGCTAATTGACCAGCCAGAAGTTAGTGAAAGTTTAAATATGCAGGGTTTTGTTTTCTCAAGACATTCAGAATGTTTGAAATAGCATTTAAAATTTCACACTTCAACTACCAACCTCTCAGCCTTTCCTACCTCAGACAACAATGTCAATGTTTAGCCAATTGTTCAGGCAGAACACAATCACCATGGGTCTCTCTCTTTCATTCCCCCATCCTCATTCAACATCCAATCTTGCTGCTTGTACATCTTAAATATTCTTTTTCTGAACTTAATCACCTTTTATAATTCTAAATATCAAATCCAAAACATCAGGACAAAATCTGTAAAATTACGTATTTGGTCTCCGGCTCATAATTTGTCAGTTCCTGCCCTAGTCTAAATGTCGTTGATTTCTCACCCTTACTACTTGCATACTCTATTTAAGAATAGATTCCCTCACTCTACTCGTTGTTGTCCTGTGGGTCAGTCTTTTCATTGCATCCCCCTTTGAAACAACAATCAAATTCTGTTGCTTCTAATCCTAAAAAATGGTATACTGTTAAAATCAGAAAAGCCCCAGCTCCTGGCTTTACAGTGACCTGTGGTCTTGCCTCAACTCTCATCTCCCACTCCATTTCCTACCACAATCTGGTCACTAGCTACTCTGCTCGCAGTGACCACTTTGCAGCTTTTGGAATTCCTAATCTTTCCATCTATTTCTTGTCTTAGCTATTGTAGTTCAGTCTTTTTGGAATGTCCTGTCGTGGTAGATGCTTCCTCATTTCTACCAGCATCAATGCAGAAGAGTCTGTTCTGATCTAACCAACAGAAACATTCTTTATGCATCCATGCATCCCAACACTCTGTGTCCCTTCAGCTGGAGTAATTTCCATGACACAATGTCCAACATCACTTTACTTACTGCTTTACGTTGTAAAGACTTCTCTGTCAGTAATTAGTAGAAGAAGCAGAAAGACCTTGTTCTGTTTGTGGATGTGTCTGTGATGACTCTAACAATTCTAGGAGGTCTTCAAAACAATATTTGTTGAATGGAACAGAAAATGGTAGATTGGTGTGGTGATTCAATACGAACGGCCCCCCGCCCCCGCCCCCATTCATCGGTTTGAATGCTTGGCCCTAGGGAGTGGCGCTATTAGGAGGTGTGGCCTTATTGAAGGAGGTGTGGCTTTGTTAGGGGAAATGCGTCACTGTGGAGGCAGGGCTTTGAGGTCTTAAATTATCACCTTAGCCCAGAGTGAAATACATCCAGTGCCCGACTGCTGCCTGCAGATCAAGAAATTGAACTTTCGGCCCCTTCTTCAGCACCGCTACTACTTGTATACTCTTATTAAAAATAATTCGTGTCTGCCTGAACGCTTCTATGCTTCCCACCACGATGGTAATGGATTAACCTTCCGAATCTGCAAGCCAGCCCTGATTTAATATTTCCTTTTATAAGAGTTGCCTTGTTCATCGTGTCTCTTCCCAGCAATAAAACCCTAACTACAACAATCGGATAAATGATCAATGTTAAATGATTTGAGGATAAGATTCAATTCCAAAGGCCTTTCTATCCTCCTCCATACTTGATTCGTCCATTTGTTATTGTCAACAAATCTTTGAAAGCATTCTTAAAGATCCGTGGGATAACGCTGAACACTGTAAATTTTTAATCAAGAAGAACGATTCATTAAATGCTTGTCCCTTTTCTCAGTAGCATAATTATTATATCATAACTCAGGAAAAAAATAATGCTTCTGACGTGGAGAAAGTCTAACACTGAAAGAGAAAGAAAGGGTGGGGCTTTCTTTTTTTCTTTTCTTTTCTGACCTGTTGGGACAGGGCAGATTACTTGGCATCAAGAGTAACACCAGAACGGAGGGATCCAGAGTCAGAATAGCTCGGATAAGACCTGATTTGCTACTTCCTAGATAGTGGCCTTACACAAACCACTGATCCTCTCTCACATTGCTTTTCAGCATGCATAAACTCAGGTAAAGATAACATGACTTTTCAGGTTGACTGCAAAAGTTAACACATTTCTCTATAGAAAAAAAATTACTCTATAAGGATATGGGTTTTGCAAGTCATTTTTCCACTTTACCCAGGAAAGACTGCCTTAAATTCAACATTTACAATTACACTTACCTATGAAATTATACTGGAAATATACTTTGAAAACCAGGCCCTACTCAGGCACAAACTGCCTAAAATTTGAGAATGAGAAAAAACGCTTCCCCAAGCATTCACATTACTTGGAAAGTTACACTTTTCTTTTTTGTACCAGATCTGATGTTCCAAATGTTCTCCAAGGATTCTCTTAATTCAACTGGAGGCTATTGCTGAGTGCTACAATTAACTTCTGGTTGACACAACTCTTTTTCTTTGTTTCCCTGTGTTCCTTCTTCCAAAAGTAACTCAATTGCTTCTCCTGATTAATTGCTAACTGTATATATACCTAATAGAATTAAAAACCATCATCTGTACCATATAAGGCAACATTAGATAAGGTATTAAAATAACATTCTGTTTCAAAGACAGGATTTGGTCTACTTAAACCAACCTCATCTGAGTGCAAAATAGGAAGGAGGCAATGAACACTTAGCCTCAAGGACAGGCATTGAACTACCCATGATGGGTCCACAGGGTCCCTGTCCTGGCATTCAGGTAGTACATTTACTTAGTTTTACCTACCAGAACTCTGAGAGCTAGAGGCTCCTTCAGGATTGGCCCAGTGTGGGGATGGAAGGAAAGCCTTCTTTCCCCTCACATGTACTGGTCACTATAGGCAAGCAACTAATCGATGGGCAAGGCAGAAGATGAGTCCTCGGGACAGACCCAGCTGAAAATGCTGTTTCTGTTCGTCTCTAGATGTTAGAACAGCACCTGTTACTGAGGGAGGAAACGAAGGATGATGCGGCTCTCAAAGGCTCCTCTACAGATCCATTCACAAAGGGTACAATAACAAGCCATTTCTTCCCTTCATCCAGCATGTTTCCTATGCTCACGTGACATCTTTATATACATTTCCATTATTTTTCTTTTTCCCATTTACCAAACCTATACTAAGATCTTTAGTTATCACAAATTCAGAGAGAGAGAGAGAGAGAGAGAGAGAGAGAGAAAGAGAGAGAGAATAGTTTCTTTTAAAAGCCAGAAAGCCATTAAAGTGTGCAGTGAAGGAAACAGATGTTATCAACCACTTCTTGGCTACCACCTGATCTAAATGGACAAATGAGTGGCCTTATTAATAATTAGCACATTCTATAACAGTAATTATTAATCTCTTTGTTTTTGTTCTTTTGCAGTACATTCATGTCTTTTTTAAGCTGTTGGGACTTGTTTTTTTTTTCTTTTTTTAATGTTTTATCTAGAAGTTTTCTAAGTCATTCTTCCAGAGGGCTTTACTGTAGGATTGGTAACTTTTGGAGATGTGTCTTGGTTTTTCATGTTGTTCTTCTCTCTGCAATGGTACTTGGACATCTAGAGTTTGTTGGTTGGCTGGTTTGTTTGAGTCTGTTCCATTTGTTTTTCATTTTTTGTTCAAGCCATCTTTCCTCTTTTTGTGTATATACTTGCAATGTTCAGGAGAACCCTACAACAGTAGGGTTGAGGTATTATTTTCGTCTGTGGGACAAACATTCAGAGCCACAGGCCCTGAGAGTTAGTCTTTTGCGAGACAACTACTTTCTGCAATAATAGCTATCAAGGGTCAACACACCCTTGCCTGGGCCCTGCCTCTGTTACTCATGGTGTGTGGTTCCCTGATGCTTGGATGCCCTACCTCAGGTCAAGCTCAGCATGCTCTCTGCCTCCACTGCCTCAGGTCAGCTCGGCATGCTCTCTGCCTCCACAGCCTCTGCCTCCTGTTGTGGCTCTATTAAGCCTTGGTGCCCTATCCTGGGTCAGATCTGGCCCATGCCTCACCTCTGGTATGTATCATGCATCTCTGTAAAGGTAAGTATTACTGATCAGCATTGTTTATGAGAGAGCTACTCTTTGAATAGTGTCACATACCATGTCCAAGTAGACCTTAACAAAAAGGTTTTTGAATTAACAACAACAACAAAATCAAGACTTTAAGAAGGTAGATATCTTGGCTAGCACCATTAGCCTGGAAACCAGATCTGCACAACCTTATGTAGCATTTGCTTCTGTATGTTCTTTATGTGACGTTCGTCTACATATGTCATTGTAAGCATTTATTGACTACAGGGCTATCATTCTGAATAAAGCAGAATAAGAATGAGAGTGAGAGACAGAGACAGAGAGACAGCGAGACTGGGCCTGGCTTAGGTTTTTGAAGCCTCAAAGGCCAACTCCAGTTACATGCCTCACCCAACAAGGCCACACTTCCTAATCCTTCCCCAACAGTTCCACTAACTGGGAACCAAGCATTCAAACATACAAGGCTATTGGGGCCATTTTCTTTCAAACCACCACATGAAATGCCTCATTCAGTTTCAGGTTATGTACTGAGTACCTACTTTGTACCTAGCAATGTTCTCGGTGCAGAGGAGACTGCTGTATACAAAAACGCACAAGACCTTCTGTCACAGATATTCTTTCCAGCACCAGTTACTAAGCACTTCACAAACAGCTAATTAATCCACGGCAGCTCTCTGAGGAGGACCATCACATTAGCGCCTTCCAGGAAGGATCTGAAGCACGGGTGATTAAGGACTGCAGATGTGTGTGTCTCCTAGGACTGTTCTGTGAGATAAATGCAACTAAAAGGCAAGAAGGGGCCAGTGCATAAAGCTGGACTTGTCACAGTTGCAGGAATAGGAGAACTTGAGGTCCCACAAAAGCAGAGCAAACAACTTCCAGTTCAGTCTTATAAGTGATTGCTTTAAACTTTTTTCATGACCTTTTATTATAAAACTTCTATTCCCATTCAGTTAAATTATTTCTATTGGCTGCACTTCATTCTCCAGTCAAGACAGGAACTGTCTATGTTCTCTGGTAACAGAGTCCTTCATAGCCAGACTCCACGAGGCATGTGGCTGTGATGGATCTTTTGGGGGGTTCTGTCAGAGAGGCGATGCCTCTGGCTGCTTTATTGATTATCTTTCTATCCTGAGCTGCTTTCACCTCCATGAGTCTTTAATTAAGGAAACCGCTTTGCTTTGATAAGGAACCCGATTCTCTACTCCCTATCCCCTAAAGTTGTACCATCTAAGCTCCTTAGTTCTGAAGGCCTGCCAGGAATGGAATGAAGAGGTCATTGGTGTCTGAAGGAATGTGCTCTAAGACATGACCCCAATATCATCATAGCAACCACACTGAATATCAAAGATGTATACTTTTTAAAGCCCATAATCAGACACATCATGCCTGGGCAAGGAGGGATGATGACCCTTCTCCATTCTTCCTACCTTGTCACTTTCCAGCTTTGCCCAGTTAAAGTCAGCTGGTGTGGTCTTGCTGACACTATTCTAGACCTTTGACCTTGAAGTAGAGGTTAAGTGACCGGGAGTCTCGTGATGTTTGCTTTGATGTGTTAATTTGCTTGAGTTAAAGGATGCCTAAGCAGAGTTGGCAAAACAGCATTTCTAAATGCACCTGGTTGAGAGCAATGCTAAAAGACATTAGTATTTGAATCAGCAGACTACGTGCCGATCACCCTTGCCAGTGTGGTGATCATCATCTAATCTACTGAGGAACAGATAGAATCAAAAGGCAGAAATCCGACTCCCCTTGTATCACCTTCATGCTCTCATTCCCTCATTCCCATTCCTTCACTCTCCTTTCTCCTCCAGCACACACACCACCTTGAGAATATATCCTTTGCTACCTTTAGACATCTGTCTCCCCGGTTCTGGTACCTCCAGAGTCAGGGACTGGCATTGCAGGTGCTCTGGTTATCAGACCTTCAGACTGAGGTTGACTCACTGCCTGCTTTTCTGGTTCTTCAGCATGCAGATGACAGAATTTTCCTGGGATTTCCCAACCTCCACACTCCAGCGAACTGATTTCACACACACACACACACACACAAAATGTTTCTCTGCCTATCTATCTGTCTGTCTGTCTATCCGTAGCATTCATCTGGAAGAAGCTGTAGATGACTACACTGGACTAGTTCATTGTATGCAGACTGCACTGTGTTGTGTGATAGCTTCAACCAGAGATCCTACCAACCGGCCCCACTGAAAGTGCTTGCTCCTGTGTGGGTCCCTGAGCATTAGCCATCATATGTAAGGAAGGATTCTACCAATTTGACCTCCTCCTTTATGCCACAGCCTTCCACTGGGCACACACATTTGCCTCTGCTGCTGCCTCCAAAACCTGTCAGCACTTAGGTTCTCCAGTCTTGTGTCTTTGCCACCGTGTGTTCTGGGTACCATGTTTTCTGGATTGAGAATTTTTAGGCCACATCGTCATACCCGTCTTTGGCAGACTACACACTGTTTTGTTTTGTTCTTAATTCTGCTTCTCTTATTTGGGTGATAACAGTTCAGAGAGTCAGATAGCTAATCAAAACCCAGGAACAGCATGCCTGCAAGATCCTTTCTTGCTGGAGTTCCTGGTGTTTACCATGCTCAGGTAGCTTTTTTTGTCTGTATCTAGGACCCACAACTTAGCAACTGCTGGATAACTGCCCTTCCCATAAGCGGAAGAGACAGAGACTGTTTAATCTACAATCTAAGGGGGCCTTTTCATCTCTTAGTCCTCTAAGCCTTCCACAAAGACAGCGGGAGATGGTGATAGAAGACATGGTATTTGAACTGGGTTCTGCCTAAGAAGGCCCTACAAGTAAAAATGTTGGACATTTGGTGGCTGGAGAGTTGGCTCAGTAGTTAAGAGTGTGTTCTGCTCTTGCAGGGGATCTGAGTTCAGTTCTCATACCCACATGGCCGGGTTACAAATGCTGTAACTCTCCTTCCAAGAGCTCTGTCTTTATCTGGAGGCCTCCACCGGCACCTGCACCCACATGCAAACAAGAGGGCTCTTAACTCTTCAAGGCGACTACCTGTGTAATTGAAACACATTCCCTTGTTCCCCCTCCAATGTCTGGAGAAGAAAGACAGGCTGTAGGAGTACACACACAATTTAGAAAGAGGTGTGGTGTCTGCATCACCAGCTCATGAAATAGGTGTCTGAGAATAGTACAAATTTAACAAGACTGTTATGAAAATCAAATCATATTATTCATATCCTAGCAACATCAGAGGTACTCAAATACCAGTTGCTAAAACCATGTAGAACCATAGGGCATCATGGGAGGTTATGACTACCATAATAATTATTAGGCTATTATATAGACATGTATGTGGATATTGGACAAGGTTAGATTCAGGTGATATGACAAACAATCCCTAGATGATGCTCAATGGGATATCATTATAACTTGGTCAAATGTCAGTAAGATAGAATACTTGATTTCTCTTTGTCAAAAACTAGAGATGGCTTTCTTCCTTTCCTTTCCTCATTTCTTTTCTGTTCCTTCCCTTTCCTCTTTTCTTTTTTATTCTCCTTTAAAAATAAAGAGAATGATGGAGTAGCTGATTTATTTTAAATGATGGCTGAGAAGGCCAGAGTTTTAAAAAATAGTTGTGAATAACAACTTTCTGATTTTAATCCTTTCACATGAATATTTTTGCCTTTGATGTTTGCCTAATCATATCACATTAGCCGGAGAATCCATGCTTTAGGGGAGAATGTACTGCAATCTTCAGGGCTCACTAAAATTGTTTCATGTATGTTACAGATAACTAATTTATTCATCAAATACTGATTTTAAGCCTTTCCTATGGTAAGCTTATACTATAATTATTTGGAGATCACAGAGAGGAGAAACTGTATGTTGATTATTAACTTCCTCAGGAGTCTGATGAATTAAACCCTACTTCAAAGTGTAAGTCTGCCTCAGCTGCAACCAATGCTAAAAATGTATATAGGAACTCTGAGTGAGAAAGATTTTTTTTTAGTCTAAGTTTTAATGTACACTCCTGCCTTCATGTGAGGATTTTGTGGTTTAATCTCTCTAAATATTATCAGAGACAGAGATGTAGGAAGCTTTTAACAAATGCTTATTGGAAAACAGAAAAAAGATGAGGAAACTAAAATTCCATCATTTGGTTTTCCAAGTAACGCTATCATGGAATCATCCTTCATTTGTACATTTTTTTATAAAATAAATGAGCATTTGTGTGTGGCATAGGACCATGCCTGTCTCATTCTGCTGGGATAGTTAAATGCACAATAAATATTTTCTGAACAAAATGAATAAGTTAATCAGGAAACTGCTTTAGCAATGCATAACACAACTCAACCACATTTGTCCAAACTCTCAGAACTGTAGTGAGGAGAACATGTTTGTTTATTTATTTCTTTGATCTAGCTAGTTTGAGACAGAATCCAGCTATGTAGCACAGGCTGGCCTTTAAATCACTAGGTAACCTAAGCTGACTACGAACTCATAATTTTCCTGCTTCAACCTCTTTGTTTCTTTGTTTTGTTTTGGGTTTTTATTTGTTTTGTTTTCGAGACAGGCTTTCTCTGTGTAGCTTTGGTTGTCCTGGACTCATTTTGTAGGTCACGCTGGCCTCGAACTCACAGAGCTCTGCCTGCCTCTGCCTCCCTGAGTCCTGGGATTACAGGCGTGCGCCACTGCGGCAGGCTCCGCTTCCACCTCTTCAGTGCTGGAATTGTAGACATGCTCCTCCTAGCCCAGGTGGGTATACTTCAATGCATATACATTTACCTCAGTAAACATAAAGACAGTATTGTACTGTACCTTGAGCTGTGCTAAGAGGGTAAATCTTAAGTGCTTAGCAAAAGAAAAAGATAATGGTGTGGGTGATGGATGTTGATTCGCTTGGTCTCCTCGATCAGCTCACAATGCATCTCCATATTCCAAAATACAAAACCATGCACCTTAAATGCATGAAAAAAAAATCCATTTACCAATCATAGCTCTCTAATGCTGCAATAAGAAGAGAGTTTACTAGGACAAAGAAGAGCACAGGGAGGCAAAATGGCTGCAGACTTGATTGACTTAACTAGGGAACTCCAGAACTAAGAATCTAGGTTATTCTTTCTGTGTGTTTTCTACCATTTGCAGATGACTCATTTTATCCTCAGGTTAATTTTCCATTCCGGTTGCAAGATTCCACAGGGGTTCCAAATGTGACACCATCTGGGTCATGAAAGCATTTAAAGGAAGAGGAGACCGTCACCTCTCTGCATTCTCTTATTTTTAATTTTTATTAAAAGGTTTCTTTACAAAATATATCTTGATCATATTCTTTTCCCTCTCCCAACTCCTTCCCATCTCCCTACCTATGAAACTTCTCTCTTAAAAAAATATCCCCACCAAAAATGAAATCAAAGCAGATGAACAAACAAACAAAAACAGAAGAAAATTAATAAGGCAAAAAATATCAAAACAAAAAGTACACACACACACGCGCGCACGCGCGCACACACACACACACACACATCCATATTGTGCTGGTCAACCACTCTTGGGCATGGGCCCTGCCCTGGAGTATGGTTGGTATACAGTGATTCTCCGCTGGAGAACACTGATGCTCCTTTCCCTCAAGGTATCAGCTGTAAATAGATCCTTGCTGGGTTAACTTTGAGTTGATTTCCTCTTCCCTGTGCTGGCATTATGTCTGGCTGTGTAGACCCTGTATGTGCTGCTGAAGTCTCTGTGAGTTCATATGTCCACCAACCCTGCTGAGTCTGGAAGACACTACTTCCATGGAATGAGTTCTCCACTCTGTTCTTTCCACCTCCTCTTCTGCATAGACCCTTGAGCCTTGAGGCTTTGATAAAACATCCATTTAAGACTGAGTACTCCGAAGTAGACAAGGATCCCTAAAACCAACCAACTGCCATTATTGGGGGATTAAAAGAAGTAACCTTCTCAAAAGAGGTACGTACAGCAATAAGTTATTTTTAATCATAATAGCTACATTTAAATTTATTAAAGTTATAAAGATTTGGTTGCAGATAGATAGATAGATAGATAGATAGATGGATAGATTGATCGCTCTTCCTTCTGAACATGAATGAACATTGTTCTTGGTTTTATTATTGTTCTGGATTATTTTTGTGAACCAAACTTACACAGATTTCAATGTACTAACTCTCATCTTCTTGTGAAAGCTGCCAACTGACCACCCTGTGTACTATAGATCAAAGGACATCAAGCCACTGGTTTTACAAATTTGCCGAGAATTTAGAAAATTTTCTAACCAAGACGAACAGCAAGATATCATCTTAATTCAGAAGCTATTTGCAGAGAGGAAGAGACAAGTCATGTAAAAGAAAATAAATAGAAGTCGTGCCTTCAGAAGGCTAAAAATTCTTGCTATAGAAGTGATCTAGGGCAAAGCTTAAGGGCAGTGTTTTGTGGTGCGTCTAGAATATAAATCCTTTCTTGAAGTGTGGCCTTCCCACTGCGAATGCTGACCTAGGAGTGCTACTAGAGGAAAGACATGGCTTTGCATGTCTTTCCAATAAATAATATGGTGGTAAAAACAAGCTGACCTTTGGCCTAGCTCAACTCTCTTCGTAGAAGACAGGAGACATGAGCACTCGCAAGCCTTACATTTCTGTGAAAAGCAGTGAAAATGATACCACGTAAATCCACTCCATGTAAACAATAGCGAAGCATCAAAGAAGGACTTAACTTATTTATCAGTCATCCTTCCAGGTGCCAGCATGCCACACATATTTGGATGTCTAGTAATCTGATTATGATTTGAATCAGTGATTTACGAGGGGCAAAAAAAAAAAGTTCTGTATCCAGTTACCTACTCTCTGCGTCATCTGGCTTCTGAGGAACTGTGATTCTTTTAGCAGAAATAGATGTCTGAAATAGCTGTTAAACTCTTTGGGCATGGAAGCTGCCAGTACATTAAATGAACCTGAAATAGATCTGGGGCAGACAAGAGATTGTGACTGTGCCTGAAGATGGAGTTGGTGTTCACACTGCAGTGTCTTCATAGAAATACCGAGTCAACTCACACAGCTGCTTCCCTCTGGGTACCGACATGTGGGAATAGAGGAACCTCTCACTCAGAGACTCACCTGTGAAATGGGAATTATGTGTGGACGCCCTCATATGGGTATAGCGTATCTAAAAGTCTTTTGTGAATCACCAGGTTAATGCCTACTGATATCACTTGTCTCAATAACCAGCCTGTTCTACAAAGTGATGGTTCAAGCTCAAATTCAGAAACTTTCCCTGAGTCCATTACCTACCATATCCAGTCTTTGGCAAGTCTCCTCCCTTCTACCCCTTAAACGCATCTGTCCATCCTCTCCTCCCTGTGTCTGCTGGTGCTACTCTGACTGAGACACTCCATGTACCTCTTAACAGCTCTCATCCCACAATAACAGTGGTCTCCCAACTGAGAAAATTCAACCTTTTTACCTCATGAAAATTGATTCCCTACATGAAAAGCAGAATTCAGGTTTTTAAAAACATAAAGCAAGACCGAACCAAAGGTCATGTTAACGGAACTATTGAACAACCTCATGAAACAGCCTTGATAAATAAACTACATCAAACATGGCCAACCCTGCCCACTCCTGCATCACTCCTGGACTAGCTGTCATTCTCTGGTTTCAGCCTTCTTGACCTAATCCAACACACTGAGATTTTATTCTGAAGGGTTTGTGGGTTTCGATCTTGTGTTTTTAGGACTGTAAAGATCCACATGAAGTTCATTTTTACAGATATGAGGTCAGTTTTCTTTCATAAGGATATTAATTTGACTCTTCTGTCTACTCAGGACAGAGTTGAAACTGAGGCAGCAAAATGGTTAAGCAACAGGACTATTATTTACTCTTTGCCTGAAGTCTTTGGTTTCAGGTATGAACTAGTTCTGCACCACACAGGGTAGATCAGTCAGCTAAAAACTATTCAAGTGACATGGGAACAGGACTATCTCTCCTGGTTTCGATGACTTATATTGACTAACCTTCACTATTTGAAAGGCCTGAAAAAGGAGCTAGGACTCTTCCCACATTAGATGATAACCTCAGAAGTCTTCAAAGGAAACACGACTCTCACTACTAATTGTTAATAAACTACACAGACTGGCCAGAATCACAGAGGAAAAAGGGTAGTGTCTGCAAAGGGGCGGATCCAGACCCCTGGCATGCTAGTCTCCACCATAGCTCAGCTTGCACTCAGTCTTCTGGGAAGAACAGAGAACGCTGCAGGGCAGGGGGCCACGCTTCATAGAGCCCAGGACTCGGCTAAAAAGAGTCTCCATTTCCTTCACAAAAGATCACATGTTGAAATCGTAATAGATCATAAAACCAGGAGATGTTATCTTGCCATTGCCCTGTTTCCTTGACTCCCACTTGTAAAGCATTGCCTCAGCACCTTCTCCTACCTGCTTTCTCTGACAGAGAAGGGTAACTGACAGAGCAGGAAGGAGTCTCCTGACAAAATGATGGCGCACTTCACTAAAACAAGCAACAACACAAACAATTGAAATTGAGCCACTTTCAGAAAGTGAAGCACCCTAGGAAAAACATGCAAGTAGAATATGTACTGATGTGGAAAATGGACTTTTCAAAATGGAAGACACAGCCAAAAGGTCAGTCTCAGTGTCTCACCGTTGCAGCACTGTGAGCTACAAGGCAGTATCAATTACTGACACTCAGAACCAACAAACAAAAAATCACCTGCCTCTTCCTTCCTAGATGAAAGGAAGGCATTTTCCCCAAATGTACCCAAAGTGTCATGAAAGACAGAAAAAATAAAATAAAAAGAGCACTCAGAATGTTTGAGACTGTCCTGGTGGCACAGGGGTCCGACCAACACCACCCGGCAGGTGTTGGTCCTGTGTGTGCTGAAGCAGTGGAGAGGAGTTGGGTACTTCAGGAAGCACCTTCACTGGTGAACAACTCTTCCAGAAGAATGATCTCCCATCTACCTCTCGCAACTTCCACAGTATAAACTAACTCGATTCTTGCTCCTTTTTTATCATGTTGTTTTAAACAGGTAGATGACAAGTAGTCCCGCTTTGGTGCATCCTACTTCAATCTAGCTAGCTTTTCTCCAAATAATTCTTGTATGACTGGTCACTAATCTTCAACATCTTGATCAACATCATCTACACTGAATAGCTCAGAACCTGGGAGCTTGCACGCAGGGGAAGGAGCATTGTCCCTTCTTGCTGATGACATATTTGATCT
The DNA here is from genome assembly GCA_028658305.1 of Pachyuromys duprasi. NCBI lineage: Eukaryota > Metazoa > Chordata > Mammalia > Rodentia > Muridae > Pachyuromys > Pachyuromys duprasi. The sequence continues at coordinate 26,303,351 of CM053759.1, read as the reverse complement.
TCCATGTGAAAGCTGGGGTGAAACATTTTTGTCAAGAAGTGTCCTTGAGGAGCCTAAAAGGCATTTCGACTCAGGAATCAAAAACAAATAGCTTGACCTTTTATGGCTAATCCAGACAGAAAACGCCTTAGGTTATGGTGGAGAGACAAATGGCATAAAATCTAATACTTACCTGTCAAGTTTAGAAACAGCTACTTCCTGTTCCTCATGCTCATAGTTTCAGAAAGGGACAGGACTGTAACTATCTACAGCCTGTGCACACACTCACATAGGTATACTCTCTCTACTAATGCTTCGAGAAATGCAGTCAATACACACACCATGTCGCCTAGGAAACACACACACCGAGAGTTGACCTAGGAAACACTCAGAAAAAGAAGTCAGTCTCCCTGGAGGACATCTGAAACATCCAGGGAGCCACTGATCTAAGAGTCCTAATGCTTCTCAACAAAAATAAGTAGGATTTTTACATAACAAGGATAAAGGATTCATCAATAGTGGATCGGACCACACCTTGACCAGGCCTGCTTAGCTGTGCATGTCTTTGGCCCTCAGTTTAAACTTTAATCTTATTTCAGGGACTGAAGACAGACTTGGGAGAGGGCTTCCCTGGATCTCTTTGTCCCTCTTCCCAACTTGGCCATATTAAGTAAATTTCCTGGTTTTTTTTTCTTTCCATTATTGATTTTAATTGGCTTACTAAGGGCTAATGACTAAACTAGGAGTGGACCACAGGCTGTGACCCCCTCCAAGTTGGATAACATTACAGCACGGTACATGAAAAGGTAACAAAAACATATAACATAGGTGGGATCCCCAGTGACAGTCAATATTACAGTAAGATAGATAGACATGATGGACAAGCAACATCAGAGGAGCTGGAGGAAGGAGGATCTTCCAGTGGACCCCGAAGCATCTGAGACACACCAATATAGGGAATGGCATCTCTGGTGGCAAATAAGGAGAGCTTTGAAAAGACTGAAGAGTAACAGTGCCTCATCTATCTTTCTAACATGTCTGGGATGTCAGCCTGGCCCTGTTTCCTGAACTCTCAGCATCCATCTGTCCCTTCCACATCCCACAAGGGCACCAAGAAAGAGCTCTGAACAGCCTACAGTTAGGAGGAACATTTAGACAAACATAAAGGAATAGATTTTTTAAACCTGGGCTCATGGAAGCTAGAAAAACTCCTAAGCCATGGAGAATGTTAGAAAAGAGTCTTTAGGAATACAAAACACAAGATTTGCAAAGCCTAAGATTTGCCTTGGGGAAGTTTCAAGAGTTGAAAAGATTGAAAAGACAGTTCCCGATCTTCAAGAGAGCAGTGATAAAATTAAATCCTTGGCTGTGTCTATCCATTAACCAAGACTTGACGGAGCACACTGCAGATGCTTTATTTAGAGTAAGGCCTCAAATGGGAAAAATATATGGACATTCATCATCAAAAGCTCTTCCCCTAAATGAAATAAAACGATACTCAGTTGGAACATGACTTCATAAGGCACGAATAGGTGAGCTATCATGATGAGATGCTTAGCACAACTGCAGCCCCTGTGGACTCCCTCGGGCCATTTATTCATTTTTATTTGTAAAGATGAAACCTAGAGAAGTTTTAAGACTCCCTTGCTTGCCATGCACCCTCGCATGCAGCAACACCAAGAGCAACACACGTGTCACTGCGCCAGATGGAGGCCCCTACAATGGGTCAGAGTGTAAATTTTAATTGACAAAATGAAGGTGCAGCCAGGACTGCTGACATTTCGAGCAGTGAGCATCCTGCTTCTTAATAGGTGGGAATTTGGGGCGAAGTGAGTCTCAACGGAAGGCCTCTCGGCAGATGCTCAGTAATTCTTTCCAAAGTAAGAGACTCCGATATCAAGGACTTTTTTTTTTTTTTTGCTTCAAATTTTTAAAAGGAACAATTGCTTCTAAGGGATTCATATCCATTTTGCTTAATGCCAAATGACGAATCAGTCTGTCAGGGACAAAATTTTATCTTGAGCCAGTAGCTCCCAGTTTAATCTGTTTTCTTCTAGAAGAAAGGCTTCTAAATCTCAGCCCACCCGCAATCCTCCTATCCAGGTATCATAGAGTGGTAAGCCTCCGAGGCTGCCTTTAAAAATGAATTAAAACTGCCTATTTCTTCTGGAACACCTATGGAGATGGTGTCTGCAATAGCCCATCTCTTTTACCTGGGTGTCATTCAGGAGACCACGGATGATTTATGTGTCAAACAGTTGGGTTTTCCATGATGGGTAGAGAGGTCCTAGTTGTCATGGACGTGAGAGATGACTATTATACCAAAAATCAGATTCTCTGCCAGCCGCCATGATAGCCAGAGGCAACAGAATGCAGTTCCTGTAGTCAGAGTCCTCTCAGAGCACACTAAAAAGCTGACTAGTTCCTTCCAAACGGTTACTTCTGGGTCCCAGGACTGTCACATGATTGACGCTTTCAGTCACTGACTTACAATGTGACAGGATGAACATTACATGAACCCCCCCATTGTGTACACCCCAGCCTCTCCTCCAGTCCAGAGATGCAGGACCAACCTGGCTCTCCAGAGCCCGGCTCAGACGTACTAATTATCACAGGTAAGTGGACTGAAACTGTTCTGTCTCTGGGATCAGTTGTGCACAGCGAAAGGGCACATGGCCAGGGCACCCGTGTCCTTTTCCAAGGGAGTTGCCATGTGTGTTCTTCTGTTCCTCTGCAGTGCTTTACAGGGCCAGCTCTAACTGCAATCACGTACGCAAGCACGCACGCTTTCATCTTCCAAAAGAGTCATTTCACTTCCATGGCACTTCTCAGATAGCTCCTGCTTAATCTCCATACTCTTTTCCAAAAAGACTCTTGGGGTCAGAAGAGCTAGATTTAAGGTCCTTCTGTCATTCAAATGATCTGGGATGACACCCCCCTCCCCCCGCCACCGCCTGTCACCAAAAATTTTTTCACTCCAATTCTTTGAGTCTAAATCGCTTTGTATAACATGGGCATGGGGCTAGCACTCACAGGATTGGTGTAGAGGTCAAAAGAGGCAGTGTTTGGGCTAGGGAGATGGCCCCATTGGTAAAGGACTCGCTGTTGAAGCACAAGGTTCAGACCCGGAGCCCAGATCCCCAGTACCGACACGGAGACATGATGACATGTACCCGAAACTCCAGTGCAGGAGAAGTAATGGGTGACTCCCTGGAGTTCTTCTGCTGGGCAGCCTGGGGAGGTCAGTGAGCTCCAGGGTTAGTGAGAGACAGTCCTCCAAAAGTGAAAGTAGAGACCTGCCGTAGAGCCTGCACAGTAAAAGCACTTGGCGCCAACCTGCCTCTGACCCCTGGAACCTATTAACTGTATAAAGAATGGACTACACTCGATGTTCCTCTGATCTGCACATGCGTCACACCATGTTACAAAGCTAGTAACAATAATTAACAAAAATACGTTTTTAAAAAGATGGAGAGTAAGTGAGGAAAACACCCAGCATCCACCTCTGGCCTCCATACACGCTCACACATTCAAGCACACACACACACACACACACACACAAACATACAATATACACAGATACAATGTATGTGAAGTCAAGCTCTGTAAACATTTCGAGTTCAACATGTATAGCACAGAAGAAACTGGCATGCTCTGATGTCAACTGCCTGACAGACGCAGAGGCTGCTTGGGGGTGGACACAGGTCTCCATGCCACCGCAGCATGGCAACAAAGTTTCCATCAGGGGAAAGCGCATCCACCAGGCGGTCTGGAAGGCCCTCAAATAGGCGAGTGCTTAAAAAGAAAGAGACGAAGGTGAAAACATGAAGAAGATAAAAACATGAAGAAGATAAAAACGTTAAGGTGACGACGGAATCTGTTGGGAAGACAGACGGAAGCCCAGAGGTGACAGCAGTACCGCGGAGGCCTGCAGAGGGAAACAGGACAGAGGGAACTGACAGGCGTCTGCTGCCCTGGGGAGACAAAAAAGCAGGCTGTGTGAGCTACACTGAGCCCTGCACAGCCAGGTTCCCTGCAGCCTGGCAAGCTCAGCTATCCCGACACACCTCTTTCTTCATGGAAATCCGGGGAATGCAGCTTTTACTTTGCTTAATTCCCAGCGTGTGTTTGAAAAACCCCAGTTACCTGACCACGGCTGCCCAGCCTCGGGTTGCCAAACACCAACATGACAGTTTGTCATTAAAAGTTGCAGGCTTTAAAGTGTGCTTGTGTGTTTGTGTGTGCATACTTATTTGTGCATATGTCTCCCCGTGTTTAATTGTGCATGCGTATTTATGTTTGTTTGTTCATGTGTATGCTCACATTTTGTGTGTATGTTTGCCTATGTGTTTGTGTATTCACATCAGCACACATGCAAGTATATGAACCTGTGTGCGTGTGTGCTTGTTGGGTGTGTTTTTTGTGTATGCACATGTGTGTTGTTTGTGTGTTTGGGGTTTGGTTGTGTGTTGTATGACTGTGTTTGTTAGTGTATTCATGTATGCATGTGTTTGTGTGTTTGTGTCTGTGCATATGTGTCTGTTTCTGTGTGTGCTTGCATGTGTGATTATGTGTGTATTTTGTGTGTGCCTGTATTTGTGTACAAGTGTTAGTGAATGTGTGTATGCCTATGTCAACAGGTGTCTATGCATGTCTATGTGATTGTAGGTCTCTGTGTATGTTAGTCTATTTGTGCATAATTGTGTAGTGTTTTTTCTATACTTATCCATGTGTATAATTGTATGCAATATCTATTGTCTGTATGTGTGCATGTGTGTATTTGTATGTGAGTTTATTTCTGTGTCCATGTTTATACATTTAAATGTGTCTTTGGGTATGTGATATGTGTGCACGCCATTTTCATGCTCCTGTTTGTGTTTGTGCTTCTTTACATACATATTTGTGTGTGGATGTGTGCATATGCATTTGTTTGTGTGGTTGTGCATGTGTATTTGTGTTTGTGTGTGCGCTGGTGCTTATGTGCTTGTCTGTCTCTATATGTGCATGTATGGTTATATATTGTATAGGAATTCCCATGTTTTTCCATGTGTGTGTTGGTGTGCTTTTATGTGCATGTATATGCAAGTGTTTGCACATGTGTTCATGTGTGTGCTTATTATATGCATGCAGTTGTGTTTGTGTACTAGTGTGTCCTTTTATGATGGTCTGCAGGTGTGTATTTGTGTGTGTGTCTATGTTTGTGTTCATGTCTGTTTGTGTGGACACTTATGCTTTTGTGTGCATGCATTTCTGTGTGTGGTGCATGTTGTTGTACTCCCAACAATAATTCCTGTTATCAGAAAAGCCAGTATGTCGTCTAATGACTTAAAAGGTGACAGTCATGTGATAGAGAAGGTGTGAAGACTAGATTCTTTGAATCTCAGACCCCCTTGGACAGGTATGGCAATCTGTTTGTCACTGTCTCAGATGAATACCTGTGCCTGCACCCAGCGGGACCGCCTAAGGCAGAATCCACAGGTCATTTTAGGGGATCTAGGAAGAACAATTGGAATTTAATCTCATACTTTTTATGTGTGTATGAGAATCTGGATTTCAACAGATTCACAGAACTTCTTACCCCTAAATCAGATATTTCTAAGCATCTTCCTTGTGGGACAGCTCTGACCTGAAAATACAGCTGGCAAATTCAACTTCCTTTAATTGGTCATTCCCACAACTCAGGTTTCAGTCCTGAGTAATGACAGTTCTTTCCTCCCTCCACTGGTCATGTTTTCTCAGTTAATGTCCACCTCCCCAACCCCCTTTTAAGTAGAGCTTTTTACTTTTCCATGCTCTTTCCTAATTCTCACTCAATTCCTCTCTCCTATAAGCACAGCTGACCTCCTTGTTTCTCTCGAAGCTTAAGAGCGCCACTGCTCTTAAAGAGCTCTCCATCTCAGTCTCTGTCCACAGCTTTGTGTCTTCTTGTACATCTGTTCCTGTCCTTACCCTCTAGCAAATGCCTGGAGAGTCACACAGTGTGAGTCACCTAGACATTAATAAGTTATTCTTAGTGAAGGCGGATGACATCACTAACCCAGTGTCTGGAGAATATGTGCCCTTGATCAGTTTTCTCCACAGTCGAAACAAGTGGATAACGTAGCCTTCCCAGGCCTCAGCTCTGCCCCTGAGGATGATTTCACGAACCTTCTCTTTATTTTCATGTTTTATTTAATCACTTTACAGCCTGATACCAGCCCCCTCCCCTCTCCTCCCAGTCCCACTCTCATGCCCCTTTCTCCCATTCTCCCATCTTCTCAGTGAAGGAGGGAACCTTAGGAGGTACCAAGCCACCATGGCACCTCAAGTTATAGCAAGACTAAGCGCATCCTCTCCCACTGAGGTCAGACAAGGCAGTGCATCTAGGAAAAAGATGGATCCAGTGGCAGGCAACAGAGTCAGAGACAGCCCCTGCTCCTATTATTAGAGGATACACATGGTGACCATGCTGCACATCTGGTACATATGTGTAGGAGGTCTAGGTCTGGTCCACACAAGCCCTTTGGTTGATGGTTCAGTCTCTGTGAGCCCCCATGGGCCCAGGTTAATTGACTTTGTAGATCTTCTTGTGGTATCCTTGTGGTACCCCTCCAGCTCCGTCCATTTTTCCTCTCACTCTTCCTCAAAACTCACCTGGCTTGGCCTATCAGCTTGGCGGTGGGTTTCTGCATCTGTCTTCATCAGCTGCTGGATGAAGCCTCTCAGAAGACAGTTAGCTAGGCTCCTGTCTGCAAGCAGAGCAGAGTGTCAGTAGTAGTGCCGTTGGCTCTCTCCCGTGGGGTGGGTCTGAAGTTGGGCCAGTCACTGGTTTGCCATATTCCCACAATCTCCCTACATTTCTTGTAGGCAAGACAAATTTGGGGTCAAAGGTTTTATGGGTGGGTTGGTGCCCCCCCCTCTCCACTGGAAGTACCACCTGGCTACAGGAGGGAGCAGCTTCAGATTCCATACGCCACTGTTAGGAATCTCAGCCAAGGTCATAGACTTCCAGGGGGGATCATAGGCTTCCAGGGGTCTCCCCTGTATTATAGATGTCCCCCACCTATTTCCACTCTCTCTCCAGGTCCCCCCCCCTCTCTTCTTCCCATCCCCTGCTCACCTAGCTCCTTCCCTCCATCTACTTCAGGTGTCTATTTTATTTTCTCTTTTGGGTGAGATACAGGGCTTCTCCCTTGGGCCTTCCTTGGCTTCTTTGGGTCCTTGGGTTATAGTATGGTTATCCTGTGCATTATACCTAACGTCCCTTATATGTGAGTACATGACATGTGTGTCTTTCTGGGTCTGGGTTACCTCACTCAGGGTGATCTTTCCTAGTTCCATCCATTTGCCTGCAAATTGCATAATGTTTAGGTCTTACTTCAAGGACCTTCTAAACTAACTAAGGCTTGAGATACAGTCAGAAGACTTATCTTGAACCAAAGGAAGTCAGTGTTACCAATTCATGAGACTTTGATGCAGGCAGGGAAGAATCCTAAGAGGCTCAAAACTAGATGGAACATTTTAACCAAGAGCATCCTGGTTAGTTATTTTTTATTTTGATCTGAAAAAAAAAATGAATTGGGTGGCCTTCCGGTGGTTAATGATGCTGTCAGTCAGTGAATATGTAGTAGGTGTGTTACGTCATCTCTAAACCTATCAGCCATCATTAAGAGATGGACAATCACAGAGACTAACCCAGAAAAGGCACAGAGCTAGTGCATGCAAAAGCCTGGGCTGGGACATATTTTTCTTTCCATTGCAGCGGGATACCACATGTGTCACATATGTTCCAGCTTCCATTGCTCTCTTCTTGGACATGGGAAACATGAGCCTCGGATGGTAGCAAAAGAAAAGCCCAGCAGCAGCTAAGATGGTGAAGGGGATCCCCTCAGGAGGTCCCTCTCTTTCACGGTCATTTTCCTCACCAAGTCTGAGATGCTGAGAACACCGTGACTGGTGCCTGTCCTCCGAGTTTCATGAACAGTTTATAACACACTGCCCTACCGTGGGAAAGAAGCAGCATTCAGTGTTTTCATACCTTTGCGGGGTACTTACCTGCTCTATTAGTTTGATCACCCGGTGCAGGAAATAGTATAGGGCATGTTAGGCAGGGCCAGCTCTCTTTTGTCATGCCTAGACAATGTTCTGAATTTTTTTAATGGGGCGGAGTATGCCAACCTTGCCCTGTGACATAGTAAGGATTGCTAAATATCATCTATCTTGCAACATCAGGTGTTGTTTTCCGCATGTGTTCCTTGTCTGCCTAGATTATAAGCAGGGTAGACAGGGTCTGTGTGTTCATGATGACAGTGATATCTGCAGAGACAATAATGAAGAAATTAATTTTAGCTGCTTGTGATATATGCTGTGTCACTTGCAGAAACTAGGAATCTAGGGGAGTTCTACCAACAACAGAGTCTCTTCCATATATGACTCCTGAATCCTAATAGATAAAACTGAAAGAAAAAGATAAATGAGTGCCTTCCAAATGTTGGCGGCTTTCTCCGCCTTGAAAATTGAAAAGAATTCTCAATTCTATAAACATTTGCAGCATGCTCACTACATCTGTTTTGTTCTATGAGAATGATAGATGCTTCAAAACCTTCACTCTACTTCAAGACACAGACATCCCAGAAAAACAGCTCCAAAATTAATTGAGGGGGAAGTGAGGCAACAGAAACATGAGCAAAGTGTAATGGGCATGGAGAAGAAGAAACTAGAGTAATCTGGAACGGAGCCCAGGAGAGGCCACAGGCAAACTGGCCTTACCCAGATAAAAAGGACTTCTGAACATGAAGAACAGCAAAGATATCTCCACTTTCAGAATCAAAATCATCAATCACTGTCAGCATTGTTGCATGCTTGCTATGTCCCAAACGTCATTCAAGGTGCACACTAGACATGGCTCTACTTAAACCTTCAGCTACAAAGTCAGGGCTAGATATTACTCTAGCTATTTCATGCATTAAGAAGTAAGGCTCCAGCTAAGTATGATGGCACATGCTTGTTAATTTCTGCTCCCAGGAGATTGAGATAAGGAGATCCGACGTTCAAAGCCAACTTGGGCTACCTAGCAAGATCCTGTCTTGCCTATGTTAGAAAAATAAAAAGAAATAAGGTTCTTTGAAGGAAAAGTGGCTGAGCTAGGTGCTGGGTTGTTTGAGGGATCTCATGTGACGCCATATGTGCTCTCATCACCCCCTGTCTTCACATCACTTCTGTGATATGCTTATGGCCACGGATGCCACATATAGGAAAGAACATTGAGTACTCCATTAAATTTTGTTCTTTAGTTACAACATATTCTCCTTACATCCTGGTGAAAGAATTAGCTCAGCCCTGGTTGTATCATCATAATAAAAATAATTCATCAGTATTATTATATTTTCTAGTATGTATGAAACTTTGCTATCTGACATGCTATTTCTAATGTGTCCACGTATTAATGCCATAGTGCAAAGCCATTACTCTGACTGTTTTCTGCTTAGAGAGATAAAGACATCACCATAAATCCAGATTACAGATAATAAACTGATCTATCTTAAGTACTTTATGGGATTTGAGGGGATAAAGAACAGTCTTTACCTTAAACCTGTTTTACTTGTCAGATGTAACCTTTGCTTTGTCTCTGGATGCTTCACTGCCACTATTTTTTTTAAAGTCCCTAATCTACCTCCCTCTAGTGTTACTCACACCAGGTTCTGCTGTGGGGAGATCTGTTAGGGTTCCAAAATTCTCTGTGGTATCCAGAGAAATGGTCATCTCCACAGAGTAGCTGCCGGGCTGAGTCTGGGCACATTTGAATGCTTAACATGCTAGTACAGCCAAAGGTCAGCCTTCCAAAGGAGTGTTGATTGGCAGGAAGAAGACATTTAGAAGAAAATGCTCTCTCCCTTTGACCCTCAGCTCTCATCCAGGACCAAATCAGAATAAACAGCCAAGAGCCTCAGGAGTTCTGTGTGCCGTAAAATGAAATAAGGAGAGGAGGCCATCTGAGGAAGCAGCCTTTCCCTCCTGTGCCTGTAGCCCTGCAGGAGAAAACAGACACAGGTTAACTATAGTCACCGACTAACCTGCTGGGTACCTGATTAGGGTTAGTCCATTTTATTTCAGATCATCCACCCTTCCTCTCTCCTGACAGCACTTTCTGCTTCAAGCCTTCCACCACGCCTTACCTCATATTCAGCTGTTGACCCAGCTTCTGGTTTCCCATAGGAATTAGAAACCATCAGAAAGGTAGCTTCCAGGAGCTCACACTTACCAGTCTACTCATAGCTCCATCTAAATGAGCAGGCTGAGCCTTCTGCTACAGTGCAAGGACCTCTGCTTCTAGCTGAAGCCAACCTATATGTTGAAGCATCTATCCGCTGGTGCCTCATCAAGGTCTCTGTTCCATCCAACATATCATCTCATTCCTAAGAGCAAACAAACGTACTGTCTACCATAGTTCAAAATCCATCCCTTAACTTCATTTCAACCTCTACCTCCTCTCCTGCTTCTCTGCTCCCCAAATAATAATGACTATTGGGACTTACCTCTCTCTCTCAGTGTCCTCTCCTTTCCATTGTCTCTTAAGCTCACACCTCTCAAACTGTCCTTCCTGTCATACCTCAAAGCTGCTCTTGTCAACATCTTTAGTGCCATCCTTCCTTTCACTCATCCTCTCTTTCCCTCCACTTCCACAAATACACATTACAGAGCTGATTCTCATACTTTTACCTCGCTTGATCTAGAAGTGTCATTGACCCTGAGGGGTCAATTCCTAAAGTTGCTGTTTTTTGTTTGTTTTTGTTTTGTTTTGTTTTGTTTTGTTTACTGAACCATAATTCTTTCTTGGTTCTCTATGTCATAGCTGTCCTTTTCCAGTCTTTAATGGTTCCTATTTATGGGATCATCATGTAAATGTACAAGAGGCCAGGATTTGATCTCTAGGTCTCCAGCATTTGGGCTTCGTGGTCTTCCTCTGTTGTCATGTATTTAAACACTACATCTGTTCCATCTTGCTAGTTTCACTCCTACTGCCTTAGCTCCACCCACCAGTATCTCTTTCCCACATCACTATGAAGCTGTCTCGCTCACCTCTTTCCTCCCAACCTCGTTCACAGTCCAATTACTGCTCAGATTGATCTTCTGAAAGGCAAGTCAAGTAATGTCTTTCCTCTGCTCCAAAGCCTTCATTCATCATACGTCACACAGAGTAAACCAGTAGTAATGGTAGCACATATCTTAAGTAATAACAGAATCTTAGGGGTTTTTCCCTATGTGATAGCCTGGCATGGAAACAAAAATGGCGTATACTACTTTTATCCCTTTGTTCAAATTTTGCCGTGTCTCCTCTCTCGCACTTAATATCTACTCTACTTGTAAGTCCTATCAACTACAATCTTCAAAATATCCCACAAATCTGATTACTTCTCACCACTACCACCTCATTCTGAGCTGCTACGGCCCTATCAATACTACTATAATAGCATGCTTACCGGCCTCTTGCTTGCACACGCTCACACATCTCAGAGTAACAACCAAATTTAAGCAGCGAAATGCAACTACCCATCTCATTTCTGTTTCTGACCCTTCAATAGCTTCCCATCTCAGAGAAAATTCTAGGTTCTTTACTACTTATGTACAGTTAAAAGTGGATATACCCATAAGAAGCATAAATTCATAGGGGTAGTGGAAAGAGAAATCTTAAGGAAGTTGGCAATGTGGATATAATCACAATAAGCATAATTTCAGAGAGGTAATAAGACCAGAAATCTTAAGTACTGAATCTGTGGTGGTAAAAGGAGACAGCTTACTATTACAAGAAGTGTGGCCATGAACAGAAGCTAAAAATCAGGGTAGCTGATGACTGTGGTTTAGGGCTGGTAAGGAATTCATTCACAAGATACAAGGCAGGTGAGCATCCTTCATGAGAAGGATAAAGTGAGAGGTTGATGATAGAATGCAGGGAGTTATTGTACAACCTCAGAGGAAACAGAAGACTTTGAAGGTTTGGCTGAAACAGCTTTAGACAGGAGGCAGGGCATGCATTTGAATGAGCCAGAAAGGGAAAAAGAATTGATGGAATGTAGATAATTTGTAGAAGAGGAAGATGCCAAAGATAATGAATAGACGTAATTTTAAATTTTCTCTGATATTGATTGTATTCATTGAACAACACAATGTCTTTAGAATCCATAGCAAACTCTTAACAAGCATTATTACATTAAAACAGAATTCAATTCTGAACAGATTTTGCTTTATTAAATACATTTTTCAATATTATGACTGTGAAGTGTGTATTTTAATTTAGTATGGGGTCTTCAGTACAGTAAATTCTATCAACATTTCCAAAAGAATGATTTTCAAGACCTTGAGGGCCAGTGGATGCATTTTATTGAGAATTACAGAGCCATGTTTAAAATGTTATGCTGAAAAATGAGAAGCAAAATGATCAATATTTTCAGTTGCAAAACAGATACTTAAGCATGCCCAAGTACTAAAGAACCTATGTAACAGTAGTTATAACCTATGTAACAGTCAGATGAGCATGCTGCAGACTCCACGCAAAGGCTAAGTTATGGCACTCTCCACCATTGTATACATTTCCATACATTCTTAGTCATACATTATTTGACCCATGGGTATAACCAGCCCATGTCACATAACCAACCATCACAAAACTATAATATCTTTCCTGATGTTTCAAAGACAATAGGCTGACCTCCACCTCCTTTTTTCCACCCTTGTTCATTTGCCATCTGTTTACTACTTAGTAGCCAGGGTGACCTTCAGAGGTTTCAGTAGGTTGTGTCATTTCTCTGCCCCCAAAAATACATGTTTTCCATGTCACTGGGAGGACAATCCAATGGAAGTTCAACAAACTAATCAGTAGCACAGAGAACCATAAGCAGGTGCATGTTTTCTGCAAGTTGTTCTTCATGAGGTACATGTTATAAGTACGTGTCCCAAATCCTCAGAAGAAATTCCTGGCAAGCTGGGTGGTGGTGGTGCATGCCTTTAATCCCTGGGAGGCAGAGGCAGGTGGATCTCTGTGAGTTCGAGGCCAGCCTGATCTACACAGAGAGTTCCAGGACTATGACAGTCAAGGCTACATAGAGAGACCCTGTCTCGAAAAAAAAAAAAAAAAAAAACTAAAAAAAAGAGAGAAAGAAAGTCTTGGCAAATTACATAGCCCTCGTCCAGTCTTTTAGACATCAAAGCCTTTGAAGCTTTTGTTTATTCTCCGTCGGCGTTTATATCGCCGGGGTCTGTGGATTATTTTTCCATTGTTTCTCTTGCTCACAGCCTATCCTCCCTGGGTCTTGGAGCCCTTCCGCAAGGGTCACTATTACCTTCCCCAGGATTGAGCTTCTCCTGCAATCCTCACCGCCCCTGGAGCCACCCTGCCTCCGACTGCAATCATCTGTCAGGTCCCCACAGCCTTTAGGATAAAGCTCAAACTCCCAAGAAAAAGTAACCCACAAGAAAAAGGCCATCTGGTGTGACTATGACTGACTCGGTCTCATGCTGATGTACTTTATCCCATCTCTGTCGTATCTGAAACTCATTTGTGTAGAGCAAAGCACAATTAATGCACAAGCAAATGCTGTCTGCTTTACCGAGTTCGTCCCTCCTTCCTTGAAGACTCTAATTCTTCAAAGAAGAATCCAGAGTTTGATGTGTACTGTAGGGGGCTTCTAGTTGAATCAATAGCGGGTACAGGCTTCCTCTTAGTACCACAGTTGATATTTTAAAATGATCAACGGTTAAGCGATGTTTTTTAAAAAGATAAAAGTGGCGTCTAAAGCATCAGAGCGAAAGGACACAGCCACAAGTTGACGCACATATCCACCTCTGAAAGGGAAGTGCACTGGCCGTGTTGCATGTCCGGCTCTGATGTGACAGGACAGAGGTCCCTCTTCACGTCTGTGCCAAGCTGTTGTCTATGTCTGAATGATGCAGCCTGTTTACTTAAAATTCTTCTTTAAAATGAAGTAAAGGTGAGTATTCACACCTTTAGAAATCCTCTTGATACTTCAACATTTTCTAATGTTTAAGGAAGAAAAAAAAAAACAGTAATCTTATTTTGGCCATTCAGAAGGCATGAGAAGTTTCATAATGTAATTATCAGGACATAGACACTCAAAACAAGCAAGCAAACAAAAAACCTGTCTGCTGAGTGGTGCTTGGGTACTATATCACATATCATAGTTCTGGAACAATAATTCTGTCCCATTTTCTTTTTTAAAAGATTTTATTTTTAAAGGAATGCTGTTTTGAATGAAATCTTCTTCCAAAGTCCTTAATGTAAAGATTCTGTACTATAACTTTTAAAACCATACAAATAAAAATGCTAAGCCGTGGATATAAAAGTAGATGTATGAATATTTTAATCGGTATTACTGAAAAAACAAAAATATAACAAAAATGCGCTATTTTTATTTATCCGTTAAAATAGTGGAATATATTTCTACTTTAAAGTAAACTTTAAAACTATTTGTTCATGGGGGGAAAATGCTTATTTTACACATATGAACGTTTTATCTGTATGTATGTCCGGGCACCACTGTGTGTGCCTGGTACCCAAAGAGATCAGAAGAGAGTGTCAGATCCCTTGGAACTGGAATTATAGATAGTTGTGAGCCTCCAGGTGGGTGCTGGGAACCAAACCCAGGTCGTCTGGAAGAGCAGCAACTGCACTTAACTGCTGAGCCAGCCCCCAAGATTTTGATTTCATTTTAAACGTGTGTTTATCTATCCATACATAATTGCAGGTACCCCAAAAGTCCAAAAGATCTGAGGCCAAAAGAAGGCACCAGATCCCCTAGAACTGGAGTGATACAAAGTTGTGAGCTGGTGCTTGGTATAGCAGACATGAAGAAATCTCATCATGTGGTCTGTTCTCAGAAATCCCCCTCTTTTATATTCCCACTATGGTCAACCCAAAAAAAGGCCCTGGCCTCTGGTGGCTTCCTTAGCTGAGTGGTGGGTTTTATTTCGACTAACTCTATGGCCACTGTGCTGTTATCCTGACTCTTTCATAGACTCGGCCAGCTTTTCCTTGAGCTACTCCAGAGGTGTAGGGAAACATGGGCCTCCCCACCTCACCTCCAGGCAGGGGGTCTCTGCAGCAGTCTTTATTCTGAGGAGAAGATCTCTCCGTGGGAAAATGTAAGCAGTTGAGGGCTTGAACTGAAACCTAGGAACCAAGTCTTTTGCCTTGTGCCAGGATGGTTTCCCTTGGTCCACAGGGGCATGCTGGCTTGCAGCTGTGACAGCAAAAGAGGGGGGGACATGTAAATGAAGATCACTCGGCACCTCTCCAGGAACTGCTGTCCCCACCGAACTTACACCTTCATACCCTGAAGCACGACCTGGGCTCTTTGCCACTCAGGAACCCTGGCACTAATTCTTCCTCAAATCGTCCCTCTGGCCTCCTCTCCAGAGGTTCTCAACCTTCCTAACTTAATACAGTTCCTCAGGTTGCCGTGACTGACCCCAAGTGTAAAAACATTTTGTTGCTACTTTATAACTGTAATTTTGCTACTGTTATGAATCGTAATGTAAATATCTGATATGCAATATATCTGATATACGGCCCCTGTGTGACCCCCCCAAGTTGAGAACTACCACCTTATGCTCTGAGACGGAAGACATCACATTGCCAGGTGATTGCAGTTGAACCATGAACTATGTCTATGGCATGGGAATCTCCTACAAGGCCATTAGAAAGGCAGAACTGGAGGTCTATCCCAGAAACACCAGTGGGACCCTGAATTATAGTTACATCCCAAGTCATTTGTTTGCAACGGAAGTTTGACGGGGTACTCATGTAGAGAGTCACAGAGGAAGAAATGCTACAGTGGGAGGGTTCCTAATTTATTAGAGGGGTCTCTCGGAAATCTCCCACCAAAAGGCGACATCTAAGTAGAAGACTTAATGAGCAAAGACCAGTTTTCTGCAACTGCAACAGGACCCAATGAGCACAACAGAATCTGCTGTCCACTCCTGAGCTTCTCCATTTGCCCTCCACCCTCTCTTTGACCTCTGGAGCCACACCCATGCCCTGGCTCTTGGCTCAGGGTCTGGTACTCTCAGGCATGCCATGCATGCCAGGGACAGCAGGAAACCCCCCTCTGGCCTGTGAGTTCCAACCTTCATTCTTAGAATGGCTTCCACCACCTTCACCAACCTCCACACCCACCCCAGCAGAGAGCAAGGAAGTCTCTTGGAAGGGTTTTTCTACACGTGTGAATGGAATGGAGAGATGACCGATGGCTTGATGGATTGTTTGCTGAACTCTGGCTTTTAGGCACTAAATATAGACAGTGCATATGCCAAAGAGCTAAATATAGCCGTGTTGGTATGGAGGGGTGAGGGAAACTCTCCCGGGACAGCCTGGATGGAGACTGAATGATGACCCCACAGCTGCTGCAGCTGCAGGTTAATATATCTCCTCTGCTGGAGAATCGGTGCACTTCAGTTTCATCCAGGGAAGATTTGTTTGCCAGAGAATTTGTTGGGAGCCATTTGTTGTTGCTGTTGTTTATAAAACAAGCAAGCACACAGCCCAGGATGCCTCCGACTGCCTTCAGCAGGTTGGTCTTCTCCCCTGGGTTAGAGCTCAGTGCTGTCCTCGTTGGGGTGACTTCAGATCTCCTGGTGGGCCGCTTCTGATTCCGTCCCACACTGCCCCAGATCTTTCTTGTTTAGTTAGACAAGAAGGCTCTAATTGCTGAGGCTGAAGGTCAGGATGAGAACAGATGGCTAGGGCTGCCAAACTGTACACTCCGAAGCACCCATTCTGGTTAAAGATCCTCCACAACCAGACATACTCTTGGAAAGTCATCTTTGCTCAGGTTAGAGCCAAAGGAGGGAGAAAGGGAGTCCTTGGCCCCTTGCTTCTCTCTCCCTGCAGCAGCAGAGCAGCAATCAGACTCTCTGGAAGAAGGCAGTTGATATTAGGTGGCACCGTTTCAGAATATGAAATGCCTTTCAGCCCTGTATGCCTCTTCTGCTGCCCTAAGAAGCCACTGACGACAGGGAAAGCATGATAAGCATCCATTTGTCATCTTCCCTTCATTAGCAAGAAGCCTGTTTCTCTCCTGGGGTGAGACAGAGATAGTCCATCTGCACTTTGATTGCTGCCTTTGGATAATGATAACCGAAAATAGGCTCTCCCTCCATGATCAGTTTCCATTAATTAGACTTAATAATGTGACCCAAGCAAGGGAAAGAACTCTCTTGGTCTGTCCGTGCATAAATCATATTTATATCACTGTGTTTTCCCTTACTTCTCCCTGGCTTCCCCCCAGTTCCATCACACCACCCAGTGTTGCAACCCAGGAGCCCATGTGCCCCTCCACCTTCTCTCCCACCTCTTCCTCTCCCTTCTTTTCCTCTTCTCCCTTCTCCTCCTCTTCCTCCTCCCTTCCAGACCTCCCACTGGTAACTTTGAGAAACTAGCTGGTCTTTTTTCAAAACAAGAAAGAAAAGCAAGAATTTGGCCCACCGATTGTTTGAACGTCATGTTGCCCATCAGTCTGTAAGTGACACTCAGTGTGGCTGTGGCCTGGTTTCTAAAGCTAGGAGAAAACTTTCCCCAGGGTCTTAATTGGTCTAATCCCCAGCATCCCTTATAGTAATAATTACTGTCACAGCAGTATGCAAAATCACAACAAGTCTCTGCCACTCCGTGAAGAGACTGAAGACATTAATCTAAACACTCAGGGGGTGGAGACAATATGTTGGTGTTAGTACAGTTCAGGATCTTCAAGATGGAGACTGGATATGTTAAATACATTAGCATAAGCATGGCTCAGGGACACTCAGAGGAAAAAGCTTTGCTATTTTGTGACCCATTGGCTTAGCACTGATTCATCTGACTGGAGTCTAAATGCCCTTGAATGTCCTCCAAGACATATAGAGTAATCTCTCTGGAAGCTGCAACACTTACAGAGAAGTGAGCGGAAGGCAGCATCTCTCTAAGCAGCCAGTCGGCAATGCCCAACTTGTAGCACTATCCATTGCTCCTGGGGTAAGGATGGTAGTCCTGTTCCTGCGCACCCCAAATGCTTCAGACAGGATTTCACAAAGACAGATTCCCCAAGCTTTTCACTGTAACAACCTCCCTCTCCCCAAGGCCAAAGGCATTTTGTCTTCTGGCTCATGAGGGCCTATTCAGTGACAGAGTGGGCACAGGCCAAGGAGCTTTTCTGGAACTGATTGCTACAGGCTGTGCACTCTGACTGCTATGATTTACCTATTAATTTTACAACCGGGCAGTGTTGGAACACTTCTTTAATCCCTGCACTCAGGAAGCAGAGTGTGAGGCCAGCATGAGTTCCAGGACAGCCAGGGCTGCAGAGAAATCCTGCCTCAAAAAAAAAAAAAAAAAAAAAAACATATCAGGCATAGTGGTGTGTTTACCTTTAATCCCAAAGGTAGGAGATCTCTGTGACTTGGAGGCCAGCTTTGTCTACAAAGTGAATTTCAGGATAGCCAGGGCTCAGAGAAACCTTGTCTCAAAAAAAAAAAAAAGATTGATGGCAAAGTAAATGGCTTTCGTCTATAAAATGCCTATTTTATCTGGTACAGATTTGATTTCATCTTGTGAAAATAAAAATGCAAATCTCAAACAGTGTATTTTATTCCACTATAGAGTTGTGTGTGTGTGTGTGTGTGTGTGTGTGTGTGTGTGTGTGTGTTCTTCATAATTCTTCTTTGAACTCATTTGGGATCCTACTCATTTTCGAATTATTTAATGGGTTGTGGTAAAAAAATGTCATGTGACATTTGTATGTGAGTTGTGGTTTTATCTTGTTAAAGATTGCGTTTTAGCACAAACTTTCCACTTACTATTGGCAGCAGTTATATTACATCGACAGTTATTTGCTATAACAACTTCAGTTCCATTTTCTTAAAAGAAAGTGCCAGAGGAAAAAAAAAAAAAAGATAAGAGGTAATTTCGCAGATGAGGCAGTGAGTAGCAAAGTCAAGCCACGTGCCCAATACCAAGCAAAGGGCCATGCAAATTGCTGTGATTTTTTAAAGGCTTTTTCTGCCATATTAAAAAGTGAAAAGCTATGTTGATTTGGGTAAACGCTGAGGTATACAGATAGCCTTTGCCTTACTGAAAACGCCACCAGATTTGCGGAGATCAAAAAATAAAAAGTAAAATAAAAAAATAACCTACATCGTGTTCCTCTAAAACAAAAGGTAGCTACAGGAAAAGAGGCAATAGGTGTGCGAATTTACAGAAAGGAAAAAAAAAAAAAAGACACAAACACACAGCTTTGCATTTCCCTCAAGGCTCTCAGGTACCTGCTCAACTAACGCTTTATTATTCGGGCTTTGTCCTATTTCTTGTCATGCTCTAAGCCCTAGAGGGCCCCCTGCAGAAAGTACTCAGTGAGGCCTCAGCGGTCTCCTACACTGTACATCCCACCCATTTTTACAAGCAAGGCCAACAAGGCACCCTCTGCCCCCATCCCCATGCCTGAGCATTGCGGGATTAGGGCTTTGGGCTCCATCACTGTCTCGGGGGGCGCCTGCCGCAGGCTCCCAGAGCACTGCAGCGTTGCAGCAGCGCCTGCAGCTCCGTGTGCTGGAAGCTCTGGGCAGCCTCTGCGCCGCAGCGCGCGGTTTACATAAGCCTGGCACACACAGCGGTGAGCTCACCTTCTCCGGGAGCAGAATGCAGACTCCCTGAGATACAGGAGAAGCCGAACCGCTGCTGGATCGCTCCCCACACCCCCCCACGGGAACTGTCAAATGGTCATATCCTGAAATGGCGAAACCGGAGCAGGAAAAACCCCGTGACAGGCCAGAGAACATCTCACCATGGACAGCGAACTCTTCTTCCTAAGAAAACAGCCACACTTGGCATGGCAGTGTGTTCTTTGACCTCTGCTAATGCAACTTCCTCTAACCCGCGGCGACTGGCAGGGTTAAAGCCAGCCAAGGGCATCAAACCCAGTTTGCCAAGAAAAATGAAGGACAAACTGGTTTGTGCTGGATCCTCTTAATTACCTCACTTCACTTACCGACTGACCTTGGAGGTAATTTCTCTACCCTTTTCCCCTGGCTTTTCTAGAATGCTCAGTGGAAACATGCGGAGTTTTCCCTGGGGCAATAGAACAGTCCCAATTTCACGCTGACAAAAATAAGTGGCACTATCTATTTCCTCTCATCTCCAGCCAGTCTCAGCTGCTTTCTCCCACTCCTAGGAGACTTGGAATCTCACCCCAAGAAGCCCAGGGCAGAAGATCTTCTGCCTTTCACCTCCATTCTTGCCCTACAGCACGAAGGAGGTAGATCAAACCGCAAGTGTGTGACTGATCCCCTCAGAGGAGAAAGAAACGCAGTCTAATCGTTACCACCATGCCCAGGCAAGGAGTACCTTGCTGTTTCCAGGCCTGTGAAATTGCTCAGCACTAAGCTTGCCTTACAACTTGAACAACCTGGGGCCCACATGGAAAGAACTGACTCCCACGAGTTGTTCTCTGACTCTACATCTGTGCTGTCATACACACACACACACACACACACACACGCATTAATTGATTAAAATGTTTAAATGATGTATTTCTCTGCTAAGTTACCAGGACTGCTATTTGATATTCTCAGGCTTTCTGTTCCAGCAAGGTCAAATAGGGAGAACTTGGACCTTGTACAGAAAATCAGGCCTGTCCAATTTACCCTGGATTAAGGAGAGGACATGGGACCTTCAGCCTGTAATGTCATGGGCAAACTGGGGCAAGCTGGGCACCCAAGATGGGATAGGGTGCTAAAGGGAACCCTCCCTCAGCCCCAGAAACTTGAACTCTGGATTGAAAAGATTTTCTTTTCTTTCCCAAAATATGTGAGAGTATTTGCTCTCTGAGGAATACCTGTAAGACAGAAGACAATGCTCTGTGAGCAATTTAAAAACTTGATCAGCAGAACTTGAAGAGGGCTGTAAACAGGGCCAGATTCTAGAAGTAGGTGTCAAGACATCTAATGGACTAATAATGTTCGGGACATTTAATCTTCAGCTATGCCTTGTTTGTGCCAGTTGAAGTGGCACAGGCATCAAAAAGAACTCCAAATCCAGGATGGCATCCCCAGATATGCCTCTGGCTGCCGCTACCCCCACCTGAGACTTAGAATAGCAACAACCATCCTCTGTGTGGCATTTACTGGGCATCGTCAGATGCTGTCTCTTAGAAGCGCCAGATGCACCATCATGGAACGAGCCCTGGCCCACAGTCAGACACCTGAGTCCTATTTTCAGGCTGGCCACTATGTCTGGGGCCCTTGGTCAAGCTCTTAACCTTCTCAAGTGAACTATAAAACGTGGGCAATGTTTTCCATCCTCTCTTCGCCACTCACTGGAGGACTAAATGAAATAAAAATGACTTCTGATAATTTGCAATACCATACATCTTCACCAATAATTCCCAGGGTGTCTTTAAGTCCTAGTTTTCCTGGATATCCTGGATGTCTTGGGGTCTGCCCCTGTTTGGGGAATCATAGATCCCCTTTAGGTAAATCCTTGATTGTTCTAAGCATTTTCTGTTTTTGTACATCTTCATCTTCTTAAAGAGGAAACTTTGTACTGGTAGTCAATCTTTTCCTATGCTTCTGTGGATTGAATTCACACACTTTAAGCAATGTTCAGCCAGATCTTCAAGTGCCCAAATGAGAGGTAAGATGTGGCCATTCATAACCAGAAGCTATAAGAAGCAAGGGAACCTATAGAGATCAGGTGACCTTGGTAGATTTTTTTAGGGCCTTGAATCCCTAAAAGGATCATTATCATTCAAAGGTTGAACAGGAATGTAAAGGATTTGTAGACTGTCTCTTCGATTTGGAGTGTGGACAGACTCTCTAAAGAGGTTCATCAGAATGAAGCAGGATTGGGTGGAATGTATGGAAGGAATGGTAAATATTCTATCCAGTTCAAGAGGCTGTCAGGATTAAATGAGATAGTACAGGGTTCATGAGTCATCATAAGTTACTCAGCAGAATCCCACTTATGTGCGACACATTCAGAGGAGGCTAGAGAGATGGCTCAGTGGTTAAGAGCACACAGGATAGCTGCAGATGTATAAGGACCAGAGTTTGAATCCCAGTGCCTATGTAACAAGCCAGACATCTCATACCCCGGCTTTGAAGGGAGTGGGAGCAGAGACAGGAGGATCCTGGCTCCTAATGGCTTCCACTCTAGCTGAGAAAACCACAGTCACCAGTTCTTAAGAGACCTGACTTCAAAGATAAGCAAAGGGTGATAGAGGAGGCCACCCAGTGCCCTCCATAGGTGTGCTCACAGGCATGCACACCTGTACACACAAGTACACATAACTCACAGGCCTATAAACAAATATTTTAAAGTATCAAGGTAAATCATTTTGTGGCTATATGTAACAATTCTGTAACTACTGCTAATGTATAAATCAACGTCCTTAATCACATTCAAATATTATGCTAACAGCATCACCATCTTCTCACTTAACTTTTTCACGATCTGTTACATCCTGTCTGGATTATTATGCTCGGCATAACGTTTTTATTGTCTCCCCCGTCTCTGATTCCTAAGTATTTGGGTAATTTTCACTTTGGGATTTTTATAGCTATATTATGGTGAGCATCACTTCAAATTTTGTCTTCAATCCCTTTTTCCACGTGCATTTCCTAGGTCATATGGCAATTGTATGTTTAGCTCTTCGTGAAACTGCCATACTGTTTCCCATGGGAGTCAAATCATTTTACATTCCCACCAGGATTGGGAGCTTTCCATTTTCTCCACTCCCTCACCAGAACCTATTATTTTCTCATTTTGCTTTGCACGGTGACAAATGGTATACAGAATTTAGAGGCAAACTAACACATTTAATCAGGCAAGCAGGTGAAAGTTATCAATCAATAGATTCATGCAAATTGAGAATCAACTGTACACTGGGTACTCCATTCAGAAAATGCTTCTGAGGAAGCCATGTTGTGTATCTATGCAGCTCAAGTAAGAGAGAGCTGGACGTGAAGATGAGTGCGAAATTCGATAGGAAAGCCTGACCTAGCTAATTGTGCAGCCGAAAGACTACGACTTTTGAGCCAGGACTCAAGACTCCTGGGATCTAAACCTGTGCTTAGGGTTTTATTGCTGTGAAGAGACACCATGCCCAAAGCAACCCTTATAAAGGAAAACATTTAACTGCGGCTGGCTTACAGTTTCAGAGGTTTAGTTCATTATCATTGCAGGAAGCATGGCGGCGTGCAAGCAGACGTGGTGCTGGAGGAGCCAAGAGTTCTACATCTAGATCCTTAGGCAGCAGAAAAGGACTGTGCACGCCTCACAATTGTAGCTTGAGCACTTAGGACCCCAAAGCCCTGCCTCCAGGGTGACACACTTCCTCTAACAAGGCCACACTTCCTCCAGTAAGGCCACACCTCCTAATAGTGCCACTCCCTGTGGCCAAGCATTCAAACACATGAACCTGGGGGTGGAGGGTAATTCGGATTCAAACCACCACAACCTGTTCCCTTCCTACAGTGCTGTACCAGTCATCATTCATTTGGACAGTAACTTAGGAAATTCTATTATAGTAATTGTTTGCTAGTTGTGCACTTGAGGTTGAAAGTGCTAAGTCTATAGATCCGCTGGTATGTGCATCTTTCCACTAAAGCCTCCATCCCCAACCAGATTGGCTGTCTACATTAGCTCCAGTGATTTGGGAGATGGAAGTTAGATTATTATAGCTGACATGTTTATCATGGAGACCCGCATCTCCCACTCCTCATCCCTGGGCTTCTTTCTTCACTTCTTGAGATTTTTGATGCATTTTCATTCTTCCTTTGTCATAGAAAAATGGTGAAGCAAACTCCCAGGCACACAACTCACCAGCTGCCTTGGAGCGTTTATTCTCAGATCAATTGATCCCCACACAGAGATGTGTGGCTGGAAAAGAAAGCAGCCTGTGAAAACTTACAGCCATTTGAAGTCCAAGATGAATTTTAAGCATCCTGAAACTATAATCTATGTCAAAGGGAAAGTAGACTATAATTAAAGGAAAGGGAAAAATAGCCCACTGTCCACACCAGTGTTTACTATATAAAAGGGAACATAGGCACTCCAGGAAAAGAGGAAATCATGAGTAATTTAAGAACAGATATCACATCTTGTACTTTCATGATTCCAGAATAGACACTTCTATTTTTTTCTTTCTATCTGTTCTTTATTTAACTTTTCTCATTTTTCGTTGAAAAAAATGATCACTTGGAATAAAGACTGCTTCCCTCAACCTTCTGTGAGACTGAGCATACCAAGATGGCTACACCCTGAGACTACATATGCAACTTCTGAAAAAGTCTTTGGGAATAGAAAATGAAAACCCTGGGATCCAAGGATTTCACACCAGCCTTGTCTTCAGTGACCCCTGATTTACACTGCCAAAGTGAAAAAAGAAAAATGGACTTTAAGTTTTAGTCACTATTACTCTAGACTTGTGGTCACTTACAGATAAACCTGTCCTGTGGTGATAGACCCTTTTGGTCTCTAGAAAAACAAAACAAAAACAAAAACAAAAAGAAACTTCCATTCATTCAACAGTTGCAATTATGATCATTACAGTTAACTAAGCAAATATGTCAAGCATACTGTCTTTCTCAAATTTTTGGAAGGTTGAGGGTGTTTGATTCTCACACATACACACATGTAAGGATTGAGGCATGATTCATTCTAGTATGCTTAGCAAAGCAAACTGAGGAAGCACGCGTACACACACACACACACACACACCAAGGCAGAATTTAGCAATCCAAGGAACACTTTCAAGAATTGTCACTGATTGCTGAAGTATAAATCAATGAAAGGTTTGGAATCAAGTTAATAATAATGCACACTGCAACTTTTCAACGATTATTCTTTGTTCTACGGTAATGCTTAGAGACGTGCTCTAAGGAAACTGTGCTGGGGAAGAGCCGTGCTCAAAACTCTCACTGAAGCGCTGGGTAGGGAGATAGTTTCTGCACTTAAGGACCCAGTCATTAAATGCATCTGCCAGAAGTGTTGGATCGGAGGCTGGCTGGCAGCGTTCTTCCCCGCGTTGGTTTTCATGAAGAGATTATAAGAGGACGGGAAAGGGCTTGATGTTAGAGGATGGCAGGCAGCAAGGCACTTGCCTCCAACCCAGACCATAGTGCCTTCTTCCTATGGCGGAGAATTACCCAGACTCCAAAGAAGCTAGTCCGCCTAAGAAGGCCGTGCTGCTCAGTGCTCGGGAGTGAAATAAAGACAGCGTAGAGACGTCGTCATCTGGGGGACAAGGCTCGGCTTGGTTTAACCCTGGTAGAAGGAAGTATGCATTGGCAACCCTGCCATCTGCAGCTGTGAGAAGATGGAGAGGCCTGGTAGAGAGACAAACCAGCAAGCACCCACAGGGGTGGGTCCCAGCGGTGGCAGCGAGCAGGTGCTGCCCCCAAGTGGCTCTGCAGACTGCACGCGTGCTTAAGGGGCCAAGAGCAACAAAACAGATCACTTTGCTTAGACTTCCTGCTGTAAATCAAAAGGAAAGCGGTTGTTAAGGCACACGCAGATGGGGGCATGAGCCAAGGGAACGGGTAGTAACAGTGCTATCGTGGGGGTGGGGGTGCTCAGTGAATCGCGATTTTCCTCATAGTCCTTGAGTCCATTATCCACAGGAACTCCATTTTCCTCCTTATTCCCACCAGCTTTCTCCTGGACCATCGCCTCTTAAATTTCCAGGGCACAGGCATCCCTTTGAGTATAATCAGAAAGCGGTTCTCTGTGAGCTTCACAAGGCAGAAAGACCACAGGCCGCTGTTGCTACCGGAAAATCTACTCATATGAATGAGCGTCAGTACAGGCTTTGTCACGGGCTTTGACCCGAAGCTCTCGGGTCCAGCAACCAGATGTGCTCAGCGGTAGAGCAACACTGGCAATAATATGTGCGTCTTAACCTAAGCTCTTCCTGATCACTGCTCCCTTCTCTGTTTACTGTTTGGGAATTTCATACATGCTTTCTGATCAGATCCACACCCCTTTCCCTCCCCTCCCCCTCCCTCCCCCCCCCCCCTCTACTCGCTGCTGTCTTGTCTTGGCAGGTTTTCCGCATGCAGTCCCAGTTTGTGTGAGTTCTGGCGGTGGGCAGAACTATCACGCACTACCGTATTGCTTCAGGCGTCCATTGCCTCTGGCTCTTCTCATCCTTCCTCACACACTTTGTGATACAGCTGTCAAAATTAGAGATGCACACCCCACAATCTCTGTGTTTACTCTCTGTGCGTTGACCAGTTGTGAGGCCCTGTCTAATCAGCATGTCCCTAGTAAAAAGAAGCTTCTCTGATGAGGGTTGAGAGATGCAAGGACCTATGGTTCTGCCGTTAAGAACTTAGGGTGCAGTTCATTATTATGTCCATTTAAGAGTGTGGGAGGCCAGTACGAACATTGTATGAATCCTCCTTTTTTGTAGGAATTCATGACTTAAAAAAAAAATTTCAGTGGAGTCTGATTTTGTAACCAAAGTCAGACAACGCTGTCTAAAAGTTAAGTACCTGAGCTACAGTAGTTGTTCAGATCTGGTTCAAATGCCATATCCGTGTACGTGTGATGAGAGCTTAAACAAGACCCCGTGAAATCTTTCTTATCCCAGTTTCTCCATACATAAAATGGGTTGGTAATTGTACCCACTTCAGAAGACTGTCACAAGGATCAAATCAATGGTGCGTGTGTGTGTGTGTGTGTGTGTGTGTGTGTGTGTGTGAAAGACTAAGGTTCGTATCTCCTTTCGTTACACCATAATCATGAATACTGCTTTTGTTCTCAGAAGGCCTTTGTTTAAGCAGCTGTGTGTGCATATGTGTCTTATGCAAGACCTGTGCAAACAGCACCACGCCCTTAGCCCTTAGGTTTAAATAGCTGTCTGTACCTTGTTGCTCCCGGTGACCCCAAAACAGCCACTGATTTGTTTTTGTCTCTGAGGTGGAACTCACTGGTTTGAGTGGCTGAAGCTCACTTCCAGTCCATAGTGTGTTATTTTCTTCATCCAGCTGGGGAACTCTTCTCAAGAACCTTTTTTTTTTTAATTTATTTTTATATCAATCACAGGTTAGGTACTTTGCATCCCAGGCGTAGCCCCCTCCCTCATTCCCTCCC
>CM053759.1:26211124-26276157 GCA_028658305.1 Pachyuromys duprasi | reverse complement strand
CAGGGGAGGGCCTCCTCCCCTTCCATCCAACCCCAGCTCATCCTGTCTCCTCAGGGCTGGCTGCAATGTCCTCCCCTGGGATCTAGCCAGTCTGTCACTCCCTGGCATGTATGGGGGAGGGTCAAAGAGTCAGCCATCAAGTTGATGACTGAAACAGTCCCTGTTTCCCTCACTAGGGTCTTCAGTCCTACACCAAGCTATCATGGGCCCCATCTGAGCGGGGGTTCCAGGCCACATCCACACATGGTCCTTGATTGTAGAAACTCATACAAGACCCCTGTGCCCTGCTCAGTTTGGTCTTTGTGGAGCTCTTGTTCTCCCCAAGTCTCACCAACCTCCCCCAGATCTATCATTACTTCTTGCCCTCTGCCAAAGTCTTGATCGCGAGTCTTAATATCTGCTCTGATACATCGCTACATTGACCCTCCCAGAGGTCCTCCTTGGCATGCTCCTGTCCTGTTGCTTGTTTTCTCCTCCACTCAATGCTCAAGGACCTTTTTAATAAGGCTGTATTTGAGAGAATGACATTCTTTGCTCCTGTCTGTCTAGTGAGCCTGTGCACCGAATAAGAAGTTGTAAGACCTTCAAGTTGAACCTCATACCAGGTCTTACCGCTCTCTTCGTCTTCAGGGCTGTGCAGCAAGCATTTGTAGAAGTGCCATGCCTCTATGTCTCTAGGGATACATGGAAGATGCCTGCAGCAACAGCTGCCTCTGACCTTTGAACTCAGAGAAAGAAAACCGGAGTGTAATCACTGCTGGAGGAGAACATTATAACCGTAAATGAAAAAGAACGAACTGCATTTACAGTTGCAAGAGAGGCCTCCTGGAGGGCCTGAACTATGAACCAGACCATGGATATGAGATGAGAGTTCAGATCACTCCTCTGAGAAGTGTTACAATATGCAGATGGATCCTTAGGCCCCAAGTAGAAATTCTGGAACCCCTGATGAAACACCAAAACAAAGAGTGCCCTGGGACTTTAGAAGGAGAGGAATCAATACCGGGATATTGCCCGATGACTTGTGAAGTACAAAGGATACCATGTGAACGAAGGTCTGGAAGGCGCCTTTCCCTGGTGAGTCAAACATACCCACGGCTCTTTAACATGGAGCCTGCAGTCCTGGTGGGAACAGCAGCAGGAAAGGAGACTCCAACCTGATTGCAGAAATGTTGTCTGAGCCTGGTGAGGTGCCCTTGGAATTACCATTAAGGAGATAATTGTAAAATAAAGACGATTGTTGCTCACATACTTTTCTGGGGGAGGCATTAAAATGCACCTTCTCCGTGTGTGTGTGTGTGTGTGTGTGTGTGTGTGTGAGAGAGAGAGAGAGAGAGAGAGAGAGAGAGAGAGAAACACTGTGTGTGCTGCAGGCTTGAGGTGAGAACAGAGGTGACGCTGCCCCCAGGGTCTCAGGGTGCAGTTGACTTACCAGGGTCTGGCTTGTGGGATACCTGGAGGTTGGCAGGAAAGGCCAAATGAAAGGAAAGCTTCAACTCACAGGAAGGGCAGCACCAGTCTGAACACTTTTCTGTTATTACCAAAGTGAACTTGGTGCAAACTTGACCCAATCCAATTTTAGCTGCAGAGCTGGGCTGTAAATCTCAGAAGGGTGGCCGGCTTTACCTGTCAGACTCTCAACGTGCCATTCGTCTCAGCTCCTGCTGAACCAAATGAATAATTGTACCTGGGGTGCTTAATTTGACATTTCTGTTCACTATCTAAGTACAGAGAAATTGTTAAAAAAAATACAAAATGTCAAGGGCCAACGGGACCACAGGCATTTAAGAAATCAATGTGCAGGACACCTTGTTAATAAAACTATTGGCATTAGTACATAATCTTTAAAGTAAATATGTTTTTGAGGAAAATTCCCATTAATGTTTTCTTATTACACCCCAGATTTTTGTGCCTAAATCTCTTGCCAAAATAAAGCTGGTTAGCTAATTTCTTAGATGAAGCCATCCTGACACATGAATGCAAAGGCTTGCCAATGGAATGAAGAGCAGCCGAACCTTATGCTCTCAAAAGCATACTGTGGACTTCCACCTGGAAAACAGGTAGATGGTGTCACCATAAATCTCCTGTTCTGAACTCTCTTGAAATAGGAGTTGGACTATCCAGTCAGGGTAGCCATGTCTCGCTCTGTACACACCTCCAAATAGATATAGAAATCTCAGTAAAATCAGAATTATTGAGTGGCATTTATGATTTACTCCCTTCCCCAATATCCCAGGGACACAGTGAACCTACCAATCATAAAATTTGGCCACTTATTCACAAAGAGTGATGACAAAGACCTTCCATTACATTGAGGTAGGACAAGAGTTGAAAAACATCAACTCACAAGTTTTGTTTTATTGTTTTTATTTTTCTCCCAGCGGTAGGTCAGGCTGTACATTAGGCAGAAGTCAGTCTCTGATGGAGGACTTCCAGAGTTCCTTCAAAAAGAAGGTGAGTGTCTGTGTTCCCTATAGTATAAGCTAACTTTTTGTCTTTGCAATTCTTCAATCAAAAGAGTAATAATAGTGTGAGAATATATATAATTTATTATCTATAATATATAATATAATTTAATATTTTAGAATAAGTTTAAAAATACAGTGACCCCCTTTCTTTCTGCAGATTCAGTTACCTTCAGCAAACCATGATTTAAAGATACTAAATGGAGAAGTTCTAAAAGTAAGCAATTCACGAGTTTTAAGTTACACACCCTTCTGAGTATCTTGATGAAGTGTGTACCCTCCTGTCCCATCCTGCCGGAGATGTGAATTATCCTTTTATCCTGTGAATCCACACTGTATGTACTGCTCGCCCACTGTTCACTTAGCAACCATCATGATTATCAGCTTGGCTGTTGTCAGATGGCAATGACTATGTACAGCATTCAGAGCTATCTGGAGTTTGGTCATCTACTAGTCAGCTGTCTTGGAGCATCTCCCCATGGATAAGGGAGCACTATTAAAGTATGACCCTAATTCTACTTTTAAGTAATTCTGAAGTCACAGTAAGATGGCAATATGGAAATAGTGGTAACTCTGTCATGTGTAAAGATGGTAGGATTAGAGGTAATTTTTTTTTCAATTTTTGTGTGTTCTCTAGGCTTACTATTATAATGATACGTTTCACTTTTGTGTCTCAGGAAAAGGAAGAAACCTGTAAGTATCCATAAAGGGGAAATGTGTTTTAAAACATAAATTTGGGGGCCTAGAAAGATGGCTCCATGGATAAAAGCAGTCACTTCCCAAGCATTGGGGCCTGAGCTGAAATTCTCAGGACCCACACAGAAACCTGTGCCAGGAGGCAGAGACAGGGAGATCCTGGGCTCCAGGTAGCCAGCCAGTCCAGCTGAAACAATGAGCTCAAGCTCAGTGAGAGAACCTGACTCAAAAACAAACATGACAAGAGAGGCACTCTGTGTTGACCTCTGACCTCTACATGTGCACACACCACTGAGTGCACTGAACACACACACACACACATTTTAAAATACTATAGCATGTTGGTATATACAGAGCTACTGAAGTACGCGATCAATAAGCTAATCGTGAAAGGAATCTGTGATTTATAACAGACTGAATAAATCACTTCTGTTCATTCAAAAGAAATATCCCTAGGCTCTGCCCATTCCCTGTAAAGGTTCTGATGGTAGTATTATAAGTGTTTTTATCAGCTTGTGGATTTGTGCTTGGGTCAAAAGCTATCATCTGGTCTTACGTAACAGGGGTAAAGCGACTTATCTGGCATTCTTGTGTGCTCCCCCAAACGCATGAAAACCAGTGATTTGGGATAATGCCATCAAACTTAGAGTGTCCCTAAGGGACACTGCGTGGAACACATGCAGAACTTGCTCACAGCTGTCTTTAGTCAGTTGCTTTGGAGGTCGGGAGGTTGGTACTGAAGTCAGCTTGCTTCAAGAGATAGCTGAGTCATGGGACAGAACAGGAAACTGAAGCAAAGGACCCAAGCAAAGACTACAGCAGGGTCTCTGTGGGAAGGAGTCTCGGCTTCCATACGTTTTGTGATGGCTGATGACACTTGGTACTTGTCTCTACAGCCCCGTCATACGTAGAGGAGGAAGGGGCCACATGATGGTTAATTTTGATTGTCAACTTAAAAACTCCTAGGTTATTAGCGAAGGCAGTGGAGTTAATGATGGGATTTCTAGAGACAACTAGATAATGAGGCCTCTGGTCTGATCAGTGGATTAATCCTCTGAAGGGTACCTAATATTATGACAGTATTAGGAAGAGGCAGAAGCCAGGAGGCGGGACTTTGTGGGAGGATATGGACCACTAGCGGAATTTCCTTGTAACTTTGTCTCAAACTGTCCTCTGTCTATATTCCCTTTACTCTGCCGCCACCTCAGAAAAGTAAATATCTCTCTGCCATGTTGATGCTCTGCCCAAGTCCAAGAAGCCAAGTACTGAGTCCTCTAAAACTGTGAACCAAAATGAACCCTCCTTCATTTTAATTGTTTCTGACAGGCATTTGCTCACAGCAATGAGAAAAGTTATTAGAATAGGCTATGTGTGAGCATACTGTCCCAGTAGGCCTCACTTGAACATTTCAGGATGTAATTGAGTGTATCCAAGAGGAGTGTGCGTTCTTGTTTCCATGCCCCAAGACATCACATGAGAGTTTGCCATGAGATGACAGGGCTAGCAGGAGAAAGCAGCTCTCAGCCCAGAGCACACTTCACAGAGCAAATGAGATCATCATTTCAACTGGCCACAGAATAGCTGGGTTTCTGCAGTATGAGCAAGACACACATTGACCTTTTGTAGCGCCACAAAAAGGATCCCTGGAGAGCTGCAGAGATCTTGGGAAAGGGGCTTTGCAACCGTCCAGGTGCTGCACTCATGGGTGAGATCAAGAGCCAGCCTCAATCCACTGGTGCTAAGCATTCGAGTTGGCCTGGGGTGCCAAAGAATGAAACATCAGACAAGAGATGATTAGCTCTCCGTGGTTTTCCATCCCTCTTCTGCACTGTGATTGATATTACAGAGAAAAGAAAGTTCAAAGTCACAGAAAGAGAATTCCAAGGTAAAAACATCATTTTTTTAGGTTGTTTTGTGAGTACTGTGAATGATCCCTTTGTGTAAGTGTGTGGTGTTTGTATGTAGTAGTGTGTATGTGTGAGTGTGTGCACATGCTCATGAGCACATGCTTCACATGTTCTGAAAGAGACTGAATATCACTAAAAGCATAAAAAAGTATTGATAAATCTTGTAGTGGATTTGGAGTAGGGCAAATGCTAAGCCACAACAGATATTCAAGGTTTGAGAACTCTACTGCTGACCATGAAAAGGTCATACTAGACTTGGAGTAAAAGAACCCAAGCAGGTGAACAACTAAACAAATTCAGTATATCCATGAGATTGAATACTATTTAGACAAAATCAAAAGTAGACTATTACAAGCTACAACGTGGATGTAATGCTTGAAGATGTAATGCTAAGTGAAAAGCAAGACTCAACAGACCCTTCTATAGGCAAAACCCAGGAAAGTCAAATCTAGTGATTATTGCTTGTCTTGGACAGGAATAAACACATATGGAATTAAGGGACTTTGGGTACGATGAAAATGTCCTAAAACTGAATTAAGATACCTACTACACATATAATAAACTTGCTGAACACATTATTGTACATTTAACATGGATGAATCTTGTAGTCTATAAATCATGTTTCAATGAAGTATATTTAAACTATGGAAAACATAAAATCTTTGTGATGGTCTTTCATTCCATTAATGAACCTCAGAGTCTCCCTGTGGCCAGCAAGGCCCTGTATGCTTTCCCCACCAAGCCTCTGCTTGGGCTTTTGCAGACTCATCCTCTGCCTAGGAAGTTTTTACTAAAGATACCCATCTGCCCTTTGGAAAATTACTTTTTGAGGCAAGGTCTTTCTCTGTAGCCCAGGTTAGCCTTAAACTCACTATATTTCCTAATCTAACTTTTAACTTGTACTAACTAAGCACCCTGCCTCTCTTTCCCAAGTAGTAGGCTTACAGGTGTCTGCCACAACACTTGGCTTCTAGAAATACCTTGACGATCACCCTCACTTCATCCTGGTTCCCTGCTTATCCCCCGAGAATGCAATCCTGATTCTGTTCTACTTAGAATAGGATGCACCTTGCTTTCTGCCCCCACACATCATCCCTATCCTACCCCAGTATGCTCTCAGCTTCTACACAGTATTCATCCCCTCCCAAAACATTTTTATTGAGAGGCATGTACATGCATCTGTGTGTGTCTCTGTGTGTGTGTATGTGTCTCTATGTGTTTCTGTCTGTCTGTGTATGTTTCTCACTATCCATCTAGAAAAGAAGTTCCTTGAGAACAAGAGTCTTACCTGTTACTGATTTTTGTTCTCATTTGATGCCTATACACACCATAGAAATTAGATCATCTTACTTATGGAAGACAATGGGAACCAGAGAGATAACGTTGTTTATTAATACTTCATTAACAGCCAGAGGTGATCCAGACTAGGTTTGGAGGCTGGAGCTGGCTAACTCCATAGGTAACCCACACTCTATCAAGTACTATGAGCACCACACCAAGACAGCATCCAGAGAAACGCAGCTAAACAGATCCCGCTAGACAAAGTTCTGCTGCTCTGTCCCCCCATTAAATCACAGTGGTGGTCTTCCTGATTCTGAATTCCTTGTTCCGTCGCATGTTTTCAAGATCTCTGTAGAACATAGACAAACTGAACTGGCTTAGCTTCCTCACACCCACTCCTTTCAAGAGGCCAGCCCTGTCAACTTTTAACCTGAAATGAGCACATTTCTGAAGAATTAGACATTCCACACCCTCACAAGTCCAATTTAACATCAAGATCATGTGGGCAGGGGTAAGGAAGATAGATGGCCATGGGGAAGCACTGTTCTTTTCTTCCTTCAGGGGCTAACACATCACATATCTTCATAGCCGTCTGTGTGATTTATTTGTGTAACCAGAAGAGAATGACACTTCTTAAAATTTATTCTTCTCTCATACAATACATCCCTGCCACAGCCTTCCCTCCCTCCACTACTCCCAGTTCCTGCCCAACTTCCCTTCCTTCCCCAGGTCCACCACTTCTCCATTTCCCTTCAGAAAAGAACAGATCCCCAGTAATATCAATAGAGCATGGTGAAGCAACACGCAAGAAGGCTTGGCACAAACCCTCATGTCAAGGCTGGGTGAGGCCGCCAGTAGGAGGAAAACGGTCCCAAGAGTAAGCAAAATAGTCAGAGACAGCTCCGATTCCCACTTTAAGAGTCCAACAAAAACCCCGAGCTAAACAAGCACAGCACATATGCAGAGGTCCTAGTGTAGATCCATGTAGGGTCCGTGATTGCCGCTTCAGTCTCTGGGAGTCCCTATTGGCTCTGCAGGTTGTAGAGAGCCCCACTTTCAAGACTGTATCTTTGCTCAAATTTGTAAACATAAAATGTAATCCAGAAAATTATGTTATTTAGACAAGGGATTCTGTTCTGGGTTTTCTTTCCTCAGTGTCTTCTTACTTATATGGTGTGTGAGTGTGTGTGTGTGTGTGTGTGTGTGTTTGTGTGTGTGTGACCATACATACTACAGAGACAGATTCTCCCATTGGCCTGGTGCTACGTTGTCTAGCCAGGAAGCCTCAAAAAACTTCCTGTCTCTTTCTCGTCTGTGCTGGGATTACAAGCTCACCAGATGGGTTCTGAGATCTAACTCAGGTCTTCCTTATCGAATGGTAAGCTGCCTCCCCAGTCCCAGTAGCTAAAATATATAGATATTCCATGGACACAGTGATCTTAAGACATCCTGGCCATTTTAGTGATGGAGCATCAAAGAGCCATTCCCATGACAACGACAGCATGGTCTACCTCCAACAACTCACTTAGGAAGCCACCGCTGTGCTTCTATGGAAAGGCTGTTTTGAATCTACAGAGGTGTCCTATACAGCAGATGGTGCTTTTTCTAGGATCTCCCCAACTCCATAGAAACACAGGCAGATCGTCTTCCTTTCTCTCATCTCCTGAATTCTAGAAAGTGAGAGATATGATAATGTAGCTGAAGCTGAAAGCTATCACTATGGTTACCTCTGGAGTAAGAGTGAGCATCCTTCAGCCAACCAGCCCCAGCCCTAACTAGGAGCTTGGCACAAATCTAACGTGATGCTTAATATATATGTGCATCGTGTCATAATCATCACTGATAAATAAAAGCTGATTACACATTTCAGAGTTAACTGGATTCTCTACTAAAAGATACCATTCGTTCTCTTCTTAACCTACAGCTATGTTCATAAGCTAATTTAAACTCTTTGCAGAATATTCATATGTGAGTCTCTAAGGTTCCTCTCCCAGGACACCTCAGAGTCTCCCTGCTGTGAAGGCAAAGGCATCATGCATTCTGTCCAAACAAGAGAATAAAAGAAACTACATTCTGACAGAGAATGAGAAATCAGCCTTGATAGTAGCTGTTGTCAGAACTGATTGCCTCTTCACATCACCTAGATTATCCCTAATCTACTCACAGTCTTTGATCTGGCTGTGCTAATCCAAAAGGGGTCTTCCTCCTCATCACTGCACTTCTGTGTCTCAGGTCATCGAAGCTTCAAAGGTAGAATTATTTTCCAGTATCTCAAGAAAAAAATATATAATGCAAGAGCTATTGCAGGTCTTCTTAAAGTTAGCAAAATCTATCCCGCCCCAATTTCTGAGGAAGTTAACACAGAGAAAGAGAACACAGATCAGTGGGAAGGGTTTATGGACTAGCTCTGTGGTACAAGACACCTGGCATTCTGCTTTGTAAACAAGTGGGAACTCAATACAGGCACATGGTGTTACGTTAGAAAACTCTTATTTACATCTTTTCTACTTATAAAAATAATAAATACAGAGATAGAGAGATGGCTCAGCAGTTAAGAGCACCTGTTGTTCTTGCAGAAGGCCTGAGCTTGGTTCCCAATACTCAAGGGGCAGTAACTCCAGGAGATCCAGAGCCTTCTTCTGAACCCTGTGAGCACCAGACACACGGGTAGTGGCACTGCATGTATGCAAACAAAACTTACACATATAAAAATAAATACATCCTTAAAATGCAATAAATGCTTAATGCACTATAATTGAAAAACTACGACCCAGCAACAGGGCTGTGGGTAGAGGCACTCGTCACTTGCAAGCTCAATGACTTCAGCTCTATGCCACAAACTGGTGTAAGGGTCGTAAGAGATGCTGCTCCGAAAAGCTGTTCCCACATGCACAGTGCAGCCCAAATACACATCATGTGTGAGTTTTGATCTCGACTCTGGGACAAGCTCCTCCCCTCCCCTTGTCTTTATCTGGAATCATTACCCTTGGCGCCCCCCCCACCTCATCTCTCCTACCTTTTGCCATGAAACATTGCCAGATTAATCCAGGTTCAACAGACACTTGTAGACAAGGACACTCAGTATTTTTTTTTAATTTCCAGGGCATCAAGATAATGTATCTGTATGTATGGTGTGCCGGGACTTCTTCAGATATATGCAATTTTCTTTTGTTTACTGACCTTGATCTATATTGACAAGGTAGATGGAGAATTACATCAGCAAGTAAAAAAAAAAAAAAAGACTTAATCTTTCATCTTTACCCAGAATTCTATGTTCCAGCTGAAGCACACAGGTGATTATGATTAATAGTGTGCTAATGCCATGAAATTATTTTTTTCAAAGTAATACGAATCAAAATGAGCTCTTTACATTTCTAACCAGCCTAAACCTTGAAAATAATTGCCTACCCCTCAATTGTGTCAACTTCAACTCTGCTGTGTTTTTTATTAATTCTAGTCTTGAGCATAATAAAAAACTATGAATTAAGCAAAGTGAATTAAGCAACGAATCCCTTTCAATTTTTTGTTAAAATTCAATACGCATGTTGGAAAGCATACATATGTCAGGCATAGCTGAATTGCATGATCTAAACAGGCCTGTGCAAGTAGCTTCAGATCAAAAACAAAACTTAAACCACAACATACAATTCTCTAAAAAATTGGACATTCATCATCTCCTGTATCAACCAACACAAACCTATAAAACTCAAACCTATGTAGGTGCACTGGTCAGCTTTCTGTCACTATGATAACATATCTGAGGAAACCAACTTGAAGAAGGAAATTTTATTTGGCTCACAGTTTCAGAGGTTTTAGTCCATGGCTATCGGGCCTGGTTTTCTCTGGACTTGCAATTTGGCAAAACAACAAGGAGGGACATGATCGGTGAAGCAAAGCTATCCATCTCACAGCAACGAGAATCCAAGAAAGATAGAGACCAGAGCAAAACACACCCTCCAAAGGCATACCTCCAATTACCTACTTCCTCCCTCTAACTATTCTATCTGTATCCTACCTCCCAGGGTTTCTACCACTTCCCAATGGCC
Organism: Pachyuromys duprasi; assembly: GCA_028658305.1. NCBI lineage: Eukaryota > Metazoa > Chordata > Mammalia > Rodentia > Muridae > Pachyuromys > Pachyuromys duprasi. Next base: position 26,265,762 of record CM053759.1, on the reverse strand, counting down.
CATTTGATTGCTAGTGGACTAATCTACTATGGGATCAGAGCCCTCAAGATCCATCTCCCTATGAAAGATGTCATCTCTGAACACAGCTGTGTTAGGGACCAGGATTTTATCACTAACTTTAGTATTCCAAAGCAAGCTTTGGGAACCATTTCAGATTCAAAGATGAGCAGACATATTTATTTTGATCATATAAATATAACTTATAAACCAAATATTCAAATATTTACTGGCAAATATCAAAGAATTGCTGGTCTGAATAGTTGCAGCCATGAGATACTTCTGCTGCTAACAATAATTTTTTAAATAATTCTGATTCCTTGAGACTCAATACATCTTCTTCCAAATAAACATGACATAAAATATGAGTATTATAATATGCTAGTAACTTAGGGAAATCTCAGTCAAAGAAGAATAGTAAGAAGAAGAACCACAAAAATAATTCAGATAATTGTGCCATTATGCTAATAATCAACTTCCCTATTCTAGAAGTGACAACCCCAAGGCTTTTATCTACTCAGGTGTCAAGTTAATGGCACCAATGTATAAACAAGCACGTTCTTGTCTTTGTCCATTTAATGATGCTGGATAGTTTTATGTCAACTTGATCCAGCTGTAAGCAAAAGTGTAAGGAATTTTCTTAATTAGTGATTGATGAGGGAAAGCTCAGCCCATGCTGAGTGGCACCACCTCTTCATGGCTGGTCCTGGGTTCTATTTGAAAGCAGGCTGAGCAAACCAGTAAGCAGCACCCTTCCATGGCCTCCAGGTTCCTGCCCTGCTTGAGTTCCTATCCTGACTCCCTTCAATGATACACTACAACATAGAAATATAAGCCAAATAAACCCTTTCCTTGTCAACTTGCTTTTCATCATGCATGCATGGTGTTTCATCATAGCATAGCAACTCTAACAAAGACAGCAGAATCTTCTTCTTCAACTAGACAAGCAGCATCTCTGTCGGTGAGGGCAGAAAACAGGATTCAAGCCCTAGGTTTCTCTATTGGTTAATGTTTGTCTGAGCTCTGCAGACCACCAGAAATGGCCTGCTTATCTGAGACACGATTACCTTGAGGTACCCAGAATATCAGCCTCACCGAGCATCTACAAAAGTTTATCAGGATATCCATAATTCCTTCCAACAGTGGGCCTTATTGTGAAGACAAAGTCACTTGAGTCTGTGATGAAGCCAACCACATATGAAATGATTCTAAATACATACCTTACTTCAGCTGTAAGACAAACTATACAGCTCCCACTGACATCAAAATAGACCTGAAGTTTTCTCCTAAAATATTTCAAATCTTTGGAGTAGAGAGCTGGCTAGCTGTTAAGAACACTTATTGCTCTTGCAAAAGAGTTGAATTTGGTTCTCAGCACCCATGTGATTCACATAAACTCAGGTAGGCTCACACATACACACACTTAAAAAAATTTAATGTGCCTATGAGGTAAAGTCTCAGAAATACTTCCCTAATCAACTCTTGGTTCTATCAATACGTGTCCATTTTTTTATTACTACTTAATTGTCATCTTAATTCTGCTGGCCATACATCCCTTCAGTGCATGTTTACATACTTGCATTGTCTCATGCAATCAAAAATTGCAGAATAAATTAGACTATAGAATGAGCCTTGTGGGATATCATGACATTTGCAGGTAAATGGTGGGAAAGGATCATCCTGAGTGAGCTATCCCAGAAGCAGAAAGACACACACGATATATACTCACTCATGTAGACATACACTATAGGATAAACCTACTAAAATCTGTACACCTAAAGAAACTAATCAAGAGAGAGAACTCTTGCTAAAATGCCCAATCCCTATCCAGAAGGGCAAAGGGGATAGACATCGGAAGAAAGAGAGGGCAGGGAACGGGTCAGGAGCCTGCCATGGAGGGCCTCGGAAGAGCTCTGCCCTGCAGACTATCCAAGCAGATGCTGAGACTTATGGCCAACACTGCAGAGTGCAGGGAATCTTATGAGAAGAGTGGGAAATAATGGATCTGGAGAGGACAGGAACTCCACAAGGAGAGCAACAGAACCAAGTGGTCTGAGCACAGGGGTCTTTCCAGAGACTGATGGTCCAACCAGGTACCATACATGGAGGTAGCCTAGGACCCCTGCACAGGTGTGGCCCATGGCAGTTCAATGTCCAAGTGGGGTCCATAGTAATGGGAACAGGGACTGTCTCTGGCATGAACTGATTGGCCTGCTTTTTCATCACCTCCCCCTGAGGGGGGAGCAGCCTTACCAGGACACAGAAGAAGACAATGCAGCCACTCCTGATGAGACCTGATGGACTGGGATCAGAGGGAAGGAAAGGAGGACCCCCCCATCAGTGGTCTTGGGGAAGGACATGGGTGCAGAGGGGGGAGGAAGGGAGGGATTGGGATGGAAGGACGGAGGGAACTATAGGGGTATATAAGGTGAATAAAGTGTAATTAATAAAGAATTTAATAAAAAGTGAAAAAAGAGAAAAAAGAGTGAGCCTTGTTTTTATGAAGGTTATAGTCTGAAAGGCAAATTGATCAAATGAACAACAAACCTTTTTTACTTCCATAATTTCTACCTTTTTCTTTCATTTGCTTAGGTTCAAATCTTATTCTCCATGACCCAGCTGAAAATCTCATTATCCAAAGTTATGCTGGAAACAACCCAGATAACCCTCAACTGAAGAATGGATAAAGAAACTATGGTACGTCTACACAGTGAAATACTATTCAGCTACTAAAACAAAGACATCATGAAATTTGCAGGCAAATGGGTGAATCTGGAAAACATTACCCTGAGTGAGGTTACACAGACCCAGAAAGACAAGCATGGTATATACTCACTTGTAAGCGGTGATTAGCCATATAATACAAAATAACCATAGTATAATCCACAGACCTAAAGAAGCTAAGTAACAAGGAGGACAATAAGGAAGATGCTTAATTCTCATTCAGAAGTGCACAAAGGAGCTGGAGAAACGGCTCAGAGGTTAAGAGCACTCAGTGGCTCTTCTTCTAGAGGTCCAGAGTTCAATTCCCTGCGACCACATGGTGGTTCATAACCATCTATAATGAGATCTGGTGCACTTTTCTGGCTTGCAGGTGAACATGAAGGCAGAATACTGTGTATATAATAAATAAGTAAATTGGAGGAGGAGGAGGAGGAATGAGGAGGAGGAGGAGAAGAAGAAGAGAAAAATAGAATTGACACCAGAAGCTGTTGGAGAGCGGAAACAGGATGGGAGACTACCATAGGTGTCCTCTGAAATCCTCCCATCTACCTGGGGATCAAAGTAGATGCTGAGACTCACAGCCAAACTTTGGGCAGAGCTCAAGCAGTCTTATGTAACAGTGGGGGGTTAGAAGGACCTGGAAGGGAAAGTAGCCCCACAAGAAGACCAACAAAGTCAACAAACCTGGGCCCATGGGGAGGGGGGTCCCCTGTGGAGACTGATGTACCAACCAAGAACCATGCATGGAGTAGACCTAGGCCTCCAACTCAGATGTAGCCAATAGGCAGCTCAGTTTTCAAGTGGGTTCCCTAGTATGGGGAGCAAGGGCTCTCTCTGACATGGACTCTGTTGCCTGCTCCTCAATAACCTTTCCCTAGTGGGGCAGCCTTGCAGGGTCACAGAGGAAGAGGATGCAGGCAGTCCTGATGAGACATGATAGGTTGAGGTCAGTCAGTAGGGGAGGAGGGCTCCCTCTTTCTGAGGACTAGGGGAGTGGGATGGGGGAAAGAAAGAGGGAGGGTGGGACAGGGAGGATGTAAAGTGAATACATTTTAAAAATAAATTTAAATTAAAAGAATAACATGAATAAATTAACTTTTGAGATATATTATGGTGACATAAACTATCTCTCAGAGAGTATGTGAATGGTATATGGGAATAAAATCATGTCCACTGAAATAAAAAAGGCAAAAACAAAACAAACAAAAAAACCCAACCCAGCCATCCCACAGTGACCTGAACCTTTGCTGAGTCCCGTACATCACTGACCACAGAAGTCAAAGATCTGCATGCAGACCACCACAGGCAACTCACTGCTCAAGAGAGATGTTAGCAATTGATCACAGAATTAGTCCTACCAAGCCGAAAGTAATCACAAGAGCTCAGGCAACACAGAAAGCCAGACATTCATTACCAACCAAGCGGAGCAGAGTCTGAAAAATGTCCTTAGTCCATTCTACCTACTATATGATTATCAGTGTCCTCTGTCTTTTTTGCCCTTCTGTCTGTGTCCATATACAGCTACTATCTAAATGAGTTATCACAGACCATACCTACAGTCTGTTTAGTATCTCTGACATAACAAGAGTGTTGAGTGGAGACCAAGGGAAGGTCTTGTTCTAAGTATAGATTACTAAAATAAGAACTTCCAATCTTCTGAGGATGGATAATTCCCAAAATATCTAGAATTCTGGGCAGAATAAAATGAGTGGTACAAGACAGGCCTGGAAGTTGCAAAAAGCCCAAGCCTATAATCTATGATATAGCTTGTCCAGTACTCCTATGCCCCTCTCCTCTACCCTTTCTGTCCACTCAGTCCTCAGAGAAAAGCCCCACTCTTCCCTCCGACCACATTTAGTGAGACTAACTATTGCCTCACTCTGGCCTGGAGCTCTTTATTTCTTCATATTACAATGTGAATTTTTTTTTACCAGTCTTGTCAAAAACTCAGGCTTTGTAGGAGTGCTACTCTCATTTATTATTATTTTTTAATTCTGAGAACCAAGTACTTGGAAGAAATAATTTAAAGAAGAGTGTTTTGTTTCCTGGCCTCAGTACATAGTTCACTGGCTCTGGTACCTGGGGAGAGAGGGAATATTACAGGAATGGAGTGCAGTAGGAGAACTGGTTATGTCATGATGATCGGGAAGCAAACAAAAACAAGGGCCAACAGCTAGACCACTCTGGTACATTTGCACACTGGAATACTACTCAGCTACTAAAAACAAGAAAGTCATGAAATTTGCAGGCCAATAGATGGAACTAGAAAAGATCATCCTGAGTGAGATAACCCAGACCCAGAAAGACACATGTGGTATGTATTCACTTATATGTGGATATTAGCCATATAGTACAGGATAACCATACTACAACCCACAGACCCAAAGAAGGTATGTAACAAGGAGGGCCCAAGGGAGGGTTTTGAATCTCACTCAGAAGGGGAAATAAAATAGACTTGAAAGAGGAAGAAGAGAGGGAACTGGGTGGGAGGGTGTGGGAGGAGCACGGGCAGGGGTCAGTTGTGGGGAGAGCAGGGGAAAGGGCAGGAAGAGAAAAGGGAAGCCAATGGGGAGGCCATCTCTGAGACAAGCTGGAGACCTGCAACAGGGTAGGTTCCTGGGAGGATATAGGGGTGACTCTAGCTAAGACTCCTAGCAGCGGGGTACATGGAGACTGGATTAGCCACCTTCTAGCCAGGCAGGACTTCCAATGGAGGGAGGAGGATACCAACTCACCCACACAAAACCTTCGACCCCAAATTTCCTCTGCCGGCAAGATGTGTGATAGAGATGGAGCAGAGATTGAGGGAACAGTCAACCAGTGACTGGTCCAACTTGAGACTCACCCTATGGGAGAGAGTCAGCTCCTAACACTATTAAATGATGCCCTGCTATGCTTATAGACAGGAGCCTAGCATAACTGTCCTCTGAGAGGCTCCTCAGCAGCCGATCAAAACAGACACGAGACCCACAGCCAAACATTAGGCAGAGCTTGGGAGTCTTTTGGGAGAGTGGGGGCGCGGGTAGAGGATAGAGGGGACAAGAACTCCACTAGAAGACCAACAGAGGCAACTGTCCTCTCGCAGAGACTGAAGCACCAACCGAAAAGCATGCATGGACTGGACCTGGGGTCCCTACACTTATGTTGCTGATGGGCGGCTTGGTCTTCATGTAGGTCCCCTAGCAAGTGGATCAGGTGTGGGTGGTATCTCTGACATGGACTCTGTTATCCTAGCTTGGCTGACTTGTCCAGCCTCAGTGGAAGAAGATGAGCTTAGTCCTGATGCGGGGCAGATTGGTTGCAGGAGGTGAAAAGGTAAAGATCCACTTTTCTGAAGAGAAGGGGAGGGGAGAAGTAGGAAGAGGGTGGAAGGGTAGGATTAGGAGGAGAGGAGGGAGGGGACTCTGATTGGGATGTAAAGCAAATAAATAAATAATTTTTAAAAGAAAAAAAACAGGGATTGGAGCATCCCTTTTAGTTTTCAGCTTTGAGCATCTCCCAATATTAGAAGTTCATCAAGGGGTAAATCCAGTCATCGAGTCAGAAACCTCTGAATGCAGTCACCTCCTGAAAACCTACCGACTGACAACCAAGTCTTCCATAATGAGCCTGTGGAGGGCAGATCACAGTCAAAGAGAAAGATGATTGTACAGTCTCGATAATTATGCCGAGCAACACGGTTTGACAGGAATTCAAGACACATGCCCTGCCTTTCACCCTCAGGTCTCCCTTTCTCCATTCTAATGAATACTACCTCCAAGGGGGGGGAGGGAGTCCCTCCTTCCCATCATCAAACCCCACCTTCCTGTCCTACCCCAGCATTCCTGATGGCTGCTCCAAACCTTTGCTTTCACCTCATTTCTCTTTTCTCTCATTACGGATTCATCTCTTGGCTCCTGTTTGCCTCCCACTGCTGTATGACAAATCCCTTCTAAAATAACACTGGTGACTCACCAGAGGATACTTTTTTCCATTTATATGTCCCTTTCTGCCAACCCCCAAAGGGCATGAAGAGTTGCATAGATATTCAGTCTTTTTCTAACCCCGTTTTTCTAAAAAGGATTGCCTGTCATAGGGGAATAAAAGCGAAGCTCGGGCTTTGTCTAAATTACTTGCACATCAAGCTGATATGCAGTATTTGAGTCTTCCTTCTTGTCCTTCTCTCTTGGTGAGCATACCTTCCAATGGGTTTATCAGAACCCACAGCAAAAATTAGACCAAAATCTTGCCAACTAACTGTGTTGGGTTTTTTTCTTAATTTTTATTTTTTCTTCACAATTTATTCATTAATATATTCCAGTTGAAGCCCCCTTCCTCAACTCACCCAGTCCTACCCTCCCTCCCTCTTCCCCTCATCCCCTTCCCCTAGTCCACTGAAAAGGGGAATTCTCCACCCTTGCCATCTGCCGATAACTTCTTCTCATCAGGACTGCCTGGATCCTTTTCCTCCATGGCCTGGCAAGGCTGTATCATCAGGGGCGAGTGATCAGAGAGCAGTCAACTGAGTTCATGATAGAGGCTGCCCCTGCTCCCCTCACTCAGAGATCCACAGGGAGACTGAGCTGCTAATCAGCCACATCTGAGCAGGGGGTCTAGGTCCTCTCCATGCATGGTCCTTCATTAGTGCCTCTGTCTCTGCAGGACCCCTGGACTCAGATCTTTTAGTTTGTTGGTCTCCTTGTGGGGCTCCTGTCCCCTCCATGTCCCTCTAATCCCACCCCTCTCTTCTTCCCCAAGACTCCCTGTGCTCTGCCCAAAGTTTAGCCTTGAGTCTGCATCTGCTTCGATCCCCTGTTGGGTGAATCCTTTCAGAGGACTCTCTATAGTAGACTCCCATCCTGTTTCCTCTCCTCTACCTCTTCTGGTGTCTGTCTTGTTTGCCATTCTGAATGAGATTTAAGCATCCTCCCTAGGGTCCTCCTTAGTGTTTAGCTTCTTTAGGTCTATAGATGGTTGCCCTATATTATACGGCTAATATCTGCTTATTAGTGAATGCATACCATATCTGTCTTTCTGCTTCTGGGTTACCTCACTCAGGATGATCTCTTCTAGCTCCATCCATTTGCCTGCAAATTTCATGATTTCCTTGTTTTTAATAGCTGAGTACTATGCGTTGTTTCTTGACCACTCACACCCGCTGAGAACCTCGGAGTAGACTCATTTTATCTACCAAGGTCGTTTCAGTAGGTAGCCAGACCATCTCCGCCTTACCCATATTCCTTCACCTCTCCCTGCTCTAACTCAGACCAATGCACTGATCACTTACCTGCTCCCCACTGTCCTTAGCCATTTCTCACGTTCCTCTAAGTCAGCGGTTCTCAACCTTTCCCAGTGCTGCGCCCCTTAATACAGTTCTTCACATTGTGGTGACCCCTTAACCAAAAAATTACTATCATTGCTATTTAATAGCTGTAAGTTTGCTAGTTTCAAGCTGCAATTGAGATATCTGTGTTTTCTGATGGTCTTAGGCGACCCTGGGAAAGGGTCATTCCAGCCTAAGGAGTCAGGACCCAAACTGACTATTTTAAACTTGGATGCACCATGTTGTTCTCTCAGTGTCCCCCCCCCTTCATTAAATTTGCCCTTGCCCTTGTTCTTACCCCGGTGTTTGGGATCTTTCAAATCCAATTTCAAGCTATTCCTCCTCTCTGAGCCCCCTAACCCTCTCACCCATAAACTGTCTCCCTCGGGTGCCTCTACGCTTTCTTTATTGTGGTTTTTCTGGCAAGAGCATCCACTCTGTCATTTATTCCTGGCAAGTTCCTTTTTGGGCTTAAAGGCACAATTCTTGTGTCAGCTTCTCCGCAGAACTTTTTAAAAAATCCAAGAGTGTATTTAAGTGTAGCCATCAAACCATGTCCTATAAGTTATTATTCTATAGAACTTATATATCATTTCTTCAGTAGTAAAATCTGACTTATACCCACAGTCCCTGACTTGGGTCTAGCTCTTTCCTTTTTGGTCTTTCAACCACCCAGAAATGAGTATTTATTAGACAGATGTATATATGCATGTGCGTATGATAGTTTATTATAAAAACTTATTGGAATCCTATCATGTTCAGATGTTATACTATGTATTAGGTAGACATCAAGTTCAAAGACCCAAGTTCAACTGAGACAAATCAAATAAAATGATACTTCGGGGACATATAAGCCTATATAACAATAATAGTGTTATATAGGTTATAACATATAAACAATAATAGTGATAAGCCCAGGAGTTGATCAGGCACTTGGGAGGGACTTCATCAGGACAGATGTCTGAAACACCTGACTGGGAATGACCTTGATGCCTGTCATGGGCTTTGTGACAGCTGAATAGACCCTATTCATAATGCTCTTCAGGAACTCAACAAATACTTGGGAATTTAGTAAATCAAAACCAGCTTGGGTTAGGATTCTCTAAATGTACCACAATGTTGGGTGTACTCCTTCTCATTCTTGATGGTTACTTCCTGAGGGTAGTTAGCTCCAATTTTGGCCTGCAGATCTAATCTTAGCCCAGCCAGCAAATAATTGAAATCTTAAGATAAACCCTGTAAGTGTGATTTTTCTTATACCCTGGTCCTGGTTCTCACCATCCGAGGAAACTGGAGAGGTGTTGTTGACCTGGACACTTGGCATAGCTGAGCCCATCAGGTCAAATTCAAAGGTCACTAGGCCCAGAGGGACCTGCTACTGTCTTCTCAGCCCCATCTTGTTCTCCATGCTATACTATTCACCAAACAACAGGTAGAATCCCCCACACACACAGACTTTAAAATGAGGCACATCCTCATCGGTGTGGGAGACAGGATCTTCCTGAGTGTCCAGTGTCTCACCGGCCTCCCCTTTGCCCCTTTGTTTGCTGTGTAAGCTCCATTTTGTTTCTCAGATACAGTAAATGCTTGTTGCACTTCCGTTGGGGTAATCTTTTTGAGCACTGTGTAAAGGTTGTCTCTGTATATGCAGTTTTTGATTGCTAAACTGGCAGAGAGTTGGGTACTGTCTGAACTTTGGTATTGCTATCCCCCTTTTTTCCATTTCTTTCTTTATTTAATCACTTTACAGCTGGATCTCAGCCTCCTCCCTCCTTTTCTCCCAATTCCACCTTTGTGCCCCCTCCCCTTCTTCCCCCTCTCCTACTCAGAGAAGGAGAGGCCCCCAAGGGGTACCAACCTACCCTGGCACCTCAAGTTATGGCAGGATTAAGCACATTCCCTCCCACTGAGGCCAGATGAGGCAGCTAGGGGAAAGAGATCCAAAGACAGGCAACAGAGTCAGAGACAGCCTTACCCCCACTGTGAGAGGACCCTTATGATGAACAAGCTACATATGTGTAGGTGTCTAGGCACAGCCCATGCATGCTCTTTGGTTGGTGGCTCAGTCTCTACAAGCCCCCACGGCCCAGGTTACTTTACTCCATAGGTCTTCTTGTGTGTCCTTGATTCCTCCAGATCCCTCTATCCTTCCTTCCACTCTTCCACAGCAGTCCCCTAGCTCAGCCCATTGTTTGGCCTTGGGTCTCTGTTTCCATCAGCTGCTGGATGAAGCCTCTCAGAAGACAGTTATGCTAGACTACTGTCTGCAAAATTAGTTTAAGGATAAAGATGGAGCAGAGATTGAGGAAATGACGAACCAGTGGCTGGCCCGATTTGAGACCCACCCCATGGGAAAGAGCCAGCCTCTGACACTATTAATGATTCTCTGGTATCGTTATGGCTTATCACCTGCCTCATATTTTGTAAACACTCGTTCCTCACTTTTTGATTGGCTTAATAAAGAGCTGACGGCCAATAGCTAGGCAGGAGAGGGAAGGTGGGAATTCTGGGCTGAGAGAGGGTCTCTGTGAGAATTCACCAGTGTGACATGGAGAAAGAACAGGTGCCGAGACTGAGTGGGAGAAAGGAAACAGGCTACCTGGCAGGACATAGGCCAGGAATTGTCAGGTTAGAATAGCTGAGAGTCTGCTCAGCTATAGTTCCTAAGCTTTAATAAATAGCAATAGGTCTCCATGTCTTTATTCATCCAGGGGTGAGTCCAAGAAAGTCCCACTATACCCTTCCTTAGTACATCAAGGTCTTTGCCCCCAGCAATCTTTCATACATGCTGCTTGTTTCCCTTGTCTGGAATATGTGTTGGAACTGGACAACTCTGACTCATCCTTCTGGTCTTGGATTATTTTCAAGATAAAAGCCAATCTGACCTTCCATACATGATAGGGCTCTGCATGCCCTAGAAGCTCACCTATTAACCTGCATACATTTGGGTTATCCCCACTGCAAGATTCCTGCAGTTGGTGGAACCAAAGACAAGATGTCTGGTTGACTCTGCATGGCTGTGTTGTGCAAAGCCCTGGGAATGCACAGGCCAGATGGGTAGGTGAAAGAAGCCTTCAATTCCTGAGTAAAGAAAAAGGGAAGACTTCATCAGAATGAAAAGGGACTCTTTCTGCTCTGTGATGAGATTTTCAGCTCTGGTACACATAAGCCCCTCAGTAAGTGGTTATTTAATAAATTAATTATAAAGTGAGTAAGGGGGTTACATAAGAATACCGTGTCTTCTAGAGTCACCTGGTCATTATGCCTCCTCATATAGTAAGGTCTTAAGAGAACTGACTTCTGATGAGGGCACAGTTCAAACATGGAGCCCCATTTCCCACTGTTTGATCTGAATTCTTCCTGTCAGTGACCAATGGCCTCTAAGAAAGCGAATAAATCTGTTTTCATGTCTGCTCTTTTGTCTTTAGTTGAGATTTGTCACGTGATCAGGTGAGCCAGCATTACCTAAGCAAGAAAGTATTCTTCATTACTTAATAAAAAACAAGATACTTCTTAAGCAAAATTCTTTAAAACTGAGAAATCAAATAATGTGTGGTCATCTTATTGCCATAATGATTCCTTTAGGTCTGGGAGTCATCTGGAAAGCACAATATATAATTGAATGGTATAATCAGGGGTCGAGAGACGGTGCTGTGTTGTAGACGTTCGCTGTTCTTCTGGAGGGCCCAGGTTCATTTACCAGCACGCACACCAGGTGTCTCACTCCTGCCTATAACTCCTCTTCCAGGAGCTCCGCTGCCCTCGGACCTCCCTGGGCATCTGCATACCTGTGGTGCACATAAACTCACAAAGGCAAATATACATAAATCTATAATGAATTAATAAATTATTTTATGTAATTTATTTATTTTTATATTAATCACAGGTAAGGTACTTTGCATCCCAGGCGTAGCTCCCTCTCTCATTCCCTCCCACTCTCCCCATCCCTCCCTCATCTCCTCCCTGCTCCCCTCCAAGTCCACTGATGGAGGAGGACCTCCTCCTCTTCCATCCGACCCCAGTCTTTCTTGTCTCCTCAGGGCTGGCTGCAATGTCCTCTTCTGGGATCTAGCCAGGCTGCTACTCCTGGGCGTGGGGGGGGGGGAGGGTCAAAGAGCCAGCCATTGAGTTCATGACAGAAACAGTCCCTGTTCCCCTTACTAGGGTCACCAGTTGGATACTGAGCTACCATGGGCCACATCTGAGCAGGGGTTCCAGGTTATATCCATACCTGGTCCTTGGTTGGAGAAACCGTCTCGTAAAAGACCCCTGTGCCCCGATCTATTTGGTGGAGCTCTTGTCCTCTCCAAGTCTTACTAACTCCCCCTATTTTCATCCATTGCTGGTGGGAATGCAAACTTGTACAACCACTCTGGAAATCAATTTGGTGCTTTCTTAGACAATTAGGAATAGTGATTCCTCAAGACCCAGCTATACCACTCTTAGGCATATATCCAAAAGATGTTCAACTACACAACAAGGACATTTGCTCAAGTATGTTCGTGGCTGCTCTATTTGTAATAGCCAGAACCTGGAAACAACCCAGATGTCCCTCAGTTGAGGAATGGATACAGAAATTGTGGTACTTTTACACAATGGAATACTACTCAGCAATTAAAAATGAGGAAATCATGAAATTTTCAGGCAAATGGTGGGACCTGGAGACGATCATCCTGAGTGAGGTATCCCAAAAGCAGAAAGAAGCATATGGCATATACTCATTTACATAGACCTATAGGATAGGAAGGTCATGCTGAAATCTATACACCTAGGGAAGATAAAGAAGAAGGAGGACCCAGGTTGATATGATCAATGCTCGTTTAGATGGACAAATAGGATGGACATTGAATGTAGGAGAAAACAAGCAACAGGACAAGAGCATACCAAAGAGGACCTCTGAAAGAATCAATATAGCAATGTATCAAAGCAGATATTAAGACTCACAATAAATTATTTTTTTTGAAAAATCAAGCAGTCACTGTCCTCACCCTCTGTGACTTTGTTAGTTTTCCACCTCCTACGGAAGGCCTTGCTGCATATTAAGCTCTTTTCATCTTTACCATATCTTTGAAAATCACTGTGGACAAATGGCAATGGTAAAGAATAAGTGGTGGTGACATTTTGGTGGTTTCTGCTCTGGTTTTCTGTGTAGACAGGAATGAACTGACTCAACAAGCTGGCCTCAGCGAATGCCCAAACGTTCTTAATATAGCTCAATGTCTCCTCAGGAATTCTTCTTCTACTCTGCTCCAAGGATAAGGCCAGTTCTTACTCTTCAGACAGCTTAACAAACAGGTGTATATCATCAGCTTCTTGGATACTAAAGCCATAAAATGAAGCCCAAAACAGCCATTTAACGAGAACACAAGAAAGCCTAAGTTTGGGATATTGAGTAACCAGACAAATATTCAAATAAAAATATAGTGCAAATTGTGTTTTCACTGAGAGAGTTTCCACATGACAATGTTGGGAGTAATTCGGAGCCTAGACAATGGTAACCAGAGTGATGATAACAATAGAATTCATCCTCAGGTAATGAGATGATGGCTTAATTCACAATGCATTGACTTTTACTTGAACAATCTACCAAGAGGTAAGAAACTTGGCTTGCAGTTGAGCCTGAGCGGGGCCACTTTTCAAGCTGTTATTGCTCAGAATGGGAATGTAAGGACAGATGGATGATCTCTTACTGCTTTTATAAATAATACTCTACCATGAAACTGAAATAGATCGTGAGTTGTCACTGGTAGAGTTACAATTTGTAACTCATTTTTGAAGAACAGACTGAACTTAAGAGTGATGAAGGCAGCCTTCATCTCTCATAAACACTGGTCCAAAGGTCTCCCATTTTGGAGACCAAAGGTACATGAAACAGAAAGGGGAGGGTGCAGAGAGAGAAATCAATGAGACAGAAATAAAACAAATGATATGTTACTTTTCAAATATAAACCAAATATAAATATTTATTACTTATAACATTTAAAACGAGTATGAATGCCATTAAAAATAAAGATAACTTTATTTATGCAACACTTTCATTAAAGGTGCGTCTCGCGTCGTTAGTCCATGAGCTTGTGAGCTGAGCTGAGCTCCCTGGCTGGTGAGGTGGCACTGTCCTGGAGGCTGTCACCCAGACAGGGACATAGCTGTGCTGGTGGAATGCTGGGCTCTTGTGGGAATAGTTTTAGTCATGCTCTTTTTGGCACTGAACCTGCCATCAATGCTTATCACTGCTTCTTGTACCCATTTGGCTTTTGGATCAGCACAGAATTTTAGTCCTTTTTTGGTGATAAAACTATAATGTAAGAAAAAGATAATGTTAGCCATATTATCCAATGAAGCAGAATGTATACATAAGTTAGCAGAACTACCATCCATGAGCACCTTCCTTCTGCTATCTACTTTAGCAAGGAAGGGAAATCTCCAGGTGATAGCCAGCTCTTGGTGACTGTAATTCACCAGTACACCAAATACTGGAGTTAATTTCTTAGGACTGTCTAATTCAACTGTCCCATACCTCCTTCCTCTTCCAACCTAAAACTACTCATCTCTTTGAGGGAATTAGAGATTATTACATGAATTTCTAAAAGGGATACTCGGTAAGTATGCATCAGAGAGAGAAAGAGGGGTTCTGGAAGACAGTGGTACCATGTAAGCAAGTTCTGGATGTACACTTTTGAAATGTTCCACATATGAGATGTGCCACTCTACATAGTAAGTATCTTATATTAGTGTGGCTATTTAGGCAAGTCCGAGCCTGGGTTGGGCATCAGAACCAGACATGGTGCCCATCTCTTTTCTATGCAGACTCATCAATTGAGCAAAAGAAGAAAAGGAGGTTATATTCTTTTGTTTTTCAATAATTGTCATTACGTGGGATAGTAGGAAGACAAGATTAATACAGACAGAATGGGCTATTGGCTACGCTGAGCTTTCCTCCATGTCGGCCCATTTTTCTTGAGGAGAGCAGTTACTCTATTTCTAGATAGAAACCGCAGCTCTGGCACTCACATTATCGCCTTCACCATGCCATCCTTGATGGTATAGGTCTTGATTTTCTGAAGCGGCAGCCGCCGGGTTTTGAATGTCACACAGGTAGTCCTTTCTAGGACTTCAGTCCCCACACCTAAAAAAGAAAAGGAAAACATAAGTAAAGCTTAAACTGAATGAGTAACAAGGTCAGAGTCACTGATTCAATTACTCTGAAATGTGATAGGACCATGAAACTACTCGCTTCTTTGGGGAAGACAGAATTCACATTGGCACCCAAGCCTCTTGTAGAGTATAGACGTTGTGTTTGGCTAATTTTAGGTCAGTGGTATTGTTTCAGTAAAACCAACAAAGTGGTCCACCATGGTGGTGCATCGCTTTAATCCTGGCATTGAGGGTCAGAGGTGAGTGACTCTCTGTGAGTCTGGGCCAGCCTGGACTATATAGTGAGTTTGGGGCCTGCCAACACTGCATAAATGAGATATTGTCTCAAAAAAAAATAAATGGTAACAAGGTGGTATCCATCTTTGTGTGTTTTCATTAAGATTACTATGACAGCAGAATTCCCAGGGACACTCTCAATAGCTATTTACTTAGGTGTCCTTTTGTGTCCAAATGCCAAAGGCACTAATTCATGTTTTATGGAGTACACATTATAGTGAGACAGACACGGAAGTAGAGAAGCAGAGGAGACTGTTTCAAATACTAATTGTGCTGTAAATTAGGTAAAAGACTGATGTGATAAAGAGTGATTTGAGCAAGCAAACTTTCAAGGGAAGAACACAGTTCATTTTTTTTTTGTCTGAACAAATAGACCTGTTCCTCAGGTTTTGTCCTCAAAGGGATGGACCAAGGCAGGCAGTTGGATTATTGGGTTTATAACACAAGGAAGCACATCCCAGCAAAGTCGATGAGATTAAGGAGTTGGTTAAAAAAAAAAAAAATCTCAGTAAGCAAAGTGTCTAAGTGCTAATTCCCTCAATAGCTGGAGTTGCTGCTAGGTGCTTTGCAGCTGCAGAAGGCCGCGTTCATCATCATTGATAACGATCGAGCTTGAGCTGGAGTGTTGGTGCCGCAGGAAGCCGCTTGTCCACAGCGCGAAACTACAAGCTGTCCACTCACACCGCTTTTCTTTGTGGCTGCTTTCCTTCTGTCTCACTGCCGCCCTGGGCATTCCTTACCCTGCCAAGGTCGTCTTAGGCTGCACTCCTCTGCACTCAATAGAGACAGAAAATCTGGCCTCCTTTAGCTTTCCTTCCCTATGCAAGAACAGTATTTCTGTCGAGTGTGCATGGTTGCCCAAGGCCGGCAAAACACTTCCGCCCTCTACATCTGAAAACTTGCTGTTTCTCAGCAATGCCAGATGCTCTATTAAAGCGTTTGTTTGCAGAAGTCAGTCAAAGTAAAGATGTTTTCGTTGCTGTTGTTGTTTTTCTCCACGCTTGACACACACCAAAACACCACCAAGGTTTACAAAAACTCCTCTGAGTAGAAAACTTGGGGATCTGAGAGAAGACCACAGTTCTCCCTGGCCTGCCCTGCCCTGGGATGAGAACCCAACCAGACGGTACACCTGTCATCAGCTCAACTAAATGCCACTCTTTAATGCCACAGTTAGCAGCATGAGACCTAATTAAACATTCTTGAAATTTTTTTCATCAATATTTCTTCTCTTACCCAATGTCAAGGATTTCCAGACTGTCCTTTACTCCCTCTATGCCCTTGCAGACTTTATGATAAAGTTATAGAATTACCGTCTTAAGAGTATAGCACAGAATACAAATGGCTCTATAAATTAACTCCAGCCATAGGAAAAGGTGACCCTTTAGGAAACACTGACTGAGCGTTCAGCTAAGACATAGCACTTCTGCATCTCGCCTGAGCATGTCTGCCAGGTCCACTTGTCAGAGCAGATCAGCTGTTACACTCAGTATGAAAGGCTGTCTTACAAGCTCAAGAAGTCTATCATGAATGATAATATTCACAGAAATATTGGGAAACTCCTCTATTTAGTTGAGAATAATATTGATTTTCCTGATAAGACTGTATGAGCTTCTGGTCATTTTGTTTGTTTGTTTGTTCAACTTTTTCCAGTAGAAAACATTGATTTGCTTCTGAACATAGGTCTTTGAGCTCATTTTCCACTGTGATGAAACTCAGAGTCTAAGAATTTATCAAATCAATATTAAGTAAACGAATGCAAGCAACCCATTTATAATCATTGCCAGAATTAATAAAAATATCATCATAAGGATATTTAATGTGCTTAAATAGTCATCAAAAAAAAATATCAGATTGAGTCCACTTGAATTCCAGATCACTGTGCTGAATGCATAGACAGAACATAACATTCAGCTTTAAATAAATAAGCATAAGTCCAGAATGGCTGAGGGCTAAAATTAGCATTCCTGTTCTGCATATGGGAAGCTTGGGACCTACGTGGAGAACACAGTTCAGTGTAATCAAAACCCAAGTCAAATCTAGTATATGAGCCCAATTGCTCTTTATCCCATTCCCAGCCGCTAGCCTTACCTTCCACAGTGCATATGGAGAGGCAACAGAGTCCCAGGAAAGTCAGAAGGAGCAGTCTCATGGCTGAGGTCTTCCTGAGCTCAAGACGAATGTGGACCAGACTCCCCACGAGCCTCTTTTATTTCCCCCACTGGTCAGCACACTTCCTGTGTTGAGAGGGGGCTTTCAGGGTAGGTGTGCAATCATGGAAAGTCTTTGCAATGATGATGCTTTTTTTTTAAATTTAAGCACAAGTTCCTTTGCAGTGTTCATACCAACATGAGACCTTGTGGCCTTTTCCTCTCCCCGTGTGGTTAATGTGTCAGTGAAACTGTGTGCATGAGACAAAATGTAGTTGTCTCTTTTGCAGCTCTAAGTCACATCTTCCGTCCCAAAGGCCAGTCAGTGTCATGGCTCAGTGTGATAACCGAGCAAAGGAAACGAGGTGGTGTGGTCACCGTGGTCCGCGACACATGGCTTCTACAACCACACATCAGCCCCCATGTACCTGCCTGACTCCCCAGGAAAGCAAAAGAACACTGTTGCTACTCTGGCTTCTCCTTCCTTTCCTCCTCATTCCTAGCCTCTACCCTTACTCAGTTTACATCCATTTCTTCAAACTACAGGAGGAGGAACCATAGCAAGCTTAACAGACAGTTAAGCTTATTGAAAGATTGTTCTACAATCTTATTAAAGAAAAACATGAGAGAATAATCATATCTCTCAAGAGGCTGGAGAGATGGATCCGTGGTTAAGTGTGCCTGCTGCTTGTTCAGGGATCAGAATTTCATTCCCAGCACCCACGTCATGCTCTTCACACCCACTTAGAACTCCAGCTTCAGGGAATCTGATCCCTCTCTGACCTGCATGAGTGCCTGAACAACAGGCACAGGTAGACTCACACACAGACATATAAAATGAAAATTCCAGTAGATTTCCTTTATTGGTATTAAAATGTTTACACAATTATGACCATTACAGTTGTTGTCTTGGCATCAAATTAAATAGCTTCTCATGTTTGTTCTGTCTTCACTGTTCTACTTTGAACAAGCACACACATTTAAACACTCTATCCTGTTACTGTGACATAGACATACCAATAAAGCTATTTTTCGGTAATATAATCTAGTCTGAGCCCTTCAATAATTTGGAAGATAAATACTTGGTGAAACCATATCACTGTACTTACAGTTCATGTTATCTTTGTATAATCTTCCCAAAATATAGTTCTCATTTGCAGTATCCCAGCAGAATGTGAAAATATCAGTTATACTAACCTTTCTGGTACTCCACTCTGGTTTTGTTCCTTATTTTATATAGCCCATCAATAAAATATGTTTATTGCTAGTGTGTGTGCTAAAAGATGTTCCTAGAAATATAATAATGAATTTATATGTTCATGAACATCATAAATTAATCTCTAAGAAAATTGTCATTGGAGTCGGCATTTAATCTAGCCGACTTCACTCTGATCTCTGAGAATATATTTCACACTATTTCCACAACTGTACCATTAACACTCTGAGGACACTTACCATTCCAACTGCTTCTTCTCCTTCATATGGACTATTCAGAGCTCTGTTCCAAATTCCAAATACAAGCATGCAGGGGTCATCCTAGACTCACACAAGAGAGACTCACATGTTGTTAATAGGAACAGTGGTTAGTATGCCCATTATGAAGAACAGCCCGGTGGCTCTCAGAAAATGTAAAAATGAAACTACTGAGCCAGGTGGTGGTTGTGAGCCCACAACTTTAATCCCAGCACTCAGGAGGCTGAGGCAGACACAGGCAGATCTCTGAGTTTGAAGCCAGCTTGGTCTACAGAGTTCCAGGACAGCCAAGTCTACACAGAGAAACCCTGTCTCAAAAAACCAAAATAGATAGATAGATAGATAGATAGATAGATAGATAGATAGATAGATAGATAGATAAAACTAGTACATAATTATTATAGAAAACACGGTGTGCCCCGCCCCTCGAAAACTTAAAAATAAAACTACTATGTGACCCTGCAATCCCACTACTCTCAAAAGAAAGAAAAACAGTATGTGAGGGAGGATCGGCACTCCAACATTTATTTTGGCATTATTAGCAATAACTAAGGCATGGACTCAACCTCAGTGTCTATCAAAACATGAACTGATCTAGAAAATAGGATAAATGAGGCAATAGTATATTATGTTAAGTGACATAAGCCATGCACAGAAAGACAAATACTCCGTGACCTCACTCACAGGTTGGATGGGTGTGTGTGTGTGAGTGTGTGAGTGTGTGTGTGTGTGTGTGTGCATCTGTGTTAATCAATTAGAAACAGGGTAGAATGATGGTGATAAGGATGGTTAATAATGATGGTTAGAAGTACTGGAGTGACAGTAATCATAGAACTTCCAATATCAGTTGACAGGAGAAATAATTTCAGGCAACCTATTGTACAGTGTGATGAACACAGTGACAGTATATTGTATTCCTGAAAAATCCTGAGGCTGAATATAAAATGTCCCTTCATAAAAATGACTGTGTAAGGTAATACATACCTAAATGAACTTATGTGGTCAGTCCATAAAAAAGTACATACACTTCAAAACCATGTTGCATATGACAAATACATGCAGCTGTATCTTTCATTTGAAAACATAAATAAAAGGTAAAAAAAAACTGGAAACAAAGTACAAAGATTATTCTGTGGCTTTGCACTTTTTAAAATAAGAGTAGACAATGTGACTAACGGCTGAACTTTTTAAAATATTAAAATGGAATTTCTTAATTTTTCACTTTTTTTTTTGCCAAATCATACAGTACATTCTCTGGTACAGAACAACTAAGAAACAAGTATGACATAGTCACCTGCAGCAAAAGAAGGATCAAACTTAAGAAGCATCTTGTTACTAGCAGTCATGAAAATGGAAATCAAGTGACAGTGTGACTCCCGTTTTTCCTATACAAGTGCCAAAACTTAATAACTATGATAATGGTACTATGATGTCAAAGATATGGAGCAGCATGTCACTTAGGGCACTAGAGATTGATACACGTTTTTATAATGCACTGGGGGAAAAGAGAAACTGACATACTAGTTGAAGAAAAATTCACCATTGTCACATAAAGCCAAATATTCATGTGTCGTGAGATAACAAAATTCTGCTTCTAGTTCTAAACTTGAACACACTAAAATATTTTGAGTGTTCAAGTGTTCTGGTTGAAAATATATTAATCAGTGCTACACTGTGCGATGTAATTAATTGTATAACATTAATAAGGTCACCCCGAGGCCAATGGCGATGATATATATAGAATTGTACAGTTCAAGTTAGCCTGACACAAAAATCACTGTGAGTACTCCTAATCAGTGGTCTGGAGACTTACCTACAAGGTGTGGCACAGGAACCTCTACTCTTAGGATATGGCAGCCCTTGCTGCCTGGAAGGACAAGGCAGCATCGAAAAGACACACAGATCTTAACCACTTCATTAGTGAGAAGAACTTACCTGGTGCCATCTAGAAATAAGGACAGAAGAGGAGAACTGGCCGTCTGGGTGTAGCTGGGAATTGCCACCAAGAGTTGTGCCCAGAACAAAGAGCAAATAAGGTCTGTCATTCCCTACCATAACTATGCAATATGATTAATTCAGTTGTGTACTCAAAAGTTTATTTATATTCTTTGAAACACACTCCTGTATAATAGTTCTTAAATCATATCTAGTTTCCCTCCTAAAGAGACTGATTATATCATTTCTTATAAACATAGTATGATTATTATGAAGAAATTTTACACTATAGAAGTTGTGCTTGCACTCCCGTGTGTGTGTGTGTGTGAGAGAGAGAGAGAGAGAGAGAGAGAGAGAGAGAGAGAGAGAGAGAGAGAGAGAGAGAGAGAGAGAGAGTGCAATGTATGTATGTAGGTGAAGATTCCTTGGCACTGAAATTACCAGTGATATGGACTACCTCACCTGGATGCCGGGAATCAAAGTCAGGTCCTCTGGAAATCCAAGTGCTCTTAATCAGTGAGCCATCTCTCCAGTCCTAGAAAAGTTTTGATTGTTTTGTTTTGAAGTGATATTTATCCAAATCACAGTTGCCAGAAGTAACCACTTAACCACTGTGTATTGACCGTCTTCTAAACTTCTCTTAGATAAGTACGCCCGTGTCTGTATCATCCTACACTCTCTCCACAGCACTCGATGACTCTAGATTTATCATACACACAGTGTGTAGGACTCTGTGCTAAACACTGCAGAGTATTAGCCTGTTTCGTTCTTCAAGCATTATGATGCATTAGGTTGAATTCCCATCTGCAATTCATAGATGAGACACTGCAGCTTGTAGAAGTTAAATGGCCAAGTCACCCACACACTCTTGAAAAGCTCAAGAAGGCAGAGCGAAGACCAACCCAGGTCCGCCAGACTCCAGTGCCAAGCCACTAAGTTATACTGCATTCTCAGATAATCTCTGACATAGTGCATCCCTGTTTGGTGGGTCCTTGAATTGTTCTATTTTACTTAATTACATAATACAAGAATGTACATTTCTTAAACAAACTTCACTGAGAAGTTCAACCCTAAGAACCTAGATACAACCAGGCACAGTGGCACATGCCTGTGATCCCAGCAATCAGAGAGGCAGAGGCAGGCAGGTCTCTGTGAGTTCGAGGCCAGCCTAGTCTACAAAGTGAATCCAGGACAGCCACAGCTACACAGAGAAACCCTGTCTTGAAAAACAAACAAACAAATAACATAGTTATATTTTTTCACTGCTTCTTGCCTGAGCTCTAGACCAAGAACTGCTATAAAAGAGAAAATCTCCTATAGCTCTCACGTTTAGAGGAAAGAGGGTCCTCAAATCTCTGAGGCACAAAACACTCTTTGTTTACGCAAAGCTTTTGTACACTGGGTCCCTTGTGAAGCCGGTGACTCGTCACAAAGAAAGCCCACTGAGAATGGAGGACACAGCTCAGGTGTCAGCGTCCACCTGACGTCTTGTGAAGTGGGTTTCATTAGAACCCAGTGGTGTACATTTGCTTGAGCATCTGCTCCGGCTGCACACAATGCAATGGCAGTGTTGGGTAACTGCATGGTTCTTGAAGCCGAAAATATTGCTGACACCTGATTCAATACAAAAAAGAAAAGTTTTCTAACTTCTGTTGACTTGATTTTTATTATACACAATTATGTGAAACAAGATTTCAGATGTAGAAAAAAAGGGGGGGAGCTAAGGAAACACGCAACAATTCACAATGGAGTTCTCTGGACGTTTGTAGCTGGGTAAGGGAGGTGAATGAGAAATTCAGCAAGAGCCAGCTACTCACATTTCAAGCCGTTTAACTAGCACTTATTTGCATATTCGTTACCATTTTGTTTGCTTGTCATTAGTGAACAGCTACTAGCTCATCAAAGAGGTTCATATTCACCTTGATTTCTTGATAAAGGATAAACAGCCATCAAGACCAAAGTCAGATTTCTGTGGTGCTTCACAGTTATGAAGATGCTGTATAGACATGAATTGCTCAGCACCAGGATTTAGCAACTTCAGGAGAACAGAGAAAATACTGCAAGCCCACTACCACACAGAAACTGCTTAGAGCAGTGTTGGTTACATTGTCACTTGTTCATGGGTCAATAGAGTCTGGACAGAAATAGCAGCAAATATAATCAATTTATTAAGTCTGTAGGGAAAATTAGGTTTGGAGGAAGAAAGGCAGCTTGTCTCTATTATGTCAAGACAACCAAGTGCCAAGAAATTATGATGATATGATGATGATGCAGACAAGGGGGCTACTTTTAGATTTGTTTGTTTTTCTTTTGGGGGTGTGTGTACCCTTTTTTATTAAATTTTTGTTTTTATATTAATTACAGTTTATTTACTTTGTATCCCAGCTGTAGCCCCCTCCCTCAATCCCTCCCAACCCCACCCTGCCTCCATCATCTCCTCCCTGCCCCTGTCTAAGTCCACTGATAGGGGAGGTCCTCCTCCCTTCCATCTGACCCTAGCTTATCAGGTCTCACCAGGACTGGCTGCAATGTCCTCCTCTGTGTCCTAGCTAGGCTGCTCATCTCACAGGGGGTAGGAAGGTCAAAGAACCAGCCACAGAGTTCATGCCAGAGACAGTCCCTGCCCCCCTTACTAGGGTACCCACTTGGACACTGAGCTGCCGTGGGCTATGTCCAAGCAGGGGTTCTAGGTTATATCCATGCATGGTCCTTGGTTGGAGAGTCAGTCTTAGACAAGCCCCTGTGCCCAGATTTTCAAGGCAGGGTTTTTCTGTGTAGCCCTGGCTGTCCTGGAACTCTCACTGTTAGACCAGACTGGCCTTGAACTTGCAGAGATCTGCCTGCTGTTCCTTCCCAAGTGCTGGGATTAAAGGCATGTACCACCACTGCCTGGGCTCCTTATTTATTTTTAATAATGTGTATATCTGTTTTTGTGTTTACAGTTGCCCATGGAGGTCAGAAGTATAAGCTCCCCCTGGAACTGAAGTTATACAGTCTGGCCACCAGATACAGCTGCTTGGAACCTGAAAAGGCAGTATGTATTCTTAACAACTAGGCCATCTCTCCAGCCTCTAGATTTTCTTTTATTTGATATATAAAATGCCTTATACATAAAATCTACTGTGGTATGTAATTAAAGCTATTCCTATATTTCCTAATCTGGGTATCAAACAGACTCAGCATGTCTGTGAGACAAATGTGCACCAGCGGGGACCCAAAGCTGGCATTATTGGCTAGTACCACGATGTGCTCAATATCTTCTTTGCTTGAGAAGCCATGCTGTCTCGGGACTCATGAGCTGTGAAAGCAGAGGTCTGCATTCTTTTTCTGGCTCATCTACCAAAAGCGGAACCTGAAAGAGTATCAAAATTATCCAGCCTCACAGCCATCATGCTTAGGAACAGAATGTGCAGTATGTCTCACTTCTAGGAAGGTTCACCAAACAGCAGTGGTTAAAACCAAGAGACAGACACTGAAGCCATCAGAATCTGAAACAGGGACATCAGTGACAAGGGAGAGGCATCTAGCTTTCACTGGAGATTATTTTATTGAATAATAATGATTGACTATTTGATCTCAGCCAGCCCTATGATTTCTAATTCCCCATTCATTACTTCCTTCCCATATATGAAGTAGCAGTAGGACTAAGCATGCATGTCAATCATTGGACCCTTTGGACTTCACGCTGGGGGATAGCTTCATCTTCTCAGTGAAAGGATCAGTCACAAAGACAAGATTCTTCTACAGTAGAATAATGAGGCCATCTCACGAAATATCACTAAGATATAATAAAAACATTAAACACTGATGACAGATGTTTTCTTAGTTGGCCCTGGGGCCAATAACCTATTATACAAAACTTAGGATTCTGAGAGCACATATATTGACTTAAAGGGTACATGACACAGGGATGAATTTGAATAGGATCCCAAGATAATTCTGTCCAGAGCCCACCCTCCCAGCACCTCATGTAACTGTAGGACCTGCGCCATTCCCAAGGTTTCTTACTGCTTTGTAATTCACAGATCTTACTATCCTCACCTGACAGGTTTTAGCCTGTGTTCTATATATTTTTGTTTTCTCGCTACACAAATTTGAAGTCTATGAGAAGCAAGACATTATTCATTACTAAATCCTCGAATCCTTCATGTGTAGGAGCATCGTACATATTGGCTGAATAAATGCAAGTAAATTGAATTTCTTGTCTTTTTCTCCTTTCTCCTAAGAACTGACACAGAAGCACCTGTTCAAAATACTGTGCAGCTTAACTTGCTGGTAATTTACACACACGTTTTCCAAACACCAAAGGCTGTAAGGGGAGAAGGGAAAGAACATACGAGCTACAACAGACCTTGAAGTTACCCATATAATTCACTATCCTTAATAAATGGGTCAACAAACAGTTGTGGCCAATGTCTTAAAAGTCTGTCCTACCACATGCAGCAGCAGGGCTCAGTGCAAGTCAGGAAACAAGCCACCACCACCAAACGTATGATCGCTAGGAAACAGGAATATTAATGTCTCTGTTCTCTGTCCCCCAACCCCAGCCACAGAAGACAGAACTCAATCTTAAAAGGGGGGAGTAAAATAAATCAATGGACAAGAAGGGTCTCTTTACCCTAGCCCCTTCCGACTCCTTGATAGCATGAAGACTGCTTGTTCAGCATGCACAAAGTCTCAGATTTGATTGCTACAAAAATATTAAACTGAATTACATTTAAAATGAAAGAAAACCTCTTCAGTTTCCTTTTTGTCTAGTTATCCCCATACTTTAATGCACTTGGTCAGGACAGACCTCGAAGTCAAATGACAATATTCAGCGCAGCCTGGGAAAGCCAACATTATGTACTCCCTGCCAACTGTAAATGATTTCATGGGAGTAGCTTTTTAAATATTCAAAGTGATGGTCACCATCTTCCTTTTGAGAATCGTGTTTAATTACCATAATTAATTGTAAGCTATTTAATGTCTCTCATTATGAGCCATAAATGCAAAAATGTAGTCATACCCACTTCCTGTCAAGACCTGTTAAGAGTTTTATAATCCTCTTAGCTGCTCAGGATTCACAAATTCCACCCCCATGTATGTTTGTATATACATGTTACATATATAATACCTTATTTCAGGTAAAATAGTGTCCTTGGACTTTATCCATGCTGTTCTGACATAGGACACATATCATACTGACTACATATGATATACTTTATAGCACATGTATACATATTTTATCATATGCTATGTAGTATATATTATATACTTTGCATATATAATATATAATATGTCTTTTATTTAAGGGTGGTGAAATGGCTTACTATGATATCTTCCCTCTCAATCAAATATAGTGCATAAACAACCTTATTAAATATAGACATTATGTTTTACAATAATATATATTTATTCATCTTATGTATTTTCCACCCACCCCCAATTACCCTTGATAATCATTCTGCCTCTTGTTTCTGTGAGTCCATTGTATTTTCTGAATTGTTTGTGTGGGATGTGTAGGGAGCATGCCATGGGGCATATAGAAATCAGAGGAGAGCTTTGTGAAATCAGTCTTCTCATTCTACTTTTACATGGGCTCATCAGAATTGAATCATCAGGTAGCATCTTTACCCACTGAGCAATCCCACAGACCCTCTATAAGTCTATCTTAGATGCTGCATGCAAGTTCAATCGTATAATATTTATCCTTCTGTGACTGGTATAATTTCCGACAGGTCCTCCCATATTGCCCCGTGTTGCAGGGTTTCCTTCTTTTCGAAGCTGAGTAATTACTGCTGTGTATACAACGTTCTCATCATTTGTTCACAAGCTGGTGAACTTTCAAGTTGTTCCTGTATCTTAAAAATCATAACTAGTGCTATATAAGCCTGGGAATACAGAAATACCTCAAAACCCTGACTTTGCTTCTTTGGAATATGTTCTCCGAATGAAAGCACCTGACCACATGGTATTCTTTTCCAGGTTGTTGTTGTTGTTGTGCTTTGGTTTGTTTTTGAGGCTACTTCTTTCTGTTTGTCACAGTGATTATATCATTGTACATCACCACACTTGGTCTCTTTGGGGTTTTGATAATAGGTAACCTATGTGGTTAGAAGTGGTGCCTCTTTGAGGCTTTCACTTACATTTCTTGGATGCATAGTAACATTGAGCATCTTTTTCTATATCTGTCTGTCATCTATATGTCATCTTTGAAAAGGTGTTCAAGTTCTTTACTCATTTTTAACTAGATCTTTGGGGGTCTCTTGATTTTGCTATTAATTCTTTTATATTCATAATGTGTTCCCTTGGGTCTGAATCAATAGTATGTTGTAATGCCCCATAGCTGTATCAATTTTACTCTCCCAAAGTGCTTTCTAGTCTTCTTTTATGGGTGGTGCTTTTGGTATCATCTGCAAAGTCATCTCCAAACCCAAATCACCTTGATTCCTGTTTTCTCCTAGGAGCTTGGCAGTTTCACTTCACACACTTCTGTGATCTATTTTGAGTTAATTGCTATAAAAGCTGTCCTGTTCATGTATATGTTTGTGCCATTTCCATGTGTCCTCCAATGAATATATTCATCTGTTAGCCAAAGATCAGCCTAAACCTTGGGTAAGGCTACTACTGGACTCCTTAATTTGTTCTCCTGTATTCATCTATTATTTGGCTGTCCTAAATACAAGGATTGTGTGAAAGTGTCTGTGGTAAGAATCCTAGATAACATGGCTTGATTTCCACAGTCAGCCCACAACAGGCTTTCTATGAGACATCGTAAGAGTGCTCAGTTCTCTTTGTAGAGTTCAAATGGTAACGAAGAAGAGAATGGAATCTCAGCTCAATCAACCTGAGTCTAGTCATGGTTTTCCTAATGGCTTGAATTGTTTAATTAAAAAAAAATAACCAACGCTCTCATTTATATTTTTTCTCCTGAAAATGACAATAAATTTTGTCTCACGGAGTTATCTTGGAGAACAAAATGATAATAATGAAAAGAATTTAATGGATAGCAGGATGCCTTCAACTGATTCTTAACTAATGTTTTTTACATTTACTGTCTACCAAACACTGAATAGTATTTTAAGGCTCTACAATTGATATGTTCATCAGCATCCAAGCAACGGCTATAATAGAGAAAATACATGCCTTTAAGTTACTATCAGAATCTTTTAGCAGTAACAGATTCATGGTTTAATAATGGTTAGATATTGGTATCACATTCAATCAAAAGAAGGCATCCAAGTACACTTAAACATGAGTGGGTGCCTAGAATTTGCAATCTATCTAGTAACGAAAAAAACTTATATTTATTCTAATAAATTGTTGATGGTTTTATGATAGAAGTGATATTTTAAGAAACAAATATGTAGTGTATGGTCTACTTATTTAGTCATGTTAAAACAACTTTATTGTTTTTACATGAGCAGTTTTTGCCTATTGGTTATAGGAAGTGATTTAAAAACAGCCAAGTAAAAAATGGAGTTAAAGTCATCTACAATTTTATCTGACAAAGAGAATCATTCCCAGAATGTTTCTGTGCTTGAGCTATAACTCAGTGGTAGAACCCTCGCTTAGAATGTGTGAAGCCCGTGTTTCAGTTTCTCAGCGATACAAAAATGAGGCTACATCATATATTCTGTTCCTTGGCCTGTTTTCTTTTTCACCTAAAAACAGTATGTTCATATGGCAGGTCTGCAAATATATAACCTTTCTATTGTAATGGTCACAGGGAACTCCGTTAAAAGCACTGAATGCAAGTTATTTCTCCCATGCTAATGGACATTGCGGTCATTCATACAGGGAAAGGCATGACTAAGTCCAGTGAGCACTTCCACATATTTCTGAGCATTTTTCTAAGATTTCCTTTGAGAAAACTCATGGAAGCACACAACCACTGGGTTAAACAAATGATATCTATTGCTTTCTGAATAAAGGAATTATTATGCTCCCAGAATTCACCTCAGTGAAAAGGAAGAATAAACCTTACATTGATTTTTTTGTTGCATCTATCTATCTATCTATCTATCTATCTATCTATCTATCTATCTATCTACCTACCTACCTACCTATATCTTTCTATGTATCATCTGTCTATTTATATGCGGATGGAGAACACACAACGCCACACAAATGAAGATCAGAGGACAACTTGCAGATGTTGATTTCTCTTCTCCCATCTATGGATCCTAAACTCAAACTCAAACATCACCAGGCTTTACAGCTGAGCCATCTCACCCGCTCTGAGGTTGTTTTTTATAAAGCAGCATAAAATCATGGTGGAAGTGACCACACTATGAGCACTGTCAATATTGCTGAAGCCTGGCTCATCCTGAGAGAGCGGCAGAAAGCCCTCTGACAGTACAGAGGCAACTCCTACCACTTCTGTGTATCAGTTTCAGATTCCTGGCTTTCTGGTTCTTTGTCTCTCTCTCTCTCTCTCTCTCTCTCTCTCTCTCTCTCTCTCTCTCTCTCTCTCTCTCTCTCTCTCTCTCTCTGAGTGTGTGTTTCTCTGTGTCTCTATCTCTATCACTCTGTCTGTCTGTCTGTCTGTCTGTCTATCTGTCTGTCTGTCTGTCTGTCTCTCTCTCTCACACACACACACACACACACACACAGAGAGAGAGAGAGAGAGAGAGAGAGAGAGAGAGAAGTACATACAGCCTCTGTTAAGAGTCTTGCTGATACACACTGTCGTGAGAGTTAACCAAATCACATTAGTGGAATCCACAGTGTGTCTGTGTGGTTTATTGAAAGTAACCAAAGCTGCAGCGAAATGTTGTCACCATTAGCTCTTAACTCAGACCTTCCACAGAGGTGAAACTTAGTCACATGTGCCAAATTTTCTCCAGCCACCTTTTGCTGTCTGCAACCATCAATGTGGTCAATAGAGCCAGATTTTTTGTCTTCATATCCCTGTTGCCTCCATTTATTTCATGAGTTCTGACACCAGGCTATATGAGTAGAAATTAAAATAATCTATTCACATACAAAGCTTTACTCTTGAAATGGGGAATTTGAAAAGATAAAAAGGGAAAATATTCAAGAATATACTTTCATTTAGCTTGGAATAAGCAAGGTAAGGAAATACAATTAATTTTCATAATAAAATCCTTATGCTTAAATCTTCAACAACACCAACAAAAGAGTAGCAGGTTATTTTTTAACCTTTTACTGCCAAGAATTAGTATTTCAGAGCAGTGTACGAATAATCACAACAGAAAGTCACAGGATTTCTTCATTCCAAAGACCCACCTGAGAAAGCTTTCTTGCTGCCGTCCTGTAAAATACCCTATTTTTTTCAACTGCACATGAACTGAAGTTTTACAATGGGAAATTTCCACAGGTAGGTGTATGTCCAAGGAGCTGACTTCCACACACAGAACTCAAAGATGATGAAAATATTCCCGGGAGCCAGAGGGATGGGTGGGAAGAAGACAAAGATTGGGATGAAAGCAGCGACCCCGCGCTGGGAAGGGGTTGCCCATCATTTACACACTTCACTAGATCAGCTTAGGGTGAGTGAAAGAACGTGACAGCAAACAGTGTAGACATCTGATCTATCTACTTCCTAGATGTACGAAATAGAAAGTAACAGGGTTAATATAAAAATGACGTGATGTGAAGTCATTTGATCAAACACTTAAAACCAAGTCTGTTCAACTGTAAAACCAAATGTGGTTTCAGACTCCAGAACACCCAGTTTACACTATAGTTTTTTTTAATGATTTAAACATCAAGGTACAGAAACATGAGTGCACAAGCTAGAGAAAGATACCCACCATTTCTCTCCCGACCCTCCAGGTTCAAGGCAGATTTCATCAAGTGGCAGCTTCTTCCTAAAATTCTAAACTGGAAATGAAAGCATGGCCTGGGACAGTTAGAGATTAAGAATGGCTACAGTTCTTAGTCATTCTGATGAGTGTAAGGTGAAGTCTCAGGGTCACTTTGATTTGCATTTCCTGATACCTAAGGACATTGAACATTTCTTTGTTTCTCTGCCATTCAATATTCCTCTATTGAGAATTCTCTGTTTAGCTCTGTACCCCATTTTTTAATTGGATTACTTGGTTTGTTGCTGTTTAACTTCTTGAGTTCTTTATATATTCTGGATATTAGCCCTCTGTCAGATATAGGGTTGGTGAAGATCCTTTCCCAGTCTAGGCTGGCGTTTTGTTCTAATGACAGTGTCTTTTGCTTTACAGAAGTTTTTCGGTTTCATTGTTGATCTTAGAGCCTGTGCTGTTGGTGTTCTGTTCAGGAAGTAGTCTCCTGTGCCAATGAGTTCTAGGGTCTTCCCCACTTTTTCTTCTGACAGGTTTAGTGTGTCTGGTTTTATGTTGAGGTCTTTGATCCACTTGGGCTTTAGTTTTGTGCAGGGTGATAAGTATGGATCTATTTGCATTTTTCTACATATAGACATCCAGTTAGATGATGCCATTTTATTTCCAGTATGTGGTTTGGCTTGTCAAAAATCAAGTATCTGTAGGTGTGTGGGTTTGTTTCTAGATCTTCTATTTGATTCCATTGATCTACCAGTCTTTCTATGCTAGTACCATGCAGTTTTTATTACTATTGCTCTATAGTACAGCTTAAGATCAGGTATGGAGATGCCTCCAGAAAAATCTGTTCTTGTACAGGATTGTTTTAGCAATCCTTGGTTTTTTTTTTTTTTTTTTTTGGTTTTTCCATATGAAATTGAGAATTGTTCTTTCAAGTTCTGCAAAGAATTGTGTTGGTATTTTGAATTGTGTTGATATTTGCATTGAATCTGTAGATTGCTTTTGGTAGGATGGCTATTTTCACTATGTTAATCCTACTGACCCATGACCATGAGAGTTCTTTCTATCATCTGATATCTCCTCCCCCTGGAGGGTACAGCCTTGCCAGGCCACAGAAGAAGACAATGCAGCCAGTCCTGATGAGACTTGATAGGCTAGGGTCAGATAGAAGAGGAGAAGGACCTCCTCTATCAGTGGACTAGGAAATGGGCATAGGGGGAGAGGTGGGAGGGAAGGTGGGGTTGGGAGGAGACAAGTGAATAAATTATAATAAATAATAACAATTTAAATTTTTAATTAAAAAAAAAGAATGGCTACTGTGCCCTCCTTAGACATTGAGGCAGCTGTTGCTGGGGGATGGTAAAATTCAGCATTGATGCACGAGTGCTCAGAGGTGGCTTTCTGAGAGTCATTCTCTAAACCTTCTGGCGATGCAATGAATTATTCAAAAGAGTTCTTTTCCTACATTATCCCCAACTTCTTCCTTTCTTCTTTCCCCCTTCCTTTCCTTTCTTCCCCCTTTCTGTCCCTGAATAGAAACAATTATCAAGCTATTGTCCTTCCTACTAGAACAACTCATTTCCAAGCCACGCCTGCTCTTCTTACACTGTACTTCCTGACACTCTTGGCAAATCCCCCACTATTGGAAGAAGTTCTAAGTAGAGCATTTCTCCTGGATATGATGTGAAACAGCTTTGGTTTCCAAAGTACATCTGAGACCCCATGACACAGTTCTAGGCCATTCTGTTTGAGTGTAGGAACTGAAACATAATTGAATTTGTGCCATATGGTAAATATGGAACCACCCAGCTCACTGAAACTTGAACATCTCATTTCTT
Source organism: Pachyuromys duprasi (assembly GCA_028658305.1). Lineage (NCBI taxonomy): Eukaryota > Metazoa > Chordata > Mammalia > Rodentia > Muridae > Pachyuromys > Pachyuromys duprasi. Next base: position 26,233,151 of record CM053759.1, on the reverse strand, counting down.
CTTTCTCACATGTGTGTACCTTTGGGATGCCTCAAGAACACTCATCCCTCAGATGGGCTGTTACTGCCCCTATATGAATCTAAATATGATCTAAACAGTCACAGAAAGCCAATGGAAAGCACTGAATAGTTCTTCCATTTTCAAATGTAAAGGCATGGTAGGCTCCAGAACATGCTCCGTTTGATCCATCTCCTAGAACAGAAAACAAATTATTCCTGAGTGTTTAGAAAAATGAGCTCTGATTAGTATAAATAGGTTGGATTCACTAAAAAATGTCACATCAACCTAATTATATACTTCAAAGATTTTCACTATAATACATGAACATGGTTTTCAAAATGTCAAAAAGCCCTCAAAAGCAAGACTTTATAATAAAAATTGGAATGTTTGATTAATGTATTTTTAAATACTTTTTCATATCAAAATTCTTTATTTTTATTTATTTTTAATAAATTATTACAATTTATTCACTTTGTATCCCCATTGCAGTCCCCTCCCTCTCACCCTCCCTTCTCTCCCCCTATTCCCTTTCCCTAGTCCTCTGATAGGGGAAGACCTCCTCCCCTTCTATCTGACCCTAGCCTATCAGGTCTCATCAGGACTGGCTGCATCATCTTCCTCTGTGGCCTGGCAAGGCTGCACTACCCAGGGGGAGGTGATCAAAGAGCCAGCCACTGAGTTCATGTCAGAGACAGACCCTGCCCCTCTTACTAGGGAACCTGCTTGGGAACTGAGCAGCCTATGGGCTTCCTCTGAACAGGGGTCTTGGTCCTCTCCATGAATGGTCCTTATTTGGAGTATCAGACTCTGCAGGCCCCCCTTGGTCCAGGTGTTTTGGCTCTGTTGGTCTCCTTGTGCAGCTCCTGTCCCCTCCAGGTCTTTCTATCTCCCTCTTCTTCCATAAGGTTTCCGGCACTCTGCCCAAAGTTCAGCTATGAGTCTCAGTATCTCCTTCAATACCCTAGTGGGTATATGGTATATACTCACTCATAAGTGGTTATTAGACATATAATATAGACTAAACATACTAAAATCCACAAGGAGGATCCTAGGGAAAATGCTTAATCTTCATTCCGAAGGGCAAACAGGATAGCACCGGAAGTAGGAGAAAACAAGGAGCAGGACAGGTACCTTCCACGGAGGACCTCTGATTCATCTATTTGTTGTTGTTACATGGTTATGCTGCTCTGATAAAATACCCTGACAAAAGTAATTTGAGGGGCAAAGTCTTCATTTGGTATCATAGTTTCAGAGTGCAATTTATCCCTGGAGGAGCATCATAGTGGTAGCAGCATGAAGAAGCAGCTGGTCAGCACATGTACAGTCTAGAAGTAGAGAGAGCAATGAATGTACAGCTCACTTTATTCTTTTTAGACAGCCCAGGATCTGAGGGAATGCTGCCACCCATAGTAGACAGGTCTTCCCATTTCAACTAATCTAAGTCAGGTAGTCTCTCACAGGTAAGCCCAGAAGCCCATCTTCCAAGTAATTCTAGATCTCATCAAGTTGAAAACTGAGACTAATTATCATACTGGTCCCCAGCTCCAAAGAAAGTACTGCATTCAACTCTACAGGCTATTTTGCTCTGTAATTATAATTACCTCTCCTTTTCTTTCATACTCTTATATTTATACTGTTTACCGATTTAACAAATTTAAACACATCTATTGACTTGATTTATAATTTTCTTTCCTTCTATTTTCCCCATAATTTTTCCACATGTACTTCATCCTTCTATCACAGAAATGCAGACTGATTTGATAATCGCTTATGTTTGGAAAGAGTCAAGTAATGTATAACTATTGCAGTTTTTGGTCTAGGTTTTATTTTGCTCATATTTGCTTTGTTATATTGTATTTTTTGCTTTTATTTTTTTCATCTGGAGACAGCATCTCAGTACGTAACCCAGGTTGTCCTTGAACTTGCAACAATCCTTCCTCAGACTCCCAGATGCTAGGGTAACAGATATGCACCCCCATGCACATCAACTCAGAGTGGTCTTTTTGTCATTTAAGATATTTTATTTAGCCTAAAACCCTATTATACTTTTCTTTTTATTAAGAATTTCACCATCATATAAAGTATCTAGATCATATCTACCTTACCATTCTGATTTCTCCCCTAACTCCCTGCCACTTTTCTTCCCAACTTCAAGTGCTCTCTCTCTTATAAATAAAAAATAAAAGAAAGAAAAGAAAAAGTCCGAGTCCTCTCCTTAGTGCTGCCTGTGCGCATGAGCGTAGAATCACCTATTGGTGTTTCTAATTTAATTAGTTAATTAATTAAATAAAATGTGTGTGCCTTAATCCTTTACAGCAAATGCTCTACTTGGCAGGCATCTGCTGTGTGGAAGGTCCCCGCAGGCTTTACAGCTGGCAGGAAAAACGATCCAGGTGAGAGAAGAATGAAAATTGGTTCAGCCCAATTTTGGTACCAGTACTGGGCCAGGATTTCTAGAGCCAGACACCAGATGATCTACTTTAGCCATATTTAAGTACAAAACAATTTTTGGGGAAAAAAAAAACACTTTCTGATAAGAATTAACTTAGTGAGTATAACAAAGCTTAGGCCATGTTTACGTTGAAACTCTTCATAGAGCACATCTGGCTTCTTTCATGAAGGTGGCTACTGTTGACTCAGAGATGGTGCCCACTATTTAGGGTCTATGCAGATTGACAGAGGTAAACATAATGCCGGTGAGAGTCAGGATGGGCCTGGCTCTAAGATAACATGGAAGTGACATCGCTCTCAACCTTCCAGGCTTCCCGGTGCTTACCTGTGTGCACAAGGACTTTCTGTCCTCTGTGCACTGAATTGCTCTTATTCTGAGAGTCCTCTTCCTGGGTTATTTTGGGGCTTCTGCTGCTGTTGTCTAGAGTTAAGCCCATTATTTCTTGGGGCCCACTTCTTCCTCTTTCTTAATTTATCTCCTTTTTTTTTGGAACTTATCATCAAAAAGATTTGTAAGAAAAGATTCATGAGGAGGAGGAGGATGTATGGTAGTTAATTCTTAGTTCTTTTCATAGAGCATCTCTGGACTAGTGATGTAATAATTACACAGTTGGTAGCCATGCTCTGTGTGAAAACAGTGGGGGGAAAAATGTGAAGAGCTGTTTGTCCCTTAAACAATCTATTACCACAGGGCCACCATTCTAAGATACCTACTTCTCACAATTTTTAGCATTTCTGAAATTGGAGTCAGCTTTATATTTACACTGGAAAGAGGAGCATATTTTATCTCCTAAAATATCCTATTAAACAGATGCCACACCATTGATTTTAATTCAGAGCAGAACAAAGGTGATGTTTTAATCAACCCTTTGGACACTCCGAGACTCTCCTTCCAGATCCTCCCATCGGGCAAGACTCTCAAGTTGCTCACAGTAATGCAAACAGAAACTGAGCTAGAAGTGAGGGAAGGAAGGAAGGAAGGAAGGAAGGAAGGAAGGAAGGAAGGAAGGAAGGAAGGAAGGAAGGAAGGAAGGAAGGAAGGAAGGAAGGAAGGAAAAAAACAAAACGCTTTCCTGGGGGGGAAAAAGTGGGCTGAGAGGCAAGGGAGTCCACAATCAGTACTAATGAGACAGCAATAATGCAAAACCTTGTAGAACTTTAAAAAACAACTGGATTTTTACTAGTGGATAATGTTTGCTCATCTACGCCAGGCTTGAAGCAATTTAGTGAGTCTGGCATTTTCTCTCTTCATCTTCCTTTCTCTTGCAGAAGAATTGCAGTAACATCTTTTGCCTCATGAAGGAAGGACCACATAGTATCCGTTTCCATTTTCACCAACTGAAGCCCCAGCCAGATTAGACATGAATTTCTTGGGTCCAGTCAGAAATTCCTGGGAGAGAGAGAGAGAGTCCCTAACCAAATGCCCATTTCTGAAGTAATCTGCTGCTGACCTCGGATGAAAATCCATCTCTGAGTGTTTCTTTCCTGTGTCACCAGTGGAATGAGACTCAACTCAACTGCTTCTCTCCAGTTCTTTTTTTCTGTATTAATTACACTTTATTCACCTTATATACCCCTGTAGTTCCCTCCCTCCTCCCATCCCAACCCCTCCCTTCCTCCCTCCCTCTGCACCCGTGTCCTGCCCCAAGACCACTGATAGGGGAGGTCCTCCTTGCCTTCCCTCAGATCCCAGTCCATCAGGTCTCATCAGGACTGGCTGCATTGTCTTCCTCTGTGGCCCAGCAGGCTGCTCTCCCCCCCAGGGGGAGGTGATCAAAAATCAGGCCAATCAGTTCATGTCAGAGACAGTCCCTGTTCCCATTACTATGGACCCCACTTGGACACTGAACTGCCATGGGCCACACCTGTGCAGGGGTCCTAGGCTACCTCCATGCATGGTACCTGGTTGGACCATCAGTCTCTGGAAGGACCCCTGGGCTCAGACCACTTGGTTCTGTTACTCTCCTTGTGGAGTTCCTGTCCTCTCCAGATCCCACTATTTCCCACTCCCCTCGTAAGATTTCCTGCACTCTGCCCAAGTGTTGGCCATAAATCCCAGCCTCTGCTTCAATAGTCTACAGGGCAGAGCCCTTCTGAGGCCCTCCATGGCAGGCTCCTGACCCGTTCCCTGCCCTCTCCTTCTTCCAATGTCCATCCCCTTTGCCCTTCTGGATAGGGACTGGGCATTTTAGCAAGAGTTCTCTCTCTTGATTAGTTTCTTTAGGTGTACAGATTTTAGTAGGTTCATCCTATAGTATATGTCTATATGAGTGAGTATATACCATGTGTGTCTTTCTCCTTCTGGGATAGCTCACTCAGGATGATCCTTTCCAGTTCCCACCATTTACCTGCAAATTTCATGATATCCTTGTTTTTTATTGCTGAGTAATATTCCATTGTGTAGATATACCACAATTTCTGTATCCATTCCTCAGCTGAGGGGCATCTGGGTTGTTTCCAGGATCTGGCTATTACAAATAAAGCTGCTACAAACATGGTTGAGCAAATGCCCTTCTTGTGTACTTGAGCCTCTTTTGGATATATGCCTAGGAGTGGTATAGCTGGATCTTGAGGAAGCACTATTCCTAGTTGTCTGAGGAAGCACCAGATTGATTTCCAGAGTGGTTGTACAAGTTTACATTCCCACCAGCAGTGGAGGAGGGTTCCCCTTTCTCCACATCCTCTCCAGCATGTGTTGTCACTTGAGGTTTTGGTCTTGGCTATTCTGATGGGTGTAAGGTGAAATCTCAGGGTTGTTTTGATTTGCATTTCCCTGATGAGTAAGGATGTTGAGCATTTCTTTAAGTGTTTCTCTGCCATTTGATATTCCTCTATTGAGAATTCTCTGTTTAGCTCTGTACCCCATTTTTAATTGGATTATTTGATTTGTTGCTATTTAATTTGTTGAGTTCGTTGTATATACTGGATATTAGCCCTCTGTCAGATATAGGGTTGGTGAAGATCCTTTCCCAGTCTGTAGGCATTCATTTTGTTCTGATGACAGTGTCCTTTGCTTTACAGAAGCTTTTCAGTTTCAATCAGTGCTTTGCTGCTATGAAATCTGTTCTCTAGTGCTGCCACCTGGCACACTTTGATACCTTCCCTTACCTGTTCCCTTGCAATTGTCACCCTGCCTATGGGCAGCAAATGAGACTGTTATTGCCCGAGTTTGTGACCCTTAGAGAAGTTGTCCCTTATCCTGTTCAGCTCTTAATTAGGACTTAACAGATCTCCTTCCCAGTGAACAATTCATTATTTCAAAGTTTGTGCCTAGCTACAAGAGGCAGCTGAGCATCCCTGCCATTCTCTCATTCTTTCCCAATAAAATAATATAATAATGATGATGGTGTTGGTATTGGTGGTGATGGTAGTAACAGTTGCTCTCAATTCCTCTTACTACTTAGCCAGCACCTCGGTTCTTTCTGGGGAAATAACCTGCTCCCTTTCTCTCATCTGCTGTTATATTCAGAAATTCTGAACAACCACTAGTGGCAGGTTCAGAAGCAGGTTCACAAATTGCTTTCTACGCTCAAAGATCCCCCAGCCATTCCTCCCGCCTCATTGAAACCTCTGTCCCTCCATTGCCTTCAGGAGCACAAGGAGCAGTGTGTTGCTTTCAGAGAACACATCCACTTCATTTCTTCTTCACTCTAGCCCGTGAAAGAGTAGAGCAAAGAGTTGAAGAGATGTGTGAAGAGCCCTGGCTGCTCTTCCAGAGGGCCTGGGTTCAATTTCCAGCACCCATATGGTGGCTTGCAGTTGCCTGTAACCCCAGTCCCAGGAAATCCAATAGATAGATAGATAGATAGATAGATAGATAGATAGATAGATAGATAGATAGATAGATAGATAGATAGATAGATAGATAGATTTTAAAAGGTCAAATCAGCACTTTTGTTGGTCTTTCTAGACTACAATTTCCTGAGCTGAGCGCACAGCCTGACAGGAGGGTTGGTGACTCCCCCACTGTCAGTCAGAAGTGTTTGTGGTAGACCACCTTAAAGCTGAGGTTGGGGGCAGGGAGCAGGGTGGAAATAGTTTCCAATTTGAGTGGAGGAGAGCTAAAAGAAGAAGGAGGAAATCCCTGACCTGCTCCTTGGCCCCCGAGTTTCTCAAGCCTCCACCGCTCACTGACTTAGCGTTACTCATTACACTTTCCATGGTGGACGGCAGGTTCTCAAGACCCTCTGTGGAACTGGATGTTCCCCTGGGGTGCGGGGCCGCTAGCACAGTCACTTAACTCAAAGGCTGGGGACGGGGACATCTGCATAATGGGTGGGCTGTTCCAGAGAGACTAGGGGTCCCAGCGGAAAAGCTGATCTTTGTTCCATTCACCCCCACACAGGGGTCACATTACAAACCTCTCTTCATAAAGCTTCCCGATGTGGTGGTGGGCTACAACACCCTGACTCAATCTGTTTTCTAGGTATGTGTTCTGTGGAATGCGCAAGGCAAAAAGAAACTCTTTCCTCTGGCATCCTTCCTGACAGCTCTTTTTTTTTAATATTATTTTTATTTTTTGAAATTAAAATATAATTTCATCATTTTCCCTTCCCTTTCCTCTCTCCAACCATATAACCCTTTGTTCTCTCTCTCTCTCTCTCTCCCTCTCTCTCTCCCTCTCTCTCTCTCTCTCTCTTTCTCTCTTTTGCTCATCTATGGCCTCTTATTTTAATTATATATATTCATAAATAGATAAATATAACCTGCTTGCTCTGTGAAATCTTACTTGTATACATATGGTTTCAGGACTGACCACTTGGTTTTGGATAACCAACGGGGCAGGGAGGTGTTTCCTCCCTGGGAAAGGCTGTTTCTCCCACTCTCAGAATCCCTTAGTTGTCTCTAGTTATTTATTTACGGTTGGGACTCCATGAGACCTCCCCCTCCCATGTTAGCATGCCTATTGGTGTCCTCTTATTCAGGGCTTGTTTAGGCAGCCATGTTTTTTGAGACTTCTCTGTCATTTCTAGACACACCTCTCAGGCGCTTCCTGTTCCTCTGCCATGTAACATATCATCCTGTTTCCCTTCTGTGATGCTCCCTGAACCTTAGGTACACCAGTTGTGTTGTAGATGGGTAGCAGTTGGGGCCTGACACCTCACCATCACTTATTCTCTGCATTTTGCTCCTCTGTGGGGGTTCTCTAATGGTCTCCATCTCTTACACTTACAAAGAGAAGTTTCTTTGATAAGGAGAGAGGGCTACATTTGTCTGCGTGTATAATGATAAATATTTAGAATGCAGTTAGGTATTATGCTGGCTTAGTAAAGTGAAAGTATAGGTTCTCCTCCAGAATCCACGGTTTCCAGAACCAGGCCTGATTTCCCTCTTGATGAGGAGGACTTAAGTCTAATTAGAGATCTGTCGATACCATGATAGCTGCTTTTATGTGGCCCTGAAACTGTTGTTAAAGCCCCTTGGAGCTCCTCTCTGAGAATATTCTTGGCATTCTCTTGGCATCTGGTGAATTCAGATATCCCTTAAACCATTCAAACCCCCCTGTCCATCCCAAGTGCTCAAAGGGCCTGTGGACCAATGGGAGAGTTGGGGCCATGTTTCTGAAGCTTCTGGAGAGTCTTTGTTTGTTTAGTTCTCCCTTTCACGCCACAGACTGTATACACAATTAAAAGTGTCATGCCAACCACTGTCTCACACCACAATTCACTCAATCCTTGGAATCAATGTTTTCTTAACCGTGTAACAATTTTAAGCCCTGTGATATCCCTGGGGACAATGGATGAATCAAACAGAACAATTCAAAAACCACAAAAAGCAACTGAGTTTGGAGTGCTAACAGCAAAGAGGCATCACCCCTTGTGAGGATAGGAAGGGGGAAAAAAGATCTTGAAGGACTGATCATTCAGAACAGTCTCAAAGGGCGAGGCAGGATTATCCAGAAAAAGAATGAAAGGGAGTTCTAAGACTCCAAAGACCCAATGGCATTGGGAGGATGGGGAGGTAACAGATGTGGATATTGGTGGACAAACCAAGAGAACAGAGGTGGGAAGGGATTGGGTGACAAAGTGCTTCACCTTTTAAAGGAAGGCACTATAATCCAAGACCATAATCCAAGAACTCAGTAACTGAGGCAGAAACATCTTGAGTTCAGAGCTAATCTGGGCTACACAGTAAAATCCCGACTCAAAGAAACAAAACAGAAAGGAAGAGAGGGGAGGAAGATAAAAACCAACACATGTGTGTTTTGACCTCAGAAGGTTTAGAAGCCACAGCTGAAGCCTTTAAATAGTGGCAGTGAAAGCATTGTCCTAGGCAAGTGAAAGCGTCACCCAAGGCAAGAGAATTCTGGTGAAGCTGTCAGTCATCTCACTAAAACTGCTGCTCATTCCAGCTTTCTTATATTTCCCCTGAGCATCAAGCAGATGACAGAACCCTTGGGATGGCTTGCTGACTTAAACGATTCCTATCTGAAGGTTCAGCTTCTTCGGGTACACACAAAGCTTGAGCATCTGGTCAGCTCGCTGCATTATAAGAGACTTTAAAAAGAACCTGGACATCTCTGTGATTCTGCACATCTCTGCTGGTCTCACAGGACAATGGTAGGAGAAGGTGTGTCAGAAGGTGAGGCAGCTTGAACTCAGGGTTGCAAAGAGCAGCGAGCAGGTTAAAGGACGTGTGAGAGGCTCCCAGCAACACATGAAATTCTCCCAAAAGAGAGTTCTAAGGGATGAGAAACAGTGCAGATGCACTTACACCTGCATCATCTTAGATCGCTGCAGAGAAGTCTCGGCCTCCCCTCTAAAAGCTCAAAGAAGAACATCAGTGCTGCCCACCAAGCATGATTTCAAAGAGAAATGCCGCCCGAGAAAGCGCTTTGCGTGCAATAAGAGATTACAAAAGGCAGATTATGGCTGTAGCTGTTGGTCACTCTGCATCTAGAGAGAGTTGGTTAACACTGTTCGTGCATGTTTAAATCATATTCTTCCCTCCACAGCTTCCTTCCATCCTTGGGTAATGGACAGCAAATACTCAAACCTGGCAAAAGCACAGAAACTGCTGTTAATACCACCAAAGCCCTTCTTCCTAGTGAAATTGTTTTCCTTGTCATGGTATCAAAATGTGTGCATCTACTGAAGTTCACACAGGCTCCAGCAACTCAGAGGTGTATGTGAGTCACCGTTAGCAGGAGACACTGGAGTCTGGAGAGATTTTGTGACTAGCAGAGTAACATGCTTGCTAAATTAGAACTATTTACCACCAAGTCTATGTTCAGTGGCTAATTTATATGGGCATTTAGAAATGGTTAAAATAGACAACTATGAGTACTGCTGTTATTTATGATAACTGAAAACTCTGTGCACTCAGGATTACAAATGGTTCTGTGGCTATTGAAGGAACTCTGACCAGCTCGAGTGTGACAGGCATGATTCTGGCAGGCCTTGCCCTTCTCCCCAACTCCTCTGCCTTGCTAAAAGCTTCCTAAAACAAGCCTCCAAAGTCTATTCCCTTATCTGGCCACTTCCTCTTCGTGAGGCTGACTACCAAGGTCCAGCTATCAAAGCATTGAAGTCTAACAATCAAGAGCCCCCTTTGGCTCACCTGATTAACATGCCCAATTAAAATTGAACACCTCATCCTAACATGGGTTTCCCTCTTTAACTTTATAAACCGCCATTTTTCTATAGGCCATTGTCTGTCTCCTCTCTATCCAGAGGTAGTCCTTTGTCCCTCTGAGAAAAATGCCCCTGCCCCCTTTCTCTGTTCCCTTCCGCTTCTCTGCTATCCTCTATCTGCTCTCTTTGTCTCTTATTCCCTGCTATTAATGGCAAATTTTATTCATCTTAATAGAATAGAATGCCTACAAATGTATGTCTTTGCAAATAATAGGGTGGGCTAGAGTTCTGCGAAATGGTTTGTCTTTCCCTATAACTTAATTCTATTCAGTTCCACCACAAATACTAATAGAGGCCTACAGTATATCATCTGTTGTTTTTAAGATCAAAATGGCTACATAGCCTAATAAAGCAAATTAAATGCTTTGCTTTGCAGAGCAAGCATTCTAGTGGGAAGGAAAGAGAACAGGCCAGCCGGCGTATAAAATACAGTGGATGCCATAAATTAGCTAAAGTATTAAGGAGAAAACGTGAAGAATGGAAGAGAGAACACAACATTGCGGAAGGAGTGAGTATGTACGTGGGCTATCTGGGAAAATTAGCCTCTGCTGGAGAGAGGGCTCTGTGGTTCTTTGATTTCCAGTGCCCTCAGGGCAGCTCACAACTGTCACTACGTCCAGTTATGGGAGATCTGATACCCTCTTCTGGCTTCTGAGGGCACTTCAGACTTATAAAGAAGAGGAGCCTCGTGAAGAGTCTGACTTTTGAGGGAAAGACAACTAGAGAAATTGCCGTGCGGCACTATGCATATAGATAGGCTAGGGAAGAACAGTCCAGGACAACAAGGGCCCTCTAGCTGGAATACACCCAGCACCCTGGAGTCCAGAGTGGCTTCTCTGAGAAATCAAAGAAGAGAGTGGAAGATAAATTCAGAGCTGTGACATGGAACAAAACCTTCCTGGGCCTTAGAGACCAAGGGCAAAACACTGGTCCCTTCTCTGAGAAACAATTATGGTGAGATTATGGGAAGAAAGTGACCTAGGCTTCAACAGGTCACTCTGGCTGCTCTGCAGCTCATGGATTGCAAGGTGACCAAAGCAACACAGAAGACTACCAATACAGGAGGCCACTGCAAAAATCCATGCGGGAGACGACAGCAGATTGGACCAGAGTGGTACCAGGGCAGGGATGGTAGGAAAGAATCAAGAGTTAGTTCTCTTTTAAACATAGAACAGACAGTGAGTGTGGGGGAAAATGGGTGCACAGTGACATATATGAGGAGAAGAGGGGATACCGTCTGTGATTTGTTTGGAGACCCCAGAACAGTTTTGCTGTTAACTGAGGTAGACAGGGAAATTGTCAGAATTTCTGTCTGGGGAGGTGTTAGGAACTCAGGTTAGGACACATTAAGTTTGAGGTGCTTAGTAGACACCCGAATAGGAATGTCAAGTAGCTAGCTGTCTACAGATCAGGAGTCTGGATTAGAAACAGTCGTCTTAGATTCTTCAGAATATGCACAGCATTTAAAGCCATGATATTAGGCAAAACACATAGGTAATGGGAGGTGATAGAAAAGAGAACCCCAAAGAGAGGTCTCAGGGTCCTCTGAATCCTCGGGTTGGAGGATGAGGAAGAAGTAGCATGGGAACAGAGATGTAGTAAGAAGGAAGGGAGAAACCAGACTGTGTGGTGTCCTGGAGACTGAGCTAAGAGAAGCAGGGCTGGAGAGAGCAACTCTGTCAAGGGATGTGGGATGTCAGAAAGCAGGGACTGGGAGATGGCAGATGCCCTGAGCAAGGTGGGGCTCACAAATGACAGAAGAGGAGAGGTCACAGTGGGTTACAGGGGGTTCAGAGAGGCCTGGGAGGCTTAGTGTCAGCACACACGACTCTTTGGAGAGAACATTCTAGACAATTCTCATCTTTTAAGTGTCACTGAAAAAGATAAGGGACCAGAGCAGAAGGTGAAAATGGGATCAAAGAGAGGGTACTTCGTTGGGATTTTTAGGTAGCGGAAATAGCATCGAGTTTGTACACTTGTATGGTGAGTCCAGTGAGAAGTTTAACAGTCACTGTCACACCCAGCGCCTCACCCACACCTACTGACTACCTTTCCAATTATCTGTACTCAGATGCATGTCCCTCAGGAAACCATTATGTGTTCCTGGCTCTTAATGCTTTGTATCACACTACATCCTCCTAACTACTCACACTAGCAATTTGGCTTATGGTTGAATCATTTCCTTGTATGAACAACAACAACAAAAAGAAATAATAAATAATATCTTGGTAGCCTCCGAAATAGTTACTGCTTCTTCGGTTAGAGTGTGACTTCACTCAAGGTGCCTCACAAACAGACAGAAACAGGAACTATCTACCCCTATATTTTAACAACTAGAGAAATATTTCACTGTTGATTCCCAAGCCAAAAGGAAACTCATCTCCGGGATCAGACTGAGTCTTCTCTACCCAGCTTCAGCAGCTACTATCTGAATTGGCCCTGGGTATTCGTGCAAAGTTCCAGCGGTAGTGGAGCTCAGTTCTCGAAGACACATGCAAACTGCGTCTCCTGATTGGAGGGAGGCTGTTACTCTCTGAGGCGATTCTACCAGCAGTCACTTTCACCTGCCTTTGCAATGCTGCTTGCTCACCGCGATTGCTCACCTTAACCGACTCCTGCAAGCAAATGCCATCTTCAGAGTTGTGGTTTCCTGCCCCTGTGCGACACAGACAGAATAAACCACTCTTCAACTCTTTCTTGTTATTTCTTCTTCCTTGGTTCCAACTCAAAAGTAGTCATAACTCTGCCAAGAGTTTGTTAACGAGTTTCTCTCCCAAGTCATGAGCCCTGCTTTTCCTCCAAATGTCATTACTTAGGTCTCAAAGGCGATTCTCACTGCAAAGCTCCTGATTTCCTAAGTACTTAACACCATGACAGTTTCATCTTCATTCCACTGCCTCAGTTGTATCATCTTATAGCCGTGTAGAGCCATCTCAGTTCCTTTTTTCATGATTCTATCTACCCTCCTCTCGTTCTTCTTTCAAAAAGTAATTATGCGTTTTGAACAGAAAGTAAAATGAATAGTTCTGCACTGCAGTTGCCTCAGAAGGGTGAGGTGCTTTCTAACAAAGAAAAATTTCCTCTCTGCCTTTCACTTACAAGTATCTAAACTTGCATACTCACTTCTGTGAGTTAAACTGTAGCAAACACAGCTTATCGGTGCTCCTAACAGAAGCTCCTTTTCTGCGTGCTTACACTGTGTCTGGTAGTCAGTTAGCATGTGATGTGTATTGCCTTACTTAATTCCTCATCGTATTACAGACGATCAGAATGCAGAGAGGTTAAGGCACCTGCCCAAGATTACACAGCTAATAAGAGTGCCTGGGGGACTTGAACCCAGACGACTTGACTTCTATGCTTCCAGAATTGACTACTCAGGCAAGAGAGAGCCATCTCAGAGGAAAATATGTAAGAGCAACACTTCCCAAACTTATCTAACCCAGCATCAAGGGCAAAGAAAGGCAAGATCTTGATGGGAGAGAGTTAGAATATGTCAGTGTGCAATTCTTTAAAGTCTCACAAATTACCTTAAAATTCATGACAATTTTGCATCTGTTCCATAATATATCCATATTGCTTTCTATAAACGGAATAGTTAACTCTCCCCAAAGGACACAAAAGGCATTTATGAAGCAGATGACTAACATGATAGGGAATCTACTTTCCTTCAAATGATTATACTTTCTATGAAAAATCTCCAAAGACCTTTCAAAGGAAATTTTCCATCTCTTTCCTCCTGCTAGGAGTATGTACTGAAGCAGTGTGATGAGGGACAGTGGTGAACACCGGACTGTTTTAACTTTGGTTGTTAAAGAAAGCTTGTACAGTAAAGGAAGGGGTGCCAGGGGCTGGTTTGCCGGACACAGTGAAGCACTTACGTCCGTTCTCCATCCTACGCATCCACGCCCATCTCCACTAAGACCCCACCCAAATGCTGAAGGAGCAGAGAGGACTAAGGCACAAAGCCCATCTCCCTTGCCCTTCGGTGGAGAGGCTCCTTCCTGCACATGCAGACATTAAGGGTTTTGCTCTAGTTCCCCCCTCCCCACCCTGAGACAGAAAGCTAGCCCCTGTTGCTTTCCCATTTTATATTTATTTGTTTTTAATAGTGATCCTATGAGAGAGACATTAGCATTAAGAGGATAGTCTGAGTGCAGAGGTGTCATGCTTGGGAGTGACATTCCTGCAGTATTAAGAACTGGCAGGAAGCTAGAGACACAAAAAAAGTGCCTCTCCACCTGGCAGGAGCCCCTCAACCCTGTCCCTCTGTGCTACGCCCACTCTGGCCAGCTGTCTGGTGATGGCTTTACTCTAGAGCCCTCTGTTATCACTGCACCTCCCCAGGATCTTGTGATGGAGAATAAAGTGGATATGTGTCCATTTTGTTTATGAAGAGACTGGGATGGAGCCAGGATGAAGCAACTTGCCTGAATTAGGAACTCTGTGGCAAAGCTAGGCCTCCAGGCAGGCTAACAATCTCCCCAATCCCCACCACCACCCAAAACAAAACAAAACCTGGATCCTATCAGGTTGCCAGGAGTACTTCCATCCATGCTAGACTGAGCAACACTAAGAGGGTTGGTCAGGTTGGTCACGCCTGCCTCATTAGCTTTGGAAGAATGGCAGCACCGTAGAGTTCTCCAAAATGCTGAAGGAATGAGAACATCAGGCCTGGTGAGGTGGATGTAACTCCTGACACATTTTATACCACTTAAATCCTATCAGAGGTCGGAGTCTGGACTCACTCCACCACTAGCTACCCACAAGGAAATCAGTACAGCAAAAGATAAAGGACAGGGGATCTGAAGTCTAAAAACCTAGGAAAACGCATCAAAGCTAACGTCATCTCTCCAGGAGCTGCCATCTTCACCTACAAGATAAGGAAGGAAAACAGAATAATCTTGAGTTTCCCATGAAGAGCTGAAATGCGAAGCCCTGTTTTACACATGGAAAATTAGATGGCTAAACATTGTGCTTTCTAAAATCCTCTCTTGTCTTAACATTTCAAAGTTTCATAAACATATTTTCTGAGTCATTTCTCTCCTAGGCTAAACATATGGTCCCTGGTTTTCCAAGAGGTCCCATGCAGTAAACATGAGCCCTGTGGGTTGCACTGAATTGGGAGCATGTTGGGGTCAGCAGTGCCATCTGCCAGTTTCTGTCACCTCCATGTAAAATGGAAAGCAGCATCCCCTCTGGACAAATTGGAGAAAGATGCCACTCCAAAGTCCTGTAAATAGAGGGCCGAAATAGTAACTCTCTAAATGCCAACTTCCATTTCCCTCCTCACCTGGATGCAGCTATTGAGCGCACAGGCTGACCTCTGAAACACAACAGCCCTGGAAAATTAAAAGAAGAAGAAGAACAAGAAGAGGAAGAGGAAGAGGAAGAAGAAAGATTTTGCTTTGAGTGAAAGCCACACTTTTCAAGGAAAATACTTAAAGGTTGATTCTGATAACACAATTTCTGGGCTACCTGAGCTGGACAAAGATTATACGAGGAACCAAAGGACCTCATGCTTCCAAAAAGTACCTGCTACTATGTACTAAAGGATAATACAACACCGTCCACCACCAGTCTGCTCTGCACAGTTCTAAAATGCAATCTCCACAGTCCGTGGTGCAAACAGTAATCTGGCTAATTAACCTGCAGAGGAAATGTTGTCCAGGACAGTAAGTTCACCTTTAAAAGACCATGAACTCATCCAGAGAGCTGTTGGGCATCTCTTTCATTTTGTATGGCTCTTGAACTGACCGCTGCTTGGTACAAATGAGGTATTGAATGGAAAATCCTTGACTGAAGTTTATTTGATTCATACACCCCAAGGCATAGATGGCGTGGCGAAGTTAGAGCAGAATTAGAGAAAGTCTTCCTGCAGCCCTGGTTCTCAACCTGCAGCTCTACTTCCTAGACACTGATGGTATGTCTCATCTCTCCCTACCCTATGCCTCATCGCCATCACACAAGGCACTTCAAATGGTTGAAATTCTGTAAGCATTACTTATGAAGGTCTTCCTGCAGCTTACACAAACCTACACGGTTCTCAACCAGACAGGGGAACCACTACTCTGGTTGTGGACTTGGATTACAATTTGTAAGAACAAGAGCCTGGGTGATTTGCATTCTGACCAATGGCTATTTAGTACCATGTCTTCAGTTGGAAAAAAAATCAAGTGGGAAAATTTTGTATTTCTTTATGTATCATTTCTCTAAAAATTAGGGAACATTTTCAACTTAAAGAAAAACATGGAGGGAATAGGGAAAGGAGCAGGGCTGGGGATTAGAAGTAGGGAGAACAGAGAGAGGGGACCAGTAAGAAACTGGAAATTGGAGTGGGGAGCATCTCTGGGACATGCCAGAGACCTGGAATAGGGGAGGTCCCAAGAAGTCTATGGGGTTCACCTTAGCTGAGACTCCTAGCAGGGGGAATATGGAGCCTGAAGTGGCCACCTCCTGTAGCCAAGCAGGACTTCCAGCGGAGGGATAAGGACACCAATCCACCCACAAAACCTTTGACCCAAAATTTGTCCTGCCTACAAAAGATTCAGGGACAAAGATGGGGCAAAGATTGAAGGAATGGCCAACCAAAGACTGGCTCTACTTGAGACCCATCCCATGGGAGAGAACCAGTCGCTGACACTATTAATATTACTCTGTTATGCTTGTAGACAGGAACCTAACGTAACTCTTCCAAGAGCATCCACCCAGCAGCTGATGGAAACAGATGCAAAGACCCACAGCCAAACATTCCAGCTCAAAGAGTCATATGGAAGAGTTGGGGAAATGACTGAGGGAGGTTGAGAGGTCAAGGACTCCAGAAGACCTACAGAGTCAACTAACCTGGAAGATCACAGAGACTGAACCACCAACCAGAGAGCATGCATAGACTGGTCCTAGGCCTCCTCCATATATGAAACAGATGTGCAGCTTCGTTTTCATGTGGATCCACCAGCAACTAGAGTGGGGGCCCTCTCTGACTCTGAGGCCTTTGGATCCCATTCCCCTAACTGGGCTGCCTGGCATGTTGGGAGAGGATAGGCCTAGTCCTGTAGTGACTTAATGTGGCAGTCAGTACCCATGGGGACCTGCCCCCTTCTCTAAGGAGAAGAGGGCAGAATGGGGAGATAGATGGGTCTATGAGGGGGGACTGGAAGGATGAGGGATGTGATCAGGACATAAAGTGAATAAATAAATTTTTTAAAAAGCATGGAGAATAAAGTAACCTAAGTATGTTTACTACTCAGAATTTAAAGATAATACAGCTATGTTTGAATTATACAATATGTGAAAGGAATATAGCAGTCAATTTTCTATCACTGTAACAAAATGCATGGTATAGGCTACTTATGAAGTAGAGAGGTTTATTTACAAATTAATGTCAGTCTAAGATCATAGAACTTCATAACTTTGAACCTCTAGTATAGGTGCCCACTGACCATGGAGCAAACTGCTTGATATCTTGGGCTAGGAAGCAGAAGAGACTGAGAGACTAGGGTCCCACAATCCCCTCAAGGGCATACCTCCTGAGATCCAAAAACTTCTCAGTAGACTCCATCTCTTAGTTTACATCACCTCCAAAATATCACTATTCTTGGTACCATACCTTTAATAGACAGATCTTAAGAGGACATCGTCTTCATAAAAAACACATCAAGAAGGTAAGGAATAACGGCCTAACCCCGGGAGTTATGAAAAGTTCTGTATTATCACAGAGAAAATGTCAAACTTCTCCCAGCAACTGTGTAACTCTCCCGATGTGGCCTAAAAGTCACTAGGGTATCCGTTGGGCCACTGAAGCCTCAAACTACAGAGTTTTGTGATTTTCAAAACCCTTACTATATAGCTTAGAAGCTTTTTTTATTTTTTGTAGTGTCTCCTGACTCTGGTTCCTGCCCATACTTACATGCCTTCTGTGTCAACTCCATGCTAGTGTTCACACGATGCTCAGCTCCTCAGATTTCAGGAAAGTTCTCCCATCAAGATTTTAATTGACGAAAGGCTAGGCTAATAGAACACACCTGTAATTCCAGCTATTACCCCAAAGGAGACTAAAGCAAGATGATGACAAGATCAAGGCCTATCAGTGCCACGGGATGAGTTCAAGGCCAGCCTGTGTAATTTAGGGAGACTTCGCCTGTAAATTTAAAAGTTAAAAGAAAAAAAGAAGTCTGGGAAGGTAGATAAGTGGCAGATAACTTGCCTAGGAAGCTGAAGGCCCTAGGTTCAATTCTTCCCACGTCCCTCAAAATTATGAGATCAGTAATGTTACACCCCCAACCCACAGTCTACCATGAGTCACTCTTGCTCCCTTTTCTCTTCCTCATTCTATTCTTTATTATGGAACCTGGAAATAAGGGAGAATATGTTATTGCTTGAACATGTCCTAAAGCCATATCCTCCAATCCAGGCAACTGGTCAAAGTGTTTCTTCCAAACAAATACAGCTCTCTCTAAGAGAAAATCTGACGAATGAAGTCTTTTTCTTCAGTTCTTTGTATCCATGTATATGACTGATGAGGAGACAGAGTCTGGATATCAGCGGGAGATGTCTGGTAGGTGATGAACTCAGCCATTAATGCTCAGCTGGGTGATATTTCCCTTCCCTTCGTATCAATATGAAAGATGGTAGAAAAGAGGGAGAATGCCCACATAGTTACATATGGAAAATCAAGAAGTAGAATGCATTATGAAGAAGGTGATCAGGGTTTTGTTGTTGTTTTTCATGACAGGGTTTCTCTGTGTAGCCTTGGCTGTCCTGGACTCACTTTGTAGACCAGGCTAGCTTCAAGCTCACAGAGATCCACCTGCCTCTGCCTCTCCAAGTGCTGGGATTAAAGGCATGTACCACCATGCCTGGCTGAATGTGTTGGTTTTAAGCAAATAATCAACATGGTTTCCATGTTTCACATGGTTTCCATGGTTTCACATCCTACATCATTCTACCCCACTAAACAAAAGCCCTGCCCATAAGATGCCCTAGAAGGTGAACGGAAGAGAATGAGGGGGAGGCACCAGAGAATGTGGTGACATTTACAAGTGACCCAAAGGCTGGGACAGTATAAAATTAGAAGAGGTTAGGTAGTGTGAGAGGGAAACCCACCACAGCTATAGTGGTATGTCACTGTTCTCGCCCCCATTGAGATGACACGCCCTGACACACGAGTACCCATTCACTTGGTCACACCCACAGCTGCATTTGAAGCCACAGAGACTCATTGCAGCACGCCTTGACTTCTGACACAGGCCTCCTAGACGACGGAAAACTAGCGGGGGCTGTGACATGAGTCTGCTGCTAGGCCAGCACAGACGGGGACAGCACAGGAGGCAGTGTGAGCCACTAGGAAAGGGTCACCATGCAAGACCATGTCTGTCCCCTACCTTTCCCGCAAGATTTCCATTTCTTTCGTTCCCCAGGCTTCCTGTATGGTCACCTGATCTGCTTTACCCAAGAAGCAGATAATGAAACTGCAGCCACAGGAAATTACACCTGTACGGCGTGTTCCTGTGTGACAGTTGCAACCTGGAGGCCTGGAACTCATTTAACAGATAAGCTCAGATTTTACATGTGTTGAGATACTACATGATGAGAAAATTAAGCCTAACAAGGAAATAGAAGGGTGGTAAAAAAGGGACATTCCTTTGTCCCAGAA
Organism: Pachyuromys duprasi; assembly: GCA_028658305.1. Lineage (NCBI taxonomy): Eukaryota > Metazoa > Chordata > Mammalia > Rodentia > Muridae > Pachyuromys > Pachyuromys duprasi. The sequence goes on along the minus strand of CM053759.1, from coordinate 26,213,417 downwards.
ATTACTGTTTTCTTTCCTCTAGTGCCCCTCCTATTCTTTGTGTCTTGTATGATTTTTCAGACAACTGTAAGACTAGGAGTCACTGGGGAAAGGAAGATGGGCCACATTTATCCTTGGTTGCATGGCCAGAAATCACTTAGAACACCTTTCTAATTAGAAATATAGCTAGTGAGTTAGAAACCTGAAGACGAGAAGGATGGACTAGAATACAAGGCTAGCTCTTAGCATCTGGGAATGTAAGATAATGTGGCATTGAGGGAAAGGACAGAAGTGCCTAGAAACAGCAGGTGAATCTCCAACCACCAAGGCTCTGCTGACTGGCAGAGAAAGACAACACGCAACGCCATGCATGATTCTGGCATCGCTCTTGCTACCCCGCCAAACTCTTTGGACTCCAAAATAGGAACTTACAATAGATAACCTTTTAACAACTAAATCTCATTCCAAAAACACTGAGTGGAGGAGAGATAAATACATGAAATGTTCATAATGTCTTAAGGTTCTCATGAGTTTCTTTTTTTTGCCTATTTTTTTATTAATGTAATTTATTTATTTTTATATCAATCACAGGTTAGGTACTTTGCATCCCAGGTGTAGCCCCCTCCCACATTCCCTCCCACTCTCCCCATCCCTCCCTCATCTCCTCCCTGCCCCCTCCAAGTCCACCGACGGGGGAGGACCTCCTCCCCTTCCATCCGACCCCAGATCATCTTGTCTCCTCAGGGCTGGCTGCAATGTCCTCCCCTGGGATCTAGCCAGGCTGTTACTCCCTGGTGTGTATGGGGGAGGGTCAAAGAGCCAGCCATCGAGTTCATGACTGAAACAGTCCCTGTTCCCCTTACTAGGGTCTTCAGTTGGACAGCGAGCTACCATGGTCCACATCTGAGCGGGGGTTCTAGGCCATATCCATACATGGTCCTTGGTTGATGAGTTTCATTCAATGTCTGCATCATAGAATCAGAAAGCAAAGGAGAACAGAACCCAAGTTTTTAATTTTGACTTAACAGATCTAAGAGTTACTTTAAGTTTTGACTTGTAGATCTCTGAATAAAGTTGATCTATATGATATTTGGTCATCATGGATTATACGATAAACTAAATTTTTAAAAATACTTCCAGGGCTCTCACAAATAGTGTTCATACTTGAAATATTATTTCTAGTAACTGAAAGAAAGAAGCGAATGGAGGATCTAAAATGAGCATCCTTTCACAAGACAGAGAAGCAACTTACTGACATGCTAATATGCCTCACAAAGTTAGGTTAAGAATAGTTTTATCCCTGCACCTCCCCTGGGCAGCACAGTAGAGCTGACCCTAGATGTGGGGCCTTGAGGGTTTGCATTCAAGAGAGCCCAGGCCCTGCATCTTGTCTGCTGAGAGAGAGACGGCCTCCTCCCCCTCCTCATTTCTCCACACCTAGGGCAGGAGGAAGAACAGGCCTCAAAGGCATGAGACTGGGACTCCAGGGCAGGGTGGTCCTGCACCTCAACTGGGCAGCTGGCCCTGGGGCTTGGGGGGCTGGTGGGGTTGGGGGAAGCTTTGCTGGTGAGCGGCCCGGAGGGCATGTAAGTGTGAGAGCCAGCAGGCTGACCAGCTCAGATACCTGTCAGGCCCAGATCCAGGGCTTTGATTTGGCCCACCCCAACATCTACCCCCATCGATGAAGTGCTGGAGTGTAAGAAGGGGCTGGTCCCACAGACCCAAAACTACAGGGTCTCCATGACACAGGGCAACAACAGGATATCCAAGAGGATTCCCAGTGAGGTTCCAGCATTGAAAGTGTAGCAGAAGCCAGAGGCCTTGTACCAGACCAATAGTCACTGCAATAAGCATTTGCAAGCAAATTAGTGTGGACCAAAAGATATACTGTGGGATACACTGTGACACAATACAGTTTCCATAACTAAATTCTTTTCTCTGTCCTGTGTGTATGTGGGGGGGAGGGGGGTTGCATGGGAGGAGGAGGGAGATGAGTGGGATGCATGATGTAAAATCCTCATAGAACCAATAAAAAATTAAGAAAAAAAAGATAATTTTATACATAGCCTATAGCCCACTGTACCCAGAACTCCACTGTATTACATAATGTGTTAACTGTCCCTTGGTTATCATATAAAGACAAACACGGTGTTATAACACCCTCAACATATATCCAAAAGATGCTCAAGTACACAACAAGGACATTTGCTCAACCATGTTCATGGCTGCTTTATTTGTAATAGCCAGAACCTGGAAACAACCCAGATGTCCCTCAGTTGAGGAATGGATACAGAAATTGTGGTACTTTTACACA
>CM053759.1:26190281-26210624 GCA_028658305.1 Pachyuromys duprasi | reverse complement strand
AGAGAGATAGGTCTGAAGTTCTCTTTTTTTGTTGGGTCTTTGTGTGGTTTAGGTATCAAGGTGACTGTGGCTTCATGGAACGAGTTTGGTAATGTTCTTGCTGTTTCTATTTTGCAGAATAGTTTGAAGAGAATTAGAGTTAGCTCTTCTCTGAAGGTCTGGTAGAATCCTGTGCTGAAACCATCTGGTCCTGGGCTTTCTTTTTGGAAGGGAGTCTTTTGATGATATAGCATATAGGAGTATTTACTCTATTTACCTAATCTTGATTTAATTTTGGTAAATGGAATCTATCAAGGGAATTGTCCATTTCTTTTAGATTTTCAAATTTTGTGGCATATAGGCTTTTGTAGTAAGACCTAATGATTGTTTGGATTTCCTCACTGCCTGTTATTATATCCCCCCTTTCCTTTTTGGTTTTGCTAATTTGGATAGTTTGTTTCTGCCTTTTTGTAAGTTTGGCTAAGGGTTTGACTATCTTGTTGATTTTTTCAAAGAAGCAGCTCTTGTTTTCCTTGATTCTTTGAATTGTTTTATTTGTTTCTAATTCATTGATTTCAGCTCTGACTTTGGTATTTCCAATTGTCTACTCCTCTTGGGTGTGTCTGCTTCTTTTTTCTTCTAGGGCCTTTATGTGTGCTGTTAAGTTGCTTGTACGAGATCTCTCAAACTTTTTTCTGAAGGCACTAAGTGCTATGAACTTTATTCTTAGCACTGCTTCATTGTGTTCCATAAGTTCAGGTAAATTGTGCCTTCAATTTCATTAATGTTTTAGGAAGTTTCTAATTTCTTTTTACATTTCTTCCCTGACCAAACTGTCATTGAGTAGAGAGTTATTTAGTTTCCATGTGTATGTAGGTTTTTTGTTTTTTCTCTTTGGTTGAGGTTTAGTTTTAGGCCATGGTGGTCTGATAGGATACAAGGTATTTTATCAATCTTCTTTTATCTGTTGAGGCTTACTTTGTGCCTGACTATATGGTCAAGTTTTGAGAAGGTTCTATGAAGTGCTGAAAAGAGGGTATACTCTGTTGAGTTTGGGTGAAAAGTTTGATTTAGGACCTCTGTGTCATTATTTCCCTATTTAGATTATGTCTAGATGATCTGTCTCTTGATGAGAGTGGAGTGTTGAAGTCTCCCACTATTAAGGTGTTGGGATTGATGTGTGATTTAAGCTTTAATAATGCTTCATTTAAGAATGTAGGTGCTCTTGTACTTGGGGCATAAATGTTCAGGATTGTGATGCCCTCCTGGTGGATTTTTCCTTTGATAAGAATAAAGTGCCCCTCCTCATCTTTTTTTGATTAATTTGGTTAAGAGTCTATTTTATTAGATATTAGGATAGCCACCCCAGCTTGTTTTCCGGGTCTGTTTTCTTGAAAAACATTTTTCAAACCCTTTACTCTGAGGTACTGTTTATCTCTGTTGCAGAGGTGTGTTTCTTGGATGCAGCAGAATGTTGGATACTGTTCCAGCAACCTATTCTGTTAGTCTGTGTCTTTCTATTGGAGAGTTGAGTCCATTGATGTTGATAGACAATAGTGACCAATTAATGTTAGTTCCTTTTATTGTACTTCAGCCTGGGTCTGTCTGTCTCTGGAGTCTAGAGCATTCTTCAGGAAGATGAGAGAGGTCCATTGGTTCTAGAGTGGATGTTGGTATTTCAGCTGTAGCTAAGGGAGGAAGGTCACAGGTGCATGTGTGCAAGCACAGGTCTGTACGTGGAAGTGTGCCTTGAAGGACAGGATGCTAAAGCGTGTAGATGTCTGGAAGGATGGCGCTTAAGTGCAAGAGGGGGTTTGCGTGCTGGCACTGTTCGTGGGGGCAATGCACATGTATAGGCCCTGACTACCTCAGTTGCCTACAGGTCATGCTGTTGTCCTGGTATTCAGATCTGTCTGGGCTCCAGGAATTGTTTGGGTGGACTCCACTGGTAGACCCACAGAACAGGGGCTTCATTGTTGAGAAAGCTGTCCCAAGGATCCCTATCCTGCCCACAGTGGGGGTGTGGGTGGGAGGGATCTGATGTCTGGCTGCTATCTTAGAGGGACCCTGGATCTGCAGCTCTGCACACACTCACTTGAAGGCGCATTCACTCGCTAGCAGGCCTAATCAGAAAGCACAGGGGCTCCCCCTGTTCTCTATTCTCAGATTTGGACCTGTAGGGGCAAATGAGAGTGTAGGAGATATGTCAGCTCAGTAGTGTCCACTGATTGGCCACCGGGCAGGGAGACCCATCCTTGTGGCAGCCGCCTCTGCTGTCTCAGTCACTGAGCACAGAGGCTCCTGCTTGGACTAGCCACCTCTACTGTCTCAGTCACGGAGCACGGAGGGTCCTGCTTTGGCTAGCTGCTGCTGCAGACCTGGGAGGCCCATAGTACAGCCGCTGCCTCTGCCTCTGCCACCTAATGACGTTCTTTTATACTCATAGATCAGTTCCTTGCTCAGCCGTCATTAGAGAAGCCTCCTTCCGCATCAGATGGAAACCCAAAGCTAGAATATACAGAGTGAGAGACATGGGAATACTCAGCCCTAGATCGAATGTCTCCATCAAATCCCTGCCCTTAGGGGTCAGGAAACTCTGTGGAAAAAGCGTAAGAGTCAGAGGGAATAAAAGACACCAGAGAAACAAGGTCTTCTAGATACAGCAGGACCGATGCACATATGAACTTGCAGAGACTGAGGCAGCATGCACAGAGCCTTCAGGGGTCCACACCCGTTAGCATCCTAGGGCTGAAAGGAAAAGTAGACACACAAATACTCCCTTCTCTCACCAGGAAGCTGTCTCCAATTGATAACCATTTACAAATGAAAATTTAGTGTTCTCCATGAGAGTCTCACTAGGAAAGAAACTACTTTTCTTAATCTGCAATAGCTGGCTGTGACCCTGGCAACATGCCACGCAGTGACATTTGGTCAATGATATGACTACACGTAGGAAGGTGCCCCAAAGACTGTAATGATCTTAGAAGGTCTTGTCACCAGGTGGGGTCTTGCAGCCAGCCCACCACTCAAGCATCCATTGGTGATGCTGTGCTGGCAGTCATGTGGATAATAGAGGCAGTTATTGTGCAGTATGAAATACTTGATTTTGGATCATGCATTTGCTTTTATCATTAATTTTACCATGTTTCTTCTACTCACTTAAAAGCTACTTTACCCTAAAACAATTTCCCTGTTGCTAAGTGATGCGTCCCTGTAGACTGGACGGCCTGACCATATAGGTTTAGAGATGTGTAAGAAAAATAAACTACAAAACAAGTTGTGGTGGAGAGGGGATGTGGGAGACTCCTTTAAGCCGAGTATAGAGTCGTGAATCTGTAACCTGTGAACTTGAATGCTCCCCAGCCCTTACTGGCTTGTAATATTCACCAAAGGCCAAAACACCCTTTCTCCCAAAACAAGGTGGGTCATTTAGTGACGCTGTGTCCTGAGGCTACATTGCTGTGCTCTGAACACAGTCCTTTATTTTCATGAAATTATGCACTGGCCTGTTATTTATGGACTTTAAAGAGTCATGTGATACTGATAGTAAAAACCAGACATCAGCACACCAATATCTCACTGCAGCCAGCATGACTTTCCCTGTTGGTCTGTGGAGTCTAATGTGTTGGTAAAGGAGGTGGGGAGGAAAGAAAAGTCTGGGCTTTTGGCTTCCTGGTCCTTTACAAGTCATAGGTACTTCAGGAATTTCCCAGGCTACCGGATTAGTGACTTGAGGTGCTGTAGAAAGACCACAGAAATGTAGGAGAAAGCTCCGTAGAGATGAAGCGTAGAGACAATGCAGAGAAGGGCCCAGGTTGTAGTTCATAGTAAAGAGCTTGCTTAGCATGAGCAAGGACTTGGGTTTGAGGTTCAGCACAACAGAGGTTAGGGGGAGGGAGAGAGGAAGGTGGGGAGGGAGAGAGGAAGGTGGGGAGGGAGAGAGGAAGGTGGGGAGGGAGAGAGGAAGGTGGGGAGGGAGAGAAAGGGGGAAAGGAAAGGAGGAGTGAGGGAATGAGAGAGGGAGAGGAGAACACACAAACATACACAGAGACAAACAGACACATATACACAAATACACACACACACACACAGAGAGAGAGAGAGAGAGTTCAGTTCTCTGCCTCAGATATTTTAGCAAACAGTTCAAACAGTTCAACCTCAATCTCTCCTCAGCCACAGAGGAAGGCAGTGTTTGACTTCACCTGTCACACTATCCAGCTGTTTCAGGAGGATCTGTGTTTTTGTTGAACAGTCCTGTTGCTATTTTTAGTTGACACTGTGCAGACCCTGGATCTCTTTGCAGACATCATTCAACATTGCTGGTGTCAGTGGGGCCAGTATAGTGGACTCAGTTTTGCTGAGCTGCTTTACATGGATTTCTTCTCCACGAGCAGTGCTCTTCACTCTCCTCTGGTCCTTTATCATCTTGGGCTGTTGTCTTCTGTATTGTTGTTTCAGCAGTAAATAACCAGAGGAGAAACTAGGGACATCCGGTTTGTCCGAAAGACGGCTCATTAACTTCTTACTCACTTGAATTTGAAGCTGTTGCTTTGAGTGAGAGAAAGCATCTGTGGGACGTGGGTTGTGTGAACTTAGGCACATCACTCTGGGTCCTTGGATCTCTAAAATGAGGGAGCTGTGCAGTGATCTAAACCTTCTCAACAAGATTTCCTTTCGTAGAACGCTAGCGCACAATGTCTACATTAGCTTGTACATTGGGTCACTCCAAGTTGTTCACCAGTTCCCTTCTGCCTACAGGATGTTAAGAACTCTTCCATTTCGAGTTCGATACCTGGGTAACTCAGCTCTGAGGCGTCTTTCTGACCAGCTGTGACACGTGTTTGTATGCATGCTCCTCTCCACGGATACCCGTGAGCGTCTGCGTTTGTGTCTTTGCTTCGCTGTCCCCTCAGCCTGGAGGTGTGTTTTTGTTTTTTGTTTTATTTTTTATTTATTTTTCTTTCTTAGTCTTGGGTGGGGGTCAAGACACACAGCTTGCAGTGTTTCCTCCCCATGGAGTCGGAGAGCACTTGTCATCAGGAAGCTCTTCTGAGCCTCAGTGTAAGACTTTTCAGTGTAAGAGATTTCACTGGATAGGGCTGGCTGGCTGACTCATTGTGACTTCTAGAGGTCATAAATTCAAAATGATAACAATAGTTCAAAGTTTATAACGTGGTTGGCCTTTCTGGTACTAATGCCCCCTTCCTAAATCATGTTTTTAGCATGGGCTGGGGTGTGGTTCAGGGGCCTACTAGGAAAACGTGACCTGTAGGCAGTTCTAAGGGTTTATTAGCCTCGTTCCCTGCAGCCAGTGGGCAGAGATCAGGTACACTGTATAGTTAAACAATGGTGGGAAATAGAGTATTATTCTCATTTTGTCAGTGATACTGAGGGTGCAGTGAGTTGTGTAAGTCACATGGATTTACAGTGACCTCTGCCCTATGATCTCCAGTTTTTATTTCTTTCCAATGCCCCAGGATGAATCCCTGTCAGGGTAATGTCCTGCTTTCAACGTCACTGTAACCTTTAAATGCCACTCAGTATCTGAGTTAGGAGCTCCATGTGACCATGAACCTTGATTACTGTTTCCCAATGGCTGTCAGTTGCTCCTCCTCCTGGGGGAGGAGCTTGTTGTTGCTGAGTGTGAAACTGGCTGCCCAGTGAGGAGGATTCCCATTCTATGACGGGTGCTCACACCTTTGCAGACTTTGACTTTGACTGTGAGTTGTGAGCTAATGATGCCATATTTGTTGAACTCTAGGGAAGAGCAGAATAAAGGAGGCATGAATGGCCAACTTCAGCGGCGTTTAGTTAGTGGGAGAATTTCTATTCACGATCAGAGCATTTTTAAAGAAGTCTGTTTACCTAGATATCATTTCACCATATGTCCATCTAATCTGCCCATGTGTGCTATTTGCCCACCATCCACTGAGAAGCCTCTGGCTATTTCAAGGACTGGGTTGGCTATGGCCCATTTCCTATAGGGACATTCATATAGGTAAGGTTCAACGTTCTAGGCATGGCTGAAAGATAAGTGAATGATTTTTCTGGTGTGGTTTCTTTTATTATTTTATTTACATGTATGTGTGTGCATATGTTTATTGTGTGTGTATGTGTATGTGCAGGCGTGTATTTGAATGTGTGGAGGGCAGAGGTGATGTTTCTTGTTTTTCTCAATTACTCTCTATTTTAAGGCATAATCTCTCACTGAGTCTGGAGTTCATTGACTTGGCTGGACTGGTGGACCAAGACTGGTGGTCCTCCTGTCTCTGCTCTACTAGTGTTGTCATTAAAGGATGCTGTCATGTCCTGTTTTTTGTTGTTTTGTTTTTTTAAACATTGTGCTCCACTTTCTTTTCTGTTGCTGAGATGAAACACATAATCCTTATTATTATGTATCTGCACATTCCATTAGAAGAAACCGAGGTAATGATTTGTTTAAAGAACTTCTCAGAGTTTTTCAGCCAGCAGGAGCAGACCTTAAACCCTGGCAGCCAGCTCCCTGCCTCTGTGTTCCTTACCAACTCCATAAGCTGTCTTATTGAACAGAATGGACGTCAGCTTTGACAGCTGGGTTCAACGTTTGGCTTTGTTCCTTAGGGCTCACGTGACCTTAGTGAAGTGTAAACTGCCTGAGTCTCCATTTATTGTCTTTTAAGCCCTTTTAAGCAAGGCAGGCAAATCTTTCCTGAACATCATTCCAGAAGGACGGGAGGAGAAATGTGTGAGTTGTTAGTGTGCTTGCTGCTGATTCTCCCTTTCCCACAAGACAGGATAAGAGACGACTCTAGAAGGCATGCCATAGTCCCTGTGAGGTTCAGCATTAGCTTCAGGAGTGCCGTCAGGCTATTATTCCCAGACAGTGACCCCAGCAGAAACGACCTTCTCAAATGTACCCAGCAAAGACCTGGCCGGGGCTCCTTACTACAGCACCACTGTTAAGCCTAATCACTTCAGAGGCAGGTGGATCTCTGAGTTGGAGGCCGGCCTGGTCTGCCTAGTGAGTTCCAGGATAGCCAAGGCTATGCAGAGAAACCCTGGCTCCAGAAAAAAGTAAAAAGAGAAGGTGCCTCAGTGCCTGGGAAATCCAACGTGTTAAGTCATAGTGCATTTTAACTCCCACATTTTCCTTTCTGTTTGTCCTGCGAGACCTTCGGCAGCAGAGAGATTGTAGGCAGAGATAGTGACCTGGGTCTTTTCAGCTGGAAAGCCCAGCGTAGACCAAGGCGAGAGACACAGTCATCTCTACTCCGCTCACTTCACTGCTCAGACAGTGATGGCGCTTACAGGGCTGAGGCCAGAGGAGGTTCTTCTTAAGAAAATGCCACAGAGAGAGTTGTGTTTTTTGTTTTTTGTTTTTAAACTCTAAAGGCCAAGTTCAAGTTCTAGGGTATCTATGTGGAGTTTCCCTGTCCTTCCCTAACACAAACAGAGACCTGATTGACTTCACTTTGTGCTGCTTGACTTTCAGTTTTTCACTTGACTGTTGCGGCAGTTGGTCACAAGCTCTGTAAGCTCGGGGCTGCAGCCTTCTTCCTGTCATTGTTGAAGACCAAGGTCTTTGATTGTTTCATGGCTGATTAATGCTAACAGATGACTGCAGAAGGGAGTATGCATGTCTGCCTGCCACTGTGCTTTCTTGTAGTTAGTGTTGTTTCAGAACTTTCTGTTTATTTCAGAGATACTTCACTAGGCACTGAAAGTGATGTTTGGTGCATCGGCTAGGAGCTTTCTTGACTTTCTTTTTTCTCCCATTTCTCCAAACATGGAGACAGTCTAGCAGAAAGGACAAAATGAGGGAACAGACAGACTTTGAAATGTACTGTGGTGACCCTGGGCAAATGGCTGTCCATCTACAGTCTTAGTTTTCCATCAGTAATAATATAACATCCAGAGCTTGAGCTAGCTCATACAGCACTTCTGTGTGAGTTAGAAACGGAATACTTTTGGCCCGTGGGACTGTAGTCTAGCACACTGAATGTCGGCTTGATTTGAATCTCCACTGGCTCCCTTAGCTGGCACATCCTCTAAAGATCATCCCAGGCAGCCCTTCCTGACAGGGCTGGCAGGAGGTGTGTGGGAAGAACCTGACTTGCTTTTGTGCCTGATATGAAAATAATTCCATGCTACTTACACTGCACATCCTCTCTTCCTCTTGCTTCATCACTAACCCCTGCTTCTCCTTATTCCAGGTTCTTTAGCTCACACTGTAGAGCATCATAGACCACAGAGAATCATTACCAAAGCACTTCCTGTGTCTTTCTGTGTCCTCTACTCTATCCCCACATCAAGAGCCTTTCTTCTCCTCCTTCCCCCAAATAAGTTTGTCCTGGAAAGAAGTTGATCTCAGCAGTAGAAGCATCATCTTTTAGTGATAGGCTAACAGGTCTCTTCTTATAGAGAGCCAATTCATATTAACACATGCATGTTAACATACAATGCACGCTAATATGCATATGTTAACACACATGCATGTTAATGCACATGGGAGATGATTGGGAAGTGTAGACTAATTTTCTGGCCACAGAGATTTTGCTCTTTCTAAGGCAGAACACGAGCTCCCCAGAAGGGCAGTTATATTACTGTCTGCAGGAGGTCCTCCTAGGACACACAGCATTTTGATAATCTTATCCATAACAGACTAATATAAACCAATATGCTTTAATCCAGGCAATGTACACATAACATTACCTTTGCACTGTCAATCCTGATGCTTGCACAGGCCTGATTTATAGTTGCCACCCCCTTTCTTAAGAGAATATTTAGGATTACTCACACGTCCTGAAGCTCTCATTTGCAGAATATAGGAGAGCAGAGTATGGGAGGAGAGCAGATGCTAATTTCATCCTAGAGACTTGGTGTGCCCTGGGTCCCAAGCAGGAGCCACACCTTGACCAAGGTTTCAAGACACTAGGATTTCCCAACCTTGACTCCATGGCTTGAGAGGATTGCTAGTGGAAGAGAAGACCATAGAACCTTCTCCTGTGGTGACAGATATCGTTTAGAGGTTGGAATTTTAGATGTTGAGTAGCCCAAGGGAACCAAGCACATTGTGAATAAAGAAATGAGAGGTATACTCTTCTTATTCATTTTGGTTAAAATTGGACTCTTTTTGTTAGTCTTTTATCAGCATAGCACTGACTCAGTGCTGGGTCAGGAAGGTAGATGGCCTATATTTGTATCTTATTTCTCTTGCTGCAAGGACAAGAGAAAATTATATTTTGATGTCTCAGATTCCTTTTCAGTAAAGTGTGGGTAGTAATTTGGGTATCCAGTTAATCAGACTACCAGAAGGGCTGAATGAAATGATGGAGGTAAAATGCCTGGCATATTGAAGAAGTACTCATAGATATTAGCTGGCCATAACTGATGGACACACAGGCAAGGGGATTCTCTTCTAGCCTGAGGAAACATATGTTTATTTGAAATACAATTTCTTGTTAAATGTTTGGTTGGAACTGTGGAGAGTCCTTGGCTTTGCAGCATTGCTGGAGTGTAAGGTTGTGGATCTAATTCAAGTTTTTAGTCTTGAATCCAGAGACCTGGCAAGTAGCTCAGATTCAGTCTTTACTAGACTAAAACTCTGGGCACTTCATGTAGTAAGAGCTCTTTACCTCAGTTCCCTAATCTGTAAAGCAAAAGGATTCATAAGCTTAGCTTAGATTCTTTCCAGACTCAAAGCTGCGGGGGGTTTTTGTTTGTTTGTTTGTTTGTTTCTACTTAGTGTTCTTGGTTCAAGAAGAGGCCAACTTGAGTTCAGAGGAAGGCTTGGTAGTTAGTCAGAGCTGGAAGTCCTGGCTGAGGCTCTTCTCAACTTTTGCATTTGATTCAGCAAACTAAGGGAGTGAAGTTAAGGGTTCTGTCACCTTGGGCTTCTACATCTCTGCCTGGGTGTGTGGCCTCAGGCTTTCCCGACAGTCAGAAGAGTGTTGCCACTCATTCTGTACTAAAGCTGTAAGCCTGGCTGTTTGTCCTTCCTGTTGCCTCACTTCTCTTGTTTCCTAACTCCCAGGGAGTTCTGACTCCAGAGCTGACCATTCTGAACACTGCTCTATTGATACTTAATCTCCATCCTGAAGGCCCTGTCATTTAGTCTGTGGAGATAAAACTAGTCTATGTAAAAATTAGTCTGTGTATAATAATTTTCTGGAAATAATGGACCAAATAAGTGAGTAGGGTGAAATAGATGAAGTCCGTGAGGCCATGAGCCATTTATGATTAGAAATTCCTCTACACTAGTCAACTGGTTCCAGAGGAAGTTATGACCATACTTTGTTTTGTGAAGAGCTAAGTAGTGTTTGATCTTGTTTTGTGGTATACATGTTACTTAAGAGGAAGACAATGCATGCAGCACTGATTTGTGTCTTTCTAAACAACTCCCCTGGGATAGTCTAAGCAATCTATTCTGAGAGTCATGGCAAATAGGCTGTCCCAGTGTAGGCTGAAACGGGCAGCCCAGAAGCCAAGGAGTCGATTGTGAGATTGTGAGGTGTACCAGGGATCATTCCTCTTGGGTTCCATACTAAATTAGTTTTTCTTCTCCTTACCATGATATAAAGTACTTGGCAAAAATAACTGAAGAAATGAAGAGGTTATTTTGGCTCACAGTTCAGAGGAACAGAGTCCATCATGCCAGGGAAAGCATGGCGGCAGGAGAGTGAGGTGACATTGAGTCTCTCAGTCAGGGAGCTGAGAGAGATGAGTGGTGTGTCCTACTTGCTTCTTCCTTTCTAGTCAGCCAGGATTCCAGCCAATGGGGTAGTGCTGCGCACATACACCACAGATCTTCCTTCCTCAGTTAAATCTCTCTGAAAATGCCTTGTAGACACAGCTAGAGATGTTTCCTTCTGACCATTCTAAGTTGAGTCAAACTGACAATGAAGATCAACCCCTGCATATACCATTACAGACATTCATGACCCTAGCAGACTCAGATGGTGCTGACATTGACTTTGGGGATTGTGGAGTCAGAGGGTCTGGGCAAGTGTGGGTGTCTTGTCAGTCTGCCTGAGATGACACTTTCCAAGGTGACTCCTTTCATGGTTCATGCTTGTTCCCTAAACCATCAAAGATAACGAACAGTGTTTTTAGGCAGCTGTCCTAATGTTTTGAATGTTTGCCTTTTCAATGTGCCTCAAATATTTCTCTGACTGCTTAATCATTCCCCCCCCCCCCACCTCTGTGTGTGTGTGTTTTAACATATGCAGAAGTCTGACAGAATAGGTCGGGTTTTTCTGGAACTCATTGTGTTTTCAGAGTAGTCTCAACTTATGTCAAACCTCCTGCCTCAGCTTGACTCTTAATTCCCTAAAGATAACTCCACTTCGAATCAGACTTTGGTAGCAGACATTTGGATAATGCAAATATCTTACCCATCAACTACAGAACCTGAATGGCATTGAGTGAGGCAGTGAGACATTGATCAGCGAAGCGTACATATGTTCACTCATGGTGGGAGTGGGTAGTTTCTGGATGACCTCTGGATTCTCTCTGCTCTTTTAGCCAATGTCTGCTTACTCCTCTGTGATATGTTAGGTAACTCTTCTGAAATTCTTCTGTTTTTATTCCCAAGAGTGGAGCTCAGCAGCTGTCCACCTCTTGTTTCATCTTTCTCACGCTTACTTAGGTGATGTCCATACTGACCACTGATGCGATTACCTGCTCTTTGTTGGGCTCTATACTAGCAGAGGGATTTGAGGAAGATGTGTGTGCCCCTCATCGCAGACAGGCCAGTCAGTCAACATTTCCCTGTGTCTATCTTTTTTCAGTCTATCTTTTCCTGTGTGTGTGTATTTTTTTCCATAACAATTTCTTCAACTCACCAATGGATAGACTTTATTGAGAATCTACTACATCTCTGTGAGCACATGTTAGCTGCTCTAGTTATATTCATCCCCAATACCGAAGTTTTCATGACCCTTTTTATTGCTCATTTACATTTTCTCTAATCAGGACCACATGGTATGAGAGAGTATAACTTAAGTATTCATTTCTGCTATATGATACTGTACAGGGTTTCCAGATGCTCATCCCCAATATCAGTAGTCTTTACACTATTAGTTACATTATTAGTTTTTAAATTCTGCAGAGTCCAGTGCGGAACAAAGTGGAGTCTTAAGCTAACCCACATCCTCCCCCAAGCATTGTACAGTGGTGTTGAGTCACTGCAAGGGAAAGTCCACTTCTCGAGTGCTATTATGGTTATAAAAGGCGTGAATGCCACAAACCCTTTCAGAAAGCACTAGAACCTCAAGGGTCTGCGTGTTCTCTGCAGAGCTATACAAGAACAGGGCTCCACAGAATCGCCAGACTTTTACAGCCTTCTGAGTCCTTGACCTCACTCCTGCCTTGGATTCTGAAGAGGAGGAAGGAAATTTCTAAACTTTGTAATGAAATAAGAATGGGTTGGTGGAGTCTTGGAATTATCCATTGATTAGCACATGTCACACAGGGAAACCACTGCAAAGCTATTTCTCTTATCAGATGGCTATGTGGGTTGGAAATAAAATTAAGAACAATGGTGGCAGTGTTGAATAGGAGCAGGAGGACAAGGATCCAAATTCAACATCAAGGAGGAGGCGAGTGAGGTGTGAAGTCTTGAAGCAGATAGTTGAAGAAAGGGAAGGAAGGAAATGTGGGCAGAGGAAACAGGGCTTATTGGTGGTGATGTGATCTCTGAGAGTGAGGTGACTTCACCTCTGTGCAGTGTGTTGAGGAGTGATGGGCAGAGGAGGAAGCTGGGCTGTGTGATTTGATGTGTGGCTGCAGAGAAGCTTATCATAGTCAAGATCTGAGAGAGGGGACAGTGTTGCAGAGTAGCCACATGTGTGGAATTTGACTTGGGCCACAGAGTAACAAATTGAATGTACTCAGATTTTCCTCTGCATGTTAGTTTCCATCATATTAAATATGGTACCTCAGATATTACACAAGCTGCGGTTTCCCTTCTTAGTGTGTATTACTATAGTTAGCCCATTCTACGTTTGTCTAACTGGTCTCACTCATCTACACTATTGTGTTCCACAAAGATGGGGATGGTATGTGTTTCATTCTCGGTCCTATCTCATGACCTGACATGGCTTAATAGACATTTGTTGAATGAACATACATATTAAGTAAACATCCCCCAAGCTTAACATGCTGACACATGCCTTTAATCCCAGACTTAGCTGGAGGCAGAAGCAGGCGGATCTCTGAGTTCAAGGCTAGCCTGGTCTACTGCGCTAGTTCCAGAACAGCCAAGGCATACACAGTGAGATCCTGCCTTGAACAAAAGGTAAATATTCCCTGACACTGACTATGAGCAGGGGCTAAGATCATAATAGAGGGATGGTGTGGCAAGATATATGCAGATTCTTCCTTCAAAGTGACTTACAGAAGTAGTAGAACAGTGTAGAAAAAAGTAAGACACAATGCATAATGAACCTAGAGAGCAACCAAGATGCTCACCAAGAGATGGTGATGGTAGACCTAGTCTGCATCTCTCAATGACAAGGACTGTAAACAAAATCATTCATTTAAAAAAATCCTTTTAGAACAAATCTTGAAGAATGAGAATTCTTTCTCTTACAGACTGAGATGATATCAAGGAGCCAGAAACTGATGGAGGAAATGAAGAACATTTAGGGAGGAGAGAATGATGTTAATAAATTCCTTGCTGCTGAACACCCCAGAAAGTGGGATCACAGTCTGGGATATATCAGGGCCAGAGAGAATGTGGACCATCTTATTCTTGAGTATATATATTCATATGTATATACACATATATATTCATATATGATGTATGGAGTTCTTGGAGAGACATATATAATACACTGGCGTTCTCAGAGAGGCAGTTACCGTGCTGGCAGCCATGGAGCTGATTAATGCTGGACAGATTACTTAGACTATGCGGTCTCTGAGAACTCCATGGCAGAGCACCCCATGAAGTGGGTTCTATGATTATCAGCAGTCAAGGAAAGTGAGCCTTTGAAGGGTAGGAAATTCACCTAAATTCACACTGTGTCTGATGAAATGAGGCAGGATTTAATCCTAGGATTTTGATGATTTAAAGCACCAGCTCTTCACTGCTTCCTGTTATGTTCTTTCTAGGTCTTTCAAAGAGGTCTTGAAAGCTGTTGCTAGGAAACACAGGGTAAGGATCATAGTACAGAAGCCAGCTGAGGAACTGGAGATTTTTGTTCTGTGATTTAGAATCGCAAGGCAAGGAGGTGCTTTTCTGTCACACTATGAAGTTAACATCAGTAATTCTGTTGACCTGAGCAAACTTTTATTTGTTTATTTATTTATTTGAATTAAAATATTTTAAAAAATTACACGGGAATGCTTAAATATCACTCTGAGAGGAGACGACTCATTCAATTGTGAATTCACTTTAGTCAGCTTTACCTGTAAACTTGGTTTGAATTTCAAGCACACTGATTGTGATCATCTGTACATATGAGCCATAATAATATCTGCTAACACAGACCCCGTGCTATATCCAGTCAGGCCCAGCCTGTGTGCATATCCCTGTGTATTTTCTTTCCACCCTTGAATAGAGTATGTCCTGCTTTTATTTCCGTGTTATAGGTGGGGAACTAGAAGTAAAAAGAGCTGAGAATATTGGTTAATGTCAGAAAACTAGTAAATGATGGATCCCATGTGAGCAGTCTTAGCCAGCTATAAGTCTTGAGCTCAGGCTGAGCCATGGAGAATATTAATGAAGTAAATTTTCAGGGTCTCTGTTCAGGAGTGGGAGAGACATAGGTTAGCATGTTTTAGTTACTTCTCTCTTCTACCCAAGATATGCTAAGCTGTGGCATTGTTTTTATTTCTGAGAATTTTTCTTGATCTGGTTTAGAGACTTAGAGAAGTGTGGGAAATTCTGTCACTGTCTGCAAACCCTCTTGCCGCTTACCCTTAGATTTAGCCAGTTCTTCCAGTTGCCAGCTTCAGTGAAAGAGTCCATCCTGTGAGATGTTATATGGACAGGGTTGTCGATTTCTGGGCTTTTGTTTGCAGCGAACTGTCTGAAGGCTCCTGGGCAGGGATGCCTTTTGATGGATTTGCATTTCACTGGGGTATATACAAATACACCCCTGTCTCAGCACCTTGTAGTAGTCATTTCCTCTGTCTAAGGTGTGGTAGATTGTATCAGAAAGAAAAAAAAGGAAAGAAAGGTAAATTTTTTAAGAACGCTTTCAAGTGGTAGATTGAAGTACCAGAAAGCAAAAAGGAAAGAAAAGTAAATTTTCATGAAAGCTTAAGTGTCAAGGAAGAGACTAAAGGCAATATTGACAACAATGACAAGGCCCTGGGGTAAGGGCTCCCAGCATCATCAGTCACTCTCTAGCTGCTGAAGGATTTTCAGTATCCTACAATCGCTGTGACATTTGAATGCCAGTGGAGTTTCCCTGTCTTCTGTTGCTAATAACACAGTGCCACAGGCTGGCTAATTTATAAATAAAAAAGGGTTGCGTGGTTCACCCAGTGATGGGTCTTCATGCTTTCAGGGTCCCTGGGTGTAAAGGTCATCCCATGGTAAGAGACTAGAATAGAACAGGACAGACTAACCAAAGTGGCTTTTATATCGCACAGCCTCTCCTGAGATAACCTATCAACCCCTCCGTCCATTGATCAGATGAGTGTATTGGGTTAGTCATGAGAGCAGAGCCCTAATTACCTTCTAATGGCTTTCACTGGCCCCATCTCTTAATATCTTATTATGAGAAATTTTGACATGAGCTACACATCAAATTCAAGTCACAGAGGTCAGCATTTGGCTACCACAGCTAATGCCCATGGGATGGGCATCCAAGTGGCTCTAGACTCAGGCAGGTGTAAACAGATTTTTGTGGTAGCTGATGCAAGCAGATGGCTCAGTTCCTATTTTAAAATTAAAGTACTGTCAAGTGCTAAGGGACTCCAGAGCCACACAAGGATGGAGTGTGCTTGTGCGGAGCTGTTTCCGGTCATGGCTTAGCGAGTTTAGATACGGTGTGAGCACTGAGGGTGTGCAGCACAGAGGCTGAGTGTGTTGTGAGCAGGGAAAGGAGGGGGCGTTGTGGGGTTCACTCCTTAATGTAAAGGGGTGCCACAGGACCCCAACCCCAGCCTGGTTTTTCCTTTGCTTCAAAGTTCTCCCAACTCACATATATCTAAATCTCACCTGATTGCACCTCATTTCCACCAAACAGTTGACTCTCCAGTTCCTTTCTATTTCTCTCCTTCTGGAGAGCAGGGCTGCTGGGTCTCTCCCTTGGTATTTCCAGATGTAACACAGCACAGGATGCTCGAAAGCCTTGTGGGTAGAGAACTCTTCTCTAGTCTGCATCCAGCTTCTTGCCAGGTCGTGGGTATCTCTACCCACTGTTTTTTCTCTTTTTGACACAGAAAAATCACACCATGTCTGCAGAGTTTGTCCTTTCAGGAGTCATGACATGGGCCACTCAAATGCCTTCTGTTGTTCTCATGACGGCCTGACTAGAGGGACCATTTATTAGTAACTTATTTATGGCTGGGACATAGACCCTCATATAAGCAACTTACGAGGTGGAGTTGTTTGGCTTACAGTTTAAAGGGTGTCAGTCTATTTTGGCAGAACAGTTTAGAACATGATGGACCAGGAAGCAGAGAGAGAAGGGAAATACAGGCAGTCTGTAAAAACCATGCTCCCAATGACATACTTCCTCTAACTAGACCCCGCTACCTGCCACTTACCACCCCATAATAGTGAATAATGCCTTCATGTTGTGAATATATCGAGAGGAATTAAACTATTGATTAGGTAAGGACCCTTCTGGTCCAGTTATCCCTTGAAACCACACACACACACACACACACAGAAGGAAGGAGGGAGGGAGGGAAGGCAGGTAAGAAAGGGGGAGAACTTCATCAATCCCCTGTAAATTTCTTAGTCATATCCAGTTGAAAGAGAGACCACTCTGAGTGGTCTCTCTATCCTTCAGTCATGTGACCTTCATTGTTGTAATGAGGTAATGTGAGTGCTTGCCCTCCAGGAGTTGAACCAGCTGGAGTAGAAAAAGCAATTTAGCCTGGGTTGCCTGAGTCTGTATTGCACAAGTCAGGACGCTTTCAACTTGGCTGATTTCTTGACTTGGCTTTCTGGAGCCAGCAAGGAAATAAAAACAACCAAAGGAGAATGTCCACCTGTTTCACTGCTGCTTCTCTCCTTCCCCTCCCTTTATGGACCAAAGCCTACTCTTAACCAAGCAAGCTTCTCATTCCCATGCTTTCCATTGCACCATTATGATATGGGTGTTAGGCTTAAAATGAATGTTAGAGTTAAAATGGCAGGTCCAGAACATCGGGGGCTCATAGCTGAGTATGAGAAGGCCAGGCTACTAGCTAAGAAGGGCCCCACTCAAGCACACAGGAAACACCACTGTCTTCTCACCTAGTACACTCAAAGTTTTGTATCTAATGCATCTAATTGTGACAGATTTAATTGTGGGTAAGGATAGCTTCTAGAAAAGCCTTTGCCAATTCCAGGAAGGAGAGCACCACAGACCACCCAGGAGTAGGCAAAGGTCAGAGGAATGGTCATCCAAGACTTGCAAGTCCAGATAGTAGAGGCAGCCCTTGATTTTTGCTGTTTGGAGCTGTGTGCCTTCCACCACTGAGAGTGAATGTATTTTCTTGGCTGCTGAAGAAGTTTGGTTACTGGTGCATCGCACCAGGCCTAATGTGAGTTCTTCTCCTTTGAGAGCACAGGAGCTAAGACTACCATGGCTGTGATGGGCAGGAACTTGGAGAAAGAACAACTCATCCCTAACACCAGCAAGAATGCCATTCTAGCTTGGTTTCTGCCTCCCAGGCATCTTTTCCTTTTCTGGATCTTCCAATCAGCATCTAAGTATGAACCTATCTGAAAGAAGTCTCGTTTGAACTCCCTGAACTGTAGCTCCTTTTCTCTGCTCTCCTTTGCAACTAGGTTCTTCAAAGGTCTTATCTCTCACTATCATCACTTCTTTTTATCACCCTGTCTCCCGAATGCATTGCTATGGAGTTTCTTTTCCCTTCATAACTCGGAAAACAAAACAAGAAGAAAAGCAGACTTGCTTTTGTCAAGGTCAGAAGTCACTAGGGTGAGGATTTTTTCATCTTTGCTCAGATTAGTCAAAGCTTTTTTTTGGACCCATCACACTGTCATATTTTAATCAAGAGCTTTAGGCTTCACTAAAAACATCTGTTGATTTGGGCAATAATATCATCACGCTCTCAACCACTTAACCGCATTCTGAACCCTATGGTCAACTCTCAGTTTTATTTCCCTTAATCAGGCACATTCCGTACAGTGAATCTCCCTCTGGATACGGTATTGCTGCCTTCTCCAGCCTCCGGGGCACTATTTTCTTTCCCGTAATGAGTGGGAGGTAGCTCTCGCTCTCTTTTTCTCTCTCTCTCTCTCATCTCTCTTCCACATCTCCAGTGTTTGTTGCTATTCACTTTCAGGTTTAAAGATGCCATCGCTTTCTTGTCTTGACTTTGTTTCAGGGTCTCGCTGTGCAGCTCAGCCAGGTCTCGGATATGTGGGGGTCGTCTGTACAGATGTGATCCCATCTGACTTTGTCTCTTCTACCTTCTCTGACGTTTCTGTACTAGGTGATACCCTAATATTTTGTGCACTCCATTTTGGCCACCTCCTGGCTTGTCTTCTTCTTCCTACCTTGCTCCTCACATTGATTACGCAACAGCCGCAGCTATTCCTGTGATGGCCTGTGGGGCCATCCAGGACCCAGTCTGGTTTAGTCTCTCATGTCATTAGTTAGCATACCATTCAGTGCCACTTAGCCACGGTGGACTGCCCGTTCCCTAAGCACACTATAGAGGTTGCTATTCTGCTTCAGTGTCTTTGCATATGATATGCCCTCCTGGGATATTCTTTTCTTGGATTTCCCTATGGTGTCACTTTATGATATCTGTGTTTAAGCTTCCCTTTAGGGTATTTCCTGATAGCTTTTCCTAAGCCCAACACCACCACAACTGCTATTACCCCTTATAAGTCCTCTTTGCTCCCCTGAGTCTGTTTTTCTTTATTCTTTAATACCATATATCTCCTTGTTTTCTGTTTCATTTACTTTAAGGCATTACCTTTAACATCTAAACAGTTATATTATAATGCATATTAGTTATTTGGTGAATGAAAGAATATTTGAATTAATTGCTAGCCTTATCAGCTATGTCAATGATGTAGTTTTTGAAATGCCCTGATGGCTGTCATCAATCACAAGAGATAAAAGAAAGAAAAATGATAAAGGCTTTCTTTGACATAGAAAGATGACAGAAAAAAAACCGTCAAAATGTTCCCACATGGACCAACATTTGTTAAATCACGCTGTTTGAGTCACTCACAGCAGAAGCAAACGGCCAGCTTACAGCTTGAGGAGTTCTTCCCAGGGACTTGTATTCAGGTGTAGCCGGGACCCTGACTTATGCTGTAGAAAAGAACTTCAAGGTAAGTCAGTGTGAAGGGAAAGGTTGGTTTATTACGTAAAGGACTGTCAGTTCACACTCAAAGGGTGGGTGTAGCTTCTCAACAGAGGGGGGGAAGGAGAGGGGAAGGGAAAAAGGAAAGGGAGAGGGAGAGAATGGTTAAAGTATCAAACAGAGACATCAAACACAGACATATATGATTTTGTAGCTTTTGAAGTTATATTGTTCAAAGGATGTAATATGTATCTGAGTTTAAAATGTTACAGTCATTGTACAGATAGGAAAGGAGAATTGATAAAATAACACAGGCAAAAATAGGACAAAGGAATTCTTTTTATGCACGGGTCCCACAAAGTCAAGACATGATTTGACTCTAAACATGATTCACCAGAGTTTTGTTTGTGAGATTTTCAGCCATTGGGAGACCTAAGCCAGATCCAGGGAAATGATAGACTCCAAACCTTTTGAATGTCCCCCTAGTTTTTTTTTTCTGTCTTTCTCTCCTGCCTTGCTATGGAGAATATTATAGTCATAACACAGAGAATTTACAGTAACAAAGGTGATTTTTGAAGAATATTCAATAGTATAGGAAAGTGCTTACTATATAAAGCCAACAAAAAATGAAAAAGAATACGGAGCTTCAGGGTTTCAAGTCATCTGCCTGAGACTGAGGATTCATAGCCAAAGAATACTCTCTCAAAGACCCTACAGCAAGATTATCCTGACTTCAAATCAACTCTGTTGAGGGTGTTTTTTTTTTTATTTAATTTATTTATTTTTATCTCAATCACAGGTTGGGTACTTTGAATCTCAGGCGTAGCCCCCTCCCCCATTCCCTCCTACCCTCCCACTCCCTCCCTCATCTCCTTCTCCCGCGCCCCCTCCAAGTCCACCAACAGGGGAGGACCTCCTTCCCTTCCATCCAAC
>CM053759.1:26093195-26189781 GCA_028658305.1 Pachyuromys duprasi | reverse complement strand
AGAGAGATAGGTCTGAAGTTCTCTTTTTTTGTTGGGTCTTTGTGTGGTTTAGGTATCAAGGTGACTGTGGCTTCATGGAACGAGTTTGGTAATGTTCTTGCTGTTTCTATTTTGCAGAATAGTTTGAAGAGAATTAGAGTTAGCTCTTCTCTGAAGGTCTGGTAGAATCCTGTGCTGAAACCATCTGGTCCTGGGCTTTTCTGGAAGGGAGACTGTTAATGACTGCTTCAATTTCCTTGGGGGATATAGGTCTATTCAATTTTTCTACCTGATCTTGACTTAACTTAGGTAGATGGAATCTATCAAGAAAATTGTCCATTTCATTTAGATTTTCAAATTTTGTGGCATATGGGCTTTTGTAGTAAAACCTAATGATTCTTTGGATTTCCTCAGTGTCTGTTGTTATGTCCCCCTTTTCATTTCTGATTTTGCTGATTGGGATAGTTTCTTTCTGCCTTTTTGTAAGTTTGGCTAAAGGCTTGTCTATTTTGCTGATTTTCTCAAAGAAGCAGCTCTTGTTTTCATTGACTCCTTGAATATTTTTATTTGTTTCTAATTGAGTGGTTCCTGCCCTGAGTTTGATTATTTCCAGCTGTCTGCTCCTCTTTGGTGTATCTGTGTCTTTTTAGGTACAGGGGTCTTTTATGAGACTGTTTCTCCCACCAAGGACCATGTATAGATATAACCTAGAACCCCTGCTTGAATGTAGCAAATGGTAGCTCAATATCCAAGTGGGTACCCTAGTAAGGGGAACACGGACTATTTCGGACATGAACTCAATGGCTGGCTCTTCTACCCCCGCCTCCTGAGTGAGGAGCAGCCTTGCTAGGCCATAGAAGAGGACATTGCAGCCAGTCCTGAAGAGACCTGATAAGCTAGAGTTAGATGGAAGGGGAGGAGGTCCTCTCCTATCAGTGGATTTGGAAAGGGGCAGGGAGGAGATGTGGGAGGGATGGGGGGGGAGAGAGAGGGAATAAGGGAGGGGGCTATAGCTGGGATACAAAGTACATAACCTGTGATTAATATAAAATAAAGTAAAAATGTTTAAAAAAACAAAAAATGTAAAGTGAGTATATAAATAAACTTATTTTAAAAAAAGACCCAGAATTGCTAAAACAATCCTGTACAACAACAGATCATTTCGAAATATCTCCAACCCCTGATCTCAAGCTGTACTATAGAGCAATAGTAATAAAAACTGCATGGTACTGGCATAGAAACACAATGGTGGATGAATGGAATCAAATAGAAGTCCAGAAATAATCCCACACACTTACGGACACTTGATTTTTGACAAAGAAGCTAAAACCATACAATGGAAAAAAAGACAGCATCTTCAACAAATGGTACTGGTCTCATTGGATGTCTACAAGTAGAAAAATGCAAATAGATCAATACTTATCACCCTGCACAAAACTAAAGTCCAAGTGGATCAAAGACCTCAAAATATAACCACACATGCTACACCTGTTAAAAGAAAAAGCAGGGAAGAGCCTTGAACTCATTGGCACAGGAGACAACTTCCTGAACAGAGTATCAACAGCACAGGCTCTAAAATCAACAATCAATAAATGGGACCTCATGAAACTGAAAAGCTTCTTTAAAGCAAAGGACACTGTCATCAGAACAAAACAACAACCTACAGATTAGGAAAGGTTCTTCACCAACCCTATATCTGACAAAGGGCTAAGATCCAGAATATATAAAGAACTCAAGAATTAAACATCAACAAATCAAGTAATCCAATTTAAAATTGGGGTACAGAGCTAAGCAGAGAATTCTCAATAGGGGAATATCGAATGGCAGAAAAACACTTAAAGAAATGCTCAACGTCCTTAGTCATCAGGGAAATGCAAATCAAAACCATCCTGAAATTTCACCTTACACCCATCAGAATGGCTAAGATCAAAAACTCAAATGACAACACATGCTGGAGAGGATGTGGAGAAAGGGGAACCCTTCTCCACTGCTGGTGAGCTGGAAATCAATTTGGTGCTTTCTCAGACAATTGGGAATAGTGCTACCTCAAGACCCAGCTATACCATTCCTAGGCATATATACAAAATATGCTCAAGTATACAACAAGGACATTTGCTTAACCATGTTCGTAGCAGCTTTATTTGTAATAGCCAGAAGCTGGAAACAACCCAGATGTCCCTCAATGGAGGAATGTATACAGAGGTTGCGGTACATTTACACAATGGAATACTACTCAGCAATTAAAAACAAGGAAATGATGAAAGTTTCAAAAAAAAATGGTGGGATCTAAAAAAGATCATCCTGAGAGAGGTATACCAGGAGCAGAAAGACACACATGGTATATATTCACTTATAAGTGGATATTAGACATATAATATAGGATAAACATACTAAAATCTGTACACCTAAAGAAGCTAAGAAGAAGGAGGACCCTGGGTAATATGATCAATCCCAACTCAGAAAGGCAAACAGGATGGACATTGGAGGAGGGAGAAAACAGGGAAGAGGACAGGAGCCTACCACAGAGGGCCTCTGAAAGACTCTATCCAACAGGGTATCAAAGCAGATGCTAAGACTCATAGCCAAACTTTGGGCAGAGTTCAGGAGGTTGTGTGAAAGAAGGGGGAGATGAAGGACCTGGGGATGGGGGGAGCAGGAGCTCCCCAAGGAGAGCAACAGAGCCAAAGGATCTGGGCACAGGGGTCTTTTGTGAGACTGATACTCCAAACAAGGACCATGCATGGAGGTAACCTAGAACCCCTGCACAGATGTAGTCCATGGCAGCTCAGTGACCAGGTGGGTTCCCTAGTAATGGGAACAGGGACTGTCTCTGACATGAACTCAATGCCTGGTTCTTTGGTCATCTCCCCCTAAGGGGGGAGCAGCCTTACCAGGCCACAGAGGAAAATAATGCAGCCAGTCCTGATGAGACCTGATAGACTAGGATCAGATGGAAGGGGAGGAGGATCTTCCCTATCAGTGGACTTGGAGAGGGGTATGGGAGGAGATGAGGGAAGGAATTAGGAGAGGATGAGGGAGGAGGCTACAGCTGGGATAAACTAATTAGTTTTTAAAAGTGAATAAAGTATAATTTATTAAAAAATAATTTTAAATAAATAAAATAAATAATTTTTTTAAAGAATGTCATTAGGAGTCATTGTATTGCTATGTTCCTTTAGGAGAAAAGGTATTTTGTATTCCCCTAAGTCCCTGGGATATCTAGTCTCAGGTTCTTGGTCACCCAACCAGTATCAGGTAGAGGTTCCCTTTTGTAGAGTGGGCCTTAAGTCAAATCAGTTATTGGTTGGTTACTCCCATGAGCTTTGGGTACCATTTCACTAGCAGGTCTTGCAGGCAGGACGCTATTGTAGATCAAAGAGTTTGTAGCTGGGTATTTACCTTTCCCCTTTGGTGGTGTGCAGAATACCTTATGGTACCAGGAACACTAGCCAGGAGGGGTGAAGGCTCTACTCTTAAGGGTAGGCCACGTGCCCAGCAGCAGAGGCCAAGAGAAAATGAACTCAAAGGCATCTTTGGAGACTCCTTGTCTCATAATGTTGCGTCAGGGCTTTTCTCCCTTCCTTGTTTCCTTTTCATGGGATTCCTGAGCATGTAAATGAATGAGCCTCTTCCTATATCTATTTCTTGTACCTTCTCTTGGGCTGTTTTCTTTTTATTTACTTGTTTTGTCCTATTGGGATATGTTTGTTTTATCTTATTGTATTTTATTTTATTATTATCCCTTAGAAGACTATTTGCTTTCTAATGAGAAACAGAAAGGGGTGGATCAGATGAGAGAGGAGGAACTTGGAGGAGTAAAGGGAGAGGAAATTTTAATCAGGATATATTATGTGAAAACACAATAAAAGAAAAATAAAAGAATGTCATTTTAGTCCTGGTGGTAGAGACTTTCCCGTTTGTAAATGTAGGCAAGAGGCCTTAATAAGTCTTTTCTTGAGGTTCTCCTCTCAGAATTCTATTTATCTTATTTTATCTAATAAAAAATAGGTGGTTCTCTGGCCCTGTACAACATACAGTATCCATTTATGTGCTCGAGAAACATTTATTGTGTCACCTACTGTTTCAGTCACCAGGGATCAAACAAGAAAATCAAGCCCTTTCTTTCCTCAAGCCTAAACATAGAAGATAAAGTCAGTAAAGAATTTTAGGGAGCGCAAGCAGACAGAGATGCATCATCAAGCAGTGCTTCCCAGAGAGAGTGGAGAACATACATTGTTATTGTTCGACTTAGGTTCACTGCAGCCTCTCCCAAAGAATCAATTGAGCTATAATCAAATAAAGCAAGAGCACAAGCCCTTGACAGTTAGGGCTATTCCTGTCTACATGACCAGTATCTTCAAATAGACGGTGGACATTTTGAAAGGAGACCTAAGTTTCTCATAGCAACATAATGAACCTATATGGCACCCTATAAGGACCCAATGAGCACTTACCTGCATAGAAATACTAAGTTAAAAACCTACTAGTTGAACTCGTCATTTTTGTCCTCACCAAATATCTCTACTCTCTTCACTACCACGTTCCTCTAGGGAGACAAACACAGTGAATCTAAGATTGCAAGACGCTCTTGTCATAGCATCTCTCTGCAAACCTGAGCTAAGTTAATTGGAAACATGTGGTGCAGACAGCCCAGCTAACCAGGGAGAAGAGAACCCGTGTCAGAAAACACTGGCTTTTTTTTCTTTTATCTTATTTTTTATACATCTTCCTGGGAGAAAACACTACATCATGCCTTGCCACCTATTTGAAATCCAAAACTAATTACATTAAGAAGTGGACACAGACTCTGGCAAGAGAGTGCAGCAGATATGAGCACTTGCTACTAAGCTGACAACCAGAGTTAGATCCCAGAAGCCGCACTGTGGAAACAACTCTAGAGAGTTGTCCTCTGACCTCCATATATATACTATGGCACATGTTATGTACACGCACATACACACATGATACATACATACATACATACATACATACATACACACACACATACATACATACATACATATAGGTAAATAGATAGGCAGATAGATAAATGTTTCTTAAGTTTAAAGAAGTAAATACATAGACAGATTTTTTTTAAAGCAGTGCGCTCAATTTTCTGAGCTATTATTGTAGGTAACAAGAAAAAGTACCTTGGGGTGTGAGGTCTACCTGAACAGCCTGCTATTCATTATAGCAGAGACTAGTGTTTCCAAAAGAAACTTTTTCATTTGCTGTTTTATTGAAGTAACCAAAAAAAAAATGTTTTCTACATTTGGTTCTGGGCACTTTATAAGCTCACCTTAGGTAGACATAAAATCTGCCCCTGTTGAAATGCTGTCTGGCCAAGCACAGTCTTTCTCTCCGGTGCCCTGAGCAGATATAACACCTCCAACCCTGCAAAGCTGCTCACTTTTCCAGAGCAGAAGTCAAGCTCCTTTCTGGGACAACTTATCTGAAGTTTGAAGAGTGAAGAAATTCCCTTAATTGAATGCAAAAGCATACACTCTGTGAGATTGGGTTCTTCTGTAATAGGGTTTGTAGCAGGAAGATAAGGATTTATAGCCAATACATGACCAGTAAAATTATAAAGGAAAGTGAATCTGCTGAAAATGCTGAACAAATGGTCTTTCTGGGTCATGGTCCCTCTGGTGCTTCTGAAATGGCCTTTCTCAGAAATATGAAAAACTGAAAGGTTGCACTTAGGCTCCTTTGCCTAGGCCAAGGCACAAAATCTGAACTATTTTTGAGGGAGCCATGGCAAGAATAGTAAATGTATACTTCAGAGGGCAGTGTTCGTGTTGTTTTCCTTCCCTTTTCAAGTCAATTATAAAAATGTGGAGATTTGTCGTTGGAGGACATGATGAGTGAAGAAACTTGTCACCGGTGTATGAATCACTTTTTTTTTAACCATACTATGGCAAAATACCTGGCACAGCCGGGTACGGGAGGAACCGGAGATTTGCCCACAGCTTCAGTGATTTCAGTCCACACTCCTTAACTGCTGACTGACTGTACCACAGTGAGGTACACCGTCATAGAGGAAGAGAGAGGCGAGGAGGAGGCCCTCATCTCCTTGAGGAGCAAGAAGTAGAGAGCCATGCAGGGATGTGCCAGGACAAGACTCAAAGCTCAAGAACCCCAAGAACACTTCCCAGTGCTTCCTGTAGCTAAGCCCATTCATTTCCTTATGTCTCCTCCTCCTTGTCCACCCTCCCCTCCAGCACCTCCAGCTGGGGACCCAGCACTTAACATATCAGCCCATGTAGAACACTGCATGTTCAAGCCTAACACCATACCCGTGATGCTTGACACAACCCAGAGCAGAAACAAGAGGAGATAAATTGTTTTCTTTTCCCTGGGCTGTGGGAAATGAAGAGGCCGCTGGCAACAGCTGGATGCAACAGCGGGATGTTGACTGTTTCTCTGTGAATGTTTCATTTCCCTTGGAAACCATGGAACCCAAAGTGATTTAGTGTCTGACTTTCACGGACAGGGCTGTTTTCCAGAATCTAATCTCCAAGAGGCATTAAATCAAGAGAAGACCCACCTGGTTATAAAAAGCCTGAATGGCAAACGCTCTCTGAAGCAAACACTTGAGTCACTTGTTCACACGTGTGAAAGAGTATGAGGCAGATAAGTGTAACGTCCTAAGGGTCCTCAGGGAAACTGCTTTAATGAACAGAAATCATTTTCAAGCAGTAATCATTATCATACTCCATACTTGAAAACGTGCTTTTCTGAAAGTCGCCCTCACTCCACCCTGCCCTTCCCCACTTATATCTTAAATTATAAAACAGTTTAAACAGCTATAATTCCTGATCCAAAGAGCTCACTATATCACCACGAATAGTTTAAATCTTTTTCCTGGTCATCAAAGATAACACACACACAAACAAACAAAAGGACAAAAATTAGGCTGGAGAGAGGGATTTGGAAAAAGGAGAAGGGGGAAATGGTGCATTTTAATTTTTTTTAATGAAAAACAAAAGTCAGAAGTATGCAACCTAATTGACCTCACTTGGCAAGTGATCAAATAAAGAACTTCCTCATCCATTAAATCAGATCAAAGGAAGAGCCTGATTAACATATAAATATCTCAAATTACACTTTGGATACAATGACAAAACAGTCATAATATCATTTTCCCTCTGATTTTTTTTTTAATTCCAGAAAGTTCTTGACCTCATTTGAGTAATTTAACACTACAGGAACTTCAACATTCATAACCCCGAAACTAAATTTCCACTATCATTGGCCAAGGGATTTCTGTGATTTTTTTTCAATACTAAATATAGAAATTAGATTTATGCTACCATTTGGATTATTTTTCAATTTTTCATTTGTACTAAGCCTTAAAACCACTTTAAATGCCTCTTAATATTTTATGAGCAGCATTTAGTGCCCGAAAGTGCTCTCTTAGGTGTTCATGCAACTGATCTGACCCATATTTTAGAACAGTTCTAGCATGACTTTCCAAGGGTATTTTTGCAAATGGCCACCTTGAGCGTTGTTTTAGACTTCTTCACTTCCTTTGGTTTCATAAGGATAGATCAGCTCCAGGATAATTCTTTACCAAGGGAATAGATGAATGTTAAAGGGAAAGAACATCATTCTGAAAAGCCCCTTGTTCTTCCCTTTTACAAAAATTCTTTATATGGTTAAATCCATTGAGACTTGGAAAAATGATTTAGGGTAATAAGAAAATGTGTGGTTCGGAGACAGTACTGGCGTTCCGCATGAGGCTCCTCGGTGGTAGTGTGTTTCATTTGTGTTAAGTCCAGAAATAGTAGTAGTAGTAGTAGTAGTAGTAGTTGTTGTTGTTGCTGCTGTGTGTGTATGTGTGTGTGTGTGCTTTTAAAGGAAAATAATAATGCAGATAAAGAAGAGACAAGCCTTCCTGGTAGAGAAAAGCAACTACCGAAATGGAAGAAAGCAAGCTGCATGGGTTGGTGTTCTGTGATGCCAAGGGCAACCATCCTCTCTCCACAGTGATGGGAAGGCTGGCACAGTCTTCGATGGGGTAAACAGAGAGGCACTGTGTGTCCTGGTGACAGACAACCCACAAGAGAGGAAACAGATTATCTAGGCTGCTCCCTTGGGAGCCTGAAGTCCCATGCTTCTGTAAAATCACAAGTGTTTTGTATCAGGAATAGGACCATAGCCAAGAGCCTGTGAAATGACCTCAGATTATTTAAGTGAATATGTTGTAACATGGGTCTTTGAGGACGTCAAGGTGGCTGGGGAGATACTTGTAAGGTACTGTTTATCTTACAGGTACAAGGACCTGCCTTTGAGCTCCGCACTTATAAAAAGCCGGGTGTGGCAGCAGACTTGTATTCCCAATGCTGGGAAGGCAGACACAGGTGTATATCTGGGCATCACTGGTCAAACAGCCCATGCTACATCATAGTCTTCAGGCCAGTAAAGTGCTGTGTGAGGCAAAAAAAAAAAAAAAAAAAAAAAGTGAACAAGACCTGGGGAATGTACTAACACAAGTATACACACACACACACACACACACACGGTAAAGAAAGACTAGCATGAACTCCTGATAAATAGATAACAAGAAAGATAAGGAAACTAGAGATTGCTGAGCCCAGACCCATTCACTCACTGTAAGCTTGTCATCAGGATCGGTATGTTAGCCTACAGACAGTATCTCGGGTCCACTCCAGTTGATCTTGTTAAAATGTAAGTGCACCTGTCCTCTGGAGACCTCTTGAGTATTGGGAAGATGCCAGCTAGAGGAACCAGGGTCGCTTGAGACACTCCAGACAGGCAGCTTGAAATGGCATGCAGGCCTGAGTTGAAGAAGTTTATGTGTATGACTTATGAAAAGAAAAGGACACTTCAATCTGCTCTAAATCCAGGAAAATTGTCTTTGATTCCATGAGCAAGCCATTTAAGTCTTAAGAGCCAGGTCAAGAAGGCAGCCATAGCCCAGCAAATTATGTATATGAAGAGGTATAACAACCCCAGTGAGTCTAGGTATCAATTCAACATGATGGCATTTCATATATATTTATTGACTATCTACTCTGGTAGCTGTTGGGAAATCTATCATGAATACTTGTCATACCTCCTGTTGCATAACTATTTCCTCCTAAATTAAAACATTCCATCCTTCCATCCTTCAGGACATTTCTTAAGCAAGAAGCTAAACAACTCAAAACAGCTTCAGGAAGTTCTTGAAAATGACCAGATTCACTAAGCCCCTCCCTGCAAGAATAAACTATGAGAGCTGAGAGGACCCTTCAGGCAGAAGCAAGAACAATTGCAAAGAAGACCCTCAGACAAGCCAATCTGCAAAGAAGCCTAAGACCAGACCAGCTGCCTGGAAGAAGCAGAAACCAGATGGGCTGCCTGGAAGAGGTTTAGACCAACTGAGGCAGCTGGAAAGGCACTCTCCAAGCTGTTGAGCTGCCTGCAGGCTATGTAGTACGCTCCACGTTCCCAGCTTTGTCAGCTGTCACCCATGCTGGGTAGGATTTGGTGAAGCAGCTGTCTGTGAGTCATTTCTGCTCCTGTTAGTAACCCCTCACCCACACTCCTGCAACCCCAACAAAACTCATTGGTTGGGCGCATTGGACTTTGGTGTTATCTGTATTTCAGTCTGTCATTATTTCCCTATCTGAGGTGAGTAGACATGTGTGTTGCATCTCTTCAGGAAAAGTTTTATCACACAACACTCCTCCCCTGACTTTTCACTGTCTAGAGAGAGATACAAACAGATAACTTCAGTATGACATGATAAGTATTGTCATGATGATAAAAATCAAGACTAGTAAGATTTACACACCAAATTTTACCGTAAGAGCTGATTTAAAGACAGAGACTGTGATAAAGTAAGATACGGGGTAATGGAAAGGCATAGAGGAAGAGGGTTATAAAAGAACACTTACCTAAGAGGGAAGCCAGGTATAATGGTGCATGCTTGTAATCCCAGCAGTTGGGATGTGGAGTCAGGAGGATTAGGAGTTGAAGATGATGCTTGGTATATAGCAAGTTTGAGGCCAGTATGAGCTATGTGAGACACTGTCTAAAGAAATGATGACGGTAGGTAGGTAGGTGGATAGATGGATAGATAGATAGATAGATAGATAGATAGATAGATAGATAGATAGATAGATAGATACATACATACATACATACATATGATAGATAGATAAAATTTGAACACACAAAAGGGCTTGTTGCAAGAGTACTTTGTTGATCTATTCATTATTAGCTATTAGATTTTACTAGATACCTAAAATTGTTGCCAATAACCATAAAAGAGACTAGACAACAAAACACAGAAGAGCTATGCAAGAAGAATCCAACCAGTAAGATTCTCTTGCCTTCTGATTGATACTTATTTGACCACACACATTTCATTTAACTTGTCCCCAGATCCGATTTCCAGATTAAACACAGATCATTTCTGCCATGCAGAAATGTTAGCAAGGTTCTATGGGAAAAGAGAGTATTGTGTTATGCTAAGCAAATGGCAGCCTAACAGAATAAATTCAGTAAACTCATACACAAAAGTGTGTTGCATTGGAATCATTCTGAGTGAATACTTCCCACCATCTATGGAATGCCTCTCTATTCAGAGGCTCATCCTGTATTTATTAGTTTTTTTTAAGACCTTCCCTAAAGATGTTTGCTATGAAACCTTACAGTTTCTGGATTACTTCTTATGCCAGGCGACGGATTCATTGAGGCAAGGCAGGAAGCAACTATCTGTTTCATTACATCTCGAGTTACTTCACTTCTGGTTAATAATCAAATTCCCCCCTCCCCAGTTATATTCATTATTGTTTTAACTTTTGCCATATGTCATTGTTATCCATTTATTACATTTATTCCAATCATTCCTTGGAATTACAGTAAACCTCTATTGGCTGGCTCTTTTGAGAATACAATTTAGCTAATAGAGCCTTTAATGGCATCCTACAGAACATGACCATTCTATGCAAGGTAAACAAATATTCTACCACAAGAGAAGAAAGGGGAGAGAGAAAGTAAGGATGAAAACATAAGGCTAAGTTGAAGGATATTTTCCTCACTCAAAATAAATTTGAAAAGCATTTTGACTTTAGATCTTCACTAATGGGGTTCTTTGATACAAGAATATTCATGTAATTCTTTGAGAAAATAAATTGTCATCTAAAACACTTAGATGGCTAAAATATTTTTCCCAGCAGTCACCTAGCACCATAGATGATTACATTTGGTGGATAGTTTTAAGAAATTGTAGTATAGGCTATGTCTTATTCCAGGAGCAGTGAACTTCTCTGTCATATAAATGAACAAAGTTCACTGCACCGTGATATTTTTTTATAATTAATTTTGCCTGTGTTAATTTGCCTCCTCCTGTGTTAATTTGCTTGGGCAACTCAAAGAACCTGGGGAAATGCGAACGTTTACCAGTTGCTTTATAAAGGATATTGCAAGGGACAGAGATGGAGCAATAGAAAGGGCAGTGTGCATGGGAAATGGTGCCGGGTCTCAGAGTCCTCCAGGACCCTGTTCAGCTGTCCAGAAGCTCTTTGTCTTTTGGGGTTCTTATGGACTTCATGACTTAGACCGCTAGTAGTAGAGACCCAGGGGATGTCTAATCAGACTCTTCTTGCTCTCTTTGTGTTACACTGCTCCATCAGGGTTTGGAGCAGGACCCATAAAAAAATGCAGAGGGTCTTATGACCAACTATCAGAACAGGTTGGTTCAAAGAATCCCTGTACGGCCAGGCTCAAAACAAAAAAGGGGAAATTAACCAGCTTTAGGGAGGGTATTATGAGCCAGTAACTGTGAACAGAACCCACAACACTATGTATGAATAACCTCACAGGACGACAAAGCGTCTGTCTTATTCCCAATGGTGCTGGAGATCTCATTTGTAAAATATAAATAACAGTATGAATATTTTGTGTCCAGATAACTCATCACCAAAGTTTCATGATTTATAAGGTTTCCTATTACTGTTTTCAACAAAACATCCCCTCTAGGTATCCAAGGTACTTTTCTAGCATCCTCCCAGTTAATCATGTCACCCTTGGAAAGAAATGGACTGAACATCCCAGTGTCCTAATTTCACAAAGGTAGAAAAAAGAATTGCAGGATGAAAGGGTTTTTTTTTTAAGGTTACCTAAGATCCTACTGTGCTCGTGGTTTGGGAAGAAAGAGATGTCTGGCTTCTAGCTGGTCAGGAGAGCCTGTTCTTTCTGATTCAAACTTTCATCCAGAATATGAGACAGCAGGCAATTTAATATCTAGCATTGCCAATGCATCAAGCATGTGATAGAAGGTACAGACACATTAATATGCAAATATATGAATATAAAATGACTTTCTTTACTAAGCACAGTGCCTCCCACTTCTCAGAAAAAAATTATGTCTACGTGAAAAGAGAATAACGCAAGCTACTCAATTTATTCTCATTAGCATATGAGGGAGTGCATACAGCTATAACTCACTCTTGGGAATAAGTCTCAGAGGTTAGAGAGGAAGAGATTCACTGCTCCTGTGGATGCATTGTGCCAGTATGCTTTCTCCAGATATTAGCTCCCTGAAAGGATTCAAACATATAAGAAGAAATCCAAATAAATGCCTGAAAGATTGACCCCACAATACCTCAGTACTTAACCCTGTGTCATTTTCCTGTCCTCACTCCCATGCACTGAAAGCACCGTTAGAACTGAGCAGATGGGTCTATGTGGAAGCCAGGGCGTAGAAACAGAGCCTGTGATGCACCATGCTTAGTTGAAATCATGCACAGCTTTAGACAGAGCTCCTTGTGTCCAGAGGGAAACTGAGTCCAACCTGTTTTCCCCAGTGCCCCTGAAGACTTTGTTGTCCCCGTTCTGCACAGCAAAAGAAAGCTCCATCAGAAAACAGCTCTTAGCGAAAGGCAAGGAGACTGACAAAGGGTTTTATTTGATTGTTTCACTTGGTTAGTTTTAAATTATGGTAATTGCAAGCATACAGAGTAGAGAGAACAGTGTTATGAATTTCACAATAAAAGTTGCTGTAGATAGAAGTCTTTTTTTTTTTAACAAAAGCATTCTAACAAATGGCAAGCAACACGTCAATAACCCTTACTCAGGGTAGCCAGTCTTGATCACCAACTTGATAGTCTTTAAAAGCATCATGGGAACATGGCTGTGAGCGTATCTACAAGGATGTTTCCATAAAATAAACGTGAAGAGGGAAGACTCTCACACACATACCTGAATGTAGGTGGCACCATCCAATGAGCAGGGGTCCTAAGCTGAATTAAGAAGAGAAAGCAAGGTGTGTGCTTGCACTCATCTCTCTCAGCTTCCTGTCTGGGCCTGTGACCAGCTGTCTTCTGCTCCTGCCACCATGCCTTCCCTGCCATGAGGGTCGTAGCCCCTTGCACCGTAAGTCAGAATAAGCCTTTCTTTCCTCAGTTTGCTTCTTGTCAGGTACTTGATCACAGAAATAAAGGTAAAAAAAGAAAGAAAGAAAAGAAAAGAAAAATACATTACACCTAATAAAATCCACTTTTCTCCAAAATTATCTCATAATTTATAATTGCCATATAATTGTTACAAGTGTCCCCTGACAATCATGTGATTATGACATTCTCATTTTACAGATGTGATTTTTTTTACATAAAGTGAATAAATAGGCTCAAAAACACACAGATAATGTAAAGAATGAATCCAAGAACATCTTATTTCCAGTCTCAATCCCCTCTCTGAAACAGAGTTCATTAAAAATACTAAGTCAGAAGAAATATAAGAAACCCACTTAAGATTCTGTGACTTCTGAGCAGGGAATGATGGCTCATCTTCACTGTTGGCATGGCCAGACACTGTTGGCATCACCTAGGAGATACCTCTAGGTTTCCAGAGAGGTTTAACCAAGGAGGAAAGGCACATCCTAAATGTGTATGACACCATCCCATATGACAGGATCCTGCAGTACATAAAAATGAAAAATAAAAGGGGGGGAACAAGCAAGCTGAGCTCTGTCATCCATGTTCCTGTACGTCTTGACTGGAATGAAACTCAAGCAGCTGCCACTATTATGCCTTCCCCAAGGTGACAGATTCCATCCTTTCATTCCATGAGCCAAAGTACCCCCCTCTTAAATCACGTCTTGATGGGTATTTGGTCACAGCAATGAGTTAAGTAACCAGTATACCAAGAGTGTTCTCTCCCAGCATCCAGGGAGGCAGACACAGGTGGACCTCTGTGAGTTCAAAGCCAACCTGCTCCACAAAGCAAGTTCAGAACAGCCAAGGCCACGCAAAGAAACCCATTCTTGAAAAACCAACTGACCAAACAAAAAAGTGTCCTAATAAAACATCAAATAAATATTTAATATGATTGGGATTAAATCACCAATAAGTTCTCCTGTTACTGGGAACCCTTTGTA
The DNA here is from genome assembly GCA_028658305.1 of Pachyuromys duprasi. Taxonomy (NCBI): domain Eukaryota; kingdom Metazoa; phylum Chordata; class Mammalia; order Rodentia; family Muridae; genus Pachyuromys; species Pachyuromys duprasi. Next base: position 26,175,413 of record CM053759.1, on the reverse strand, counting down.
ATCCTGATTCTCTCTCTTTCTTTCTCTCTCTCTCTCTCTCCACACCTCTCTAGTTCATAGCAAACTTTCGTCAATACCACCTTTGTATATGAGTGAGGCTTGCCTAAGTATCTCATTCACATTAACCAGCCCCTTTGTCTCCATCCATAAAATTGATGGCAAAGATATATAGATGGAGAATACTGGGAAGATCCATGGGGCTCATCTCCTTGCATGGCTACAGCTACCTATACCATATCCCCATCTGAATGTCTCTGGGGAAACATAGAGATGGAAGCATTTTGCCTCATTGAATATTAGGGCAAGTTGTGTGGACACCATGATTCTTGAAGCATTATGGGCATTCACAGTGCATTTTTGCGTAATTCAAACGTATTCACTCAAGCCCTCTCCAACTACATGGACAGACATTTCCTCTTTAATTAAACAGATTAAAACCTCTCAGTTTCAGCCATTCCCTCTTCTTCCTCATACTCATGATCAGGGAGAACTCAGCTACTCTTCAGATTTCACTTCATACCCAGAAATGTTCACAGTTTCTTCTGAGTTCTGGGCATCTTTTCACAACACCTGCCAATGACTCCTGAAAATATTCCAGATGGACATAAGTATGCTCCAGATCTTGACAGCAATAGCATCACATAGATCTACTCACTTAGCCTGAGTTAGGCAAATCTGTACATGTGTGTATGTGTATACATTCAAATATACCTTGTGTGTCCCCCACAGGAAAATAAGCAAATCATACTAAGGCAAAAAAAAAGAAAGAAAAAGAAAGAAAGAAAGGTCTTATCATCCAAACATCTCTGAAAATGTAAGATGGCAAAGCAATGTCTAGTTCTCCCATCATGCAGACCAAGAAAGGAGAGAGACGGCTGCAAGAGCAGATCTAATGCCAGACCCCAACAAGTTAGAAAGGAATTCAAGCTGGTGTGTTTGTGTGCATGTATGTGTGTGTCCTGGACCTCCAATATCCTCTTCAAAGACACATCCAGAGTGACCTAACTTCTTTTCACTAGGCCCTTCCTCTTAAAGATTCTGCCACCCCAGAATAGTCCCATAAGCTGGCAACCAAGCCTTTGACACATAAGTCTTTGTGGGATACTCACACAAACTTGTGTTATAAGATGAATATGTTTTGACAGTCTAAGGGACAGCATGGGTGGTAATGGCTGCAGTAATTAATTTGATTTTGGCAATCATTACACAGTGGATACATATCAAATCATCACACAGTACAGCTTGTGAACAATCTTGATTTGTCAAACATTTGTCAAAAGAATAAAATAATATTACTTGGGAAGCAATTCGGAAGATGAATTGGAGGAAGACAAGATGAGATTTACTCCAGATACAAAATGAGAACAGGAACGGCAGTACCAAGGAAAAGAGAATCGCCTTCCCACTGTAACTTCTGCCACAGTGTCCCTGCTCCTGGGATTGGATGTTGACAGTCATTAGGGAAGACACTAGAACACAGTTCATGAGCTACAGATCAGCGTGGTTTGGTCATTTATCAGCTAGTGACTATGAGAGAGTAAAAGTCATTCTCGGATTACCAACCCAATCAAGTGCATGCTGTGGGTGTCCCTGGCATCACACAGAAAATGAAGCAAGTTGAGGGATACAGCTAATGAAGCAAGTTGGAGGGTGTGTAAGTTACCCCAGGGCAGACCTTCAGGAACATCAGCAGTCTGGAGAAGATGCAGGCTTGGTGGTTGCACCTTTAAGCTCTAGAGAGTAAAGCACAACTCGAGGCTGACACCAAGGGATTGTTGCAGGGATGCCTCAGGAACTGTCACTCACTGGGCTCCAAATAGTTCAGGTTTCTACTTTTTCAGTGATCATCAGCCTGGTGCTCCATGAGACAAAAACATTGAAAAAAAATTTTTTTTAAGTCAGAGAAAAAGCTAATCTAGACCAAAAAGGCATCCTTCCTAGGTTGGAAAGGAAAACTTAGGAGGATATGGCTCTATGGTGTAGCAGGCTGTGATATTTACTTTAAAATAAGACAACAGGCGAAACCTCAACTCAATTCTGCATTTATACGGGTAGGCAACCTTGAACCGGCACGCAACGCTGAACACTTACAAAGATGCTCGTATTTGTTAACACTTAACAAATACGAGCATCTTTGTAAGTGCTCTAACGTATTAACTTATTTCATCCCTACTACAACCCAATGGGGGTGGGGGGGTGCTATTACCTCTCCCCACAATGAACATGGGAAATCTGGAGAAAGAGGAGGCAGGTAGCTTGTGCAGTCAGTCTGGCTCCAAGCCTGGGCTCTGGACCCTTGCAGAGTGCCGCCTCTCCACAGTGGGATGCTGCAATCACGTTTAGAGGGAGCCCGGAGTGACTTCTGCTGGCCTGGGTCAGGCTGCAGCTTGATGGATGATTCCTCCTCCCAACCAAGAAGAACGCCTGAGCATTGCCTCTTGCTGGATCTTGGGGTGTATCTGCCTAATATTCAGCAGCCCTTAAGTCTTTTTTGGAATCAATATGTATTGTTTGAACTACTAATAGCTTGAGGAGGAAGTGCCATAGCCTAATGTCAGGCTAGGGGAGAAAAATGTGTTAAAATACTCTCTCCCATTTGCTTTCCCAGAGAGTGCATTCCAAATGCTGGGGTTTCTCTTCTCAACATAATAAAAATTTCTGGTGGCAGTATGTTATGTAAGATACCGCACCACCCTTATTTTAAAAAGGGAGAAATACAAATTGGACCAACTTGGTTTTATCAGAAAGAAATTGAGATCACCTCTTACCTAGCTTATGTGACTTACCCCACAGAAAACAGGAACCAAAGTTCATGAATCTGATTCTCCTGAACATGCGTCACTTCTACAATACTTTTGTGTCGACGAAGGTCTCCCCATCTTCCCAGAGAGGAGCCAAACATGTACAGAATTCACTTCACCTACTATAGATAGAATTCTGTGACTCTAAACTTATAGCCCACAGTCATTCCATTGTAATAGATTAGTCAGAGTCAAGGCCAGTCTGAGTCTCTGACCTCCAAGACAGCATGGCTGAGTTAGATACCCTTATTTGAGATGTCTGGGATGAGGGCAGACCCCTCGCAGCCTGGGAAAAAAGCCAGCAGGTACAGTGTTTCCTCCACACAAAGCCAGCCCTAAGCAAATGCCTAAATCGAAGAAAGTTCACAACTGAGCACCTACCTACCACCCAACTTCTCCACTGTAAAGTTTCTTCTTCTTTGATAACCCCTTTATTTCCCATATTTCATGTAACAAAGAACATTATACAACCGTTAGAAATCACATTGAAAGAAATATTAGGCAGAGTGAACAGATATTCAGGGATTTCCCCTCGAGCCCCTACTTCACAAATATTTTACTCTGGTCACTGTTTCCTAAACTTGTAAAGCCACCTTATTTCCTGCACCAAGTCAAAGTTTATGGTCATAGTTCTAAGAACTGGTTTGCAAGTAAAGAGGCAGACTGCTTCCTGTTAGGATAAATTAACAAGAAAGACCCGTCATGCTGGTAAACAGCGACTGCATGGGTGTCTACCTAGCCTCAAAATGCAAACCTCTTGCTGACATCGCAAAGGCATCCATTGGGAAGGGACTACTAATTAAAGACTATTGTTATGGAGCAAGATGTGAACTCTGGAGCATTGAATCATTGGGGGTGGGGGTAGCTCAGTTTCTGTATTCCTAACTGCGAGACCTCGAGACCTCGGTAGTGCTTACCTTTTAGCTTTAAATGAAAGACTCAGTGAAACTGCATAAAAGAATTGAGTCAAGAGAGCAGGTTCCTAATAGATTTCTGTTATTGTTCCTTGCCCTGCCTCACTGTTGCTCTTTTGCTTGTACTTAATAAGGAACACTGGAGAGAGGTGTTGGGAGGTCTCCTCCTTGTGTGTAAGAACCCAGCACGAGTAGTACCAGGGTTCCCAGCATCCCAAAGGGATGTCATCAATTAAAGACCAGTTCTTACAAACCCAATCCATTTCTTGATGCACTCTCTCTGTCTCTGTCTCTCTGTGTGTATCTATCTCTGTCTCTGTCTCTCTCTCTCTCTGTGTCTGTGTGTGTGTGTGTGTGTGTGTGTGTGTGTGTGTGTGTGTCTGTGTCTCATGACAGCCAGGAGTGATGTCACCACTTTTCTTTGAAGAGGCATGGCCTTTAAAAGAGGCAAGAAAACCAGCTGAGTCCAAAGAGCTGTGGTAACAGCATCAAGTCAGGGCAGTCTGGGGTAGGGATGGGGAGGGCAAAGGGGAACCGGAGACATTGACTTCACAGTAAGTGGTAGGAGACCTAAATATGATTCCCCATTGGGAAGCCAAAATTTTCCTTGGCCTTTATTTCTTTATCTTTGCCAAGGAAAAAGCAAATTTAATTCAAGCAAGTGGACCTATTTAGAGAGCTCTCGAAATGAGGTTGTCTACAACTGTAAGTGAGCAAGAACCCCAGCATAAGATGCACCCACAGCCACTCTAACACAGATCTCAAGAAGAATAAGGCACTCTAGGGAATGGAGGAGGCAGCCCCAGGGTGCTGACCAAGAAATATGAGGCTGGGCAAGAGAGTTGTGCAGTAGAGAACAGGATGCGAGCAGGAGAGGACATGCAAGAATCGACACAGGACTTACAGCAAGGACATCATTCTGAGGCGGCTGACACATCCTGGGCTTTCTGCCAGCTGACCATCACCTGCTTAAAAACCACAGTGGAAGGAAATTTCCTTCCCTCAGATTCATGTCAACCTGGTCCTTTGCCCACTCGGTTTTGCCTCCCTTTGTACTTTCCAAAAATTTATGTCCCTGGACTCAACTGAAGTGGGAATCATCTCTTTCTGACTGATTAGCAGGACATTTCAGAGATGTCTGGAAAATGACAGCCCAGCAGATCTGGGGCATGCCGTGTTTACCTCCTGCTGAACCAAGCCCTGTCCTGTAGTCTGAAATGTGGTCCTCCTTGTGAGCAGATAAAGAATCCATTCACCTTCCTATGGTTTTCAAACCATACTTTTGAGAAAAAGCCTGCATTCTTATTCTTGAGTTCTGACTTCTTTGGGTTACAAAGGTAAGACATGGGTTCATCTGGGCTAAATTATGTATTTGTTCTGAGAATGACCACAGTTTCTCATTGCCATTCTGAGGAAGGCTAGCTGAAGTCTATGTCAGTTCTCCCATTGTGGTGATCTGGGGAAACAGATACCAGACAGGTAAGCTTTGCTGAAGCAAGGAGTGGGTGAGTACTGGATTGCACATACCAGGATTCATTCAGTCACCTAAATTGGTGTCAGTGGGACTTCTAATAACATGACAAAGGGTACACAGTCTGTAATGGAAGTTTTCGGTTTCTTGGTCAGCTCAGTTGTTACATAAATATGTTTTTGTTTTAATCCCAAGTGTGAGATTTTAGTTTGGGCTTTAGTTTGTGCACAGCTGATAACTGTCTTGTGCTGAGCCATGGCCTTTTCCAGCTGGTAATGACCTGCCTTGTGCAGCATGGAGAGGGGTGTGGCCTAGGACTCTGCAGAATATAAATATGGGAGCCTGGAGAGAGGAAATGTGGCGTGCAGTGTTGGTATGTAGCAATTTGAAATGACCAGCATTCCATGGGGGGAATAAAGTCAAAAATGGGACAGTGGAATAACTCTAAGTCATGGGGTGATGGGAACTTTCTGGAAAAGGAGAGGGTGCATGCTTGAGACATAGCCAGCCCTTACCACACAAAGCATCTTAGGTAAATCTTTGTTCACCAAACACATGAGAGGGGAGGGGAAAGAAAAGAACAATCATTAATCAGGACTGTGGTCCCTAAGCCATTTCAGACAGTGACTTCCTTTTGACCTAGCAGAGACAGGAAGTTGCTAGCAAGTACCCTATGCCTTACAGACTTCAGAAAGCAAACTTGGGCTGGTAGACCAGAGATGAAATTTGCAAAAAGAGCTGCTTCTTACATATTTCAAAGTCTCACAGTAAGGGGATAGAAATAATGTCAAAAGTAAGTAAAGATGAATACCTGCCATATTAGTGGAACACAGAAAAGGGCATAATTCTCTAAATCCTAATTCCCATTAGTGTCCTCTTACAACGTTGCTTTGTATCAAGGTGTCAATAGGACACCTTGGCCTATTCATGGGCATCTGTAAACAACTGGCCTAGATGTTGTTGCTATCTTTGGGTCTTCCCTATACCCTTCTCTGGAGCCAACATCCCTTGGCCTCATCATCTCCTTAGCTGCCATGTCAGCACATCAGACAGGACTTTTCCACTCTAATTCTTCCATGCTTGAGGATGCCTCAAACTGAAGAAAAGAGAGCCATGCATGGTAGTGAGAAACCATGCTCCACACTAGAAAGAAAGAAAGAAAGAAAGAAAGAAAGAAAGAAAGAAAGAAAGAAAGAAAGAAAGAAAGAAAGAAAGAAAGAAAGAAAGGAAAGCCAAAGAAAGCAACGTAGATCCAGAGTACCGCAGACTCAAACCTAATTGTGACCCAAGGAAGGGAACAGGCCAGATCAAGGGGACAGCCTTCCATCAGGAGGTTGCAAGGTTTCGCTTTAGCCAGAGAGACAAGCTGTGGGTTTCACTGACTTGCAGTAGGAGATAAAGGGAAAGGGGCCTTCGTGTCTGGCTCCTTCTAGTATTCCCTTTCCACTCTCAGTCTCATACCAATGCTCACGGTATATCTGTCTCCGCGTCTTAGGCACACCCTCTCCTAGAAGATACTCCAAGTGAGCACAAATGGGTCTTTCACTCACTGGGTAAAAAAAGAGCAAAAGTTGCAAGAGAAAGGGCAAAGACAGAGGGATGCTCATAGGTCATCAGCTTGGCCAACTGCTGTCATGCCATCACTGACACAATACAGAGAGGACCCTGGAGTTCCAGCCATCCACTCACAATCCCGAAGCCTCTTCCCCAGGGACTACTTTACTACACCGCCTTAAACTCTTCTGTCATTGTATATATTTAAATAACGATTCCATGCAATTTTATTTACCCCTTTTGTGACATTTTGCAATCTCTGTCTTGACACATTATCTTGACATGAGCTCCAAGGTATTATTTCTGGGGTATGAAACCTTCAATTGTGACTTTAAATTTTTATTCCTGTAATAGTTACCTAATGAGCATACCTTTCTTATTTTGAAGACTACACAATTCAGACACTTCCAATAACTGAGAAAAACTTGCTGCTACTGGTAAATTTATATCACTATCCCTAAACTGTTTTGATTATCCACCCCATGAGTAAAAGTTCTGGTTATATGCCCCAAAATGTATTCACTTATAAATTTTATCTGTAAATAGTTATTCATAAATACAGTAAACATTTTTGAGCTCAGTTTATTATTCATAGAACTAGAAATTCCAATTTTTACCCGTATACCACAGAAGATTTTCTTCTGTGAAGGATGTTTGTAACCCATTTTTTGAGGCTATAATTAAAAAATAATGGTGCTACACTCACTCCCTTTTTTTATTGATGTGAATGAACATCTTGTAAAAAGAAACGTGGAGAAAGAAAAAGTTTTTACAGCTCTTGGTTTGCATCCACCATGGTGGAGAAGACTTGGCCTCACAGCAAAGGGAACATGGAGCAACTTAATCACATCTCAGAGGCCTGAGGGGAGAAAGATGAGGGCTGAACCACGTCCTAACCTTCAAAGCTCATCCCCCTCAACAAACTCACTTCCTCCAGCCAAGCCCACTTCCTAAAGATCTCCACCCTCCCAAACAGCGTCATCCCCTGAGAACCAAGTGCTCAAACACACGAGCCTGAATGCTAGTTTATACACAGACCAGATCAGATGCCTTGGTCCTTCCTGCACCGCCAGCAGCAGCTTCCGTTTTTAGCCCACTCCATGATCCAGCACTAACAGATGCTTGTAACAAGGTCCTCTCGGCCAATAGAGCAGGACTCTCCAGCTAGCTTAATGAGTACTGTACACAAGTCCAAGGGATTATGCTACCCACTCACTCCATCCTCTCCTCCCAGCACCTGCTTTTTGGCACTACCCAGGCACAGCCGACTGCCTCCCTCCCTTGACCAATCCCTTTATGGGAGGGCCAACAAGCAGTGAAATGGTCAGGCTCACAGGGAAGAAATCTAAGTGCTCCCAAACTAGGAAACTGTTCGTAAATCATCAGCAGGAGACAGGGAAGTCACTGTTCTGATAAACAATCAGAGCAGACTCTGTGTCCCTCGGCATCATGTCACGTAAAGTTTGGTCTCTTCATAAGGGGGGCAGGGGGGGGGGAACGTAGATGAAAAAAACGGTCTGTTTAGATCAGAGAAGGAAAAGAGTCCATTTCCCTGTAATTCTGGTAGAAGCTCTTCTGTAAATTGTAAATGCAAGGGGAGTGAGGCGGTCCATGGGCTTTCTGCACTCTCCCTGCACGTCCTCAATAAACTTTGAATAAAAGACATTCTGTAGCCATCCACCCAGCTGTTCTGACTTCACACTTCCCAAGCGCGGTGCAATAGACAAGACACAGATGTGAATGGAACAAGGCAAGAGGCAGAAGGAACCTGCTAACGGGCAGGGGCAGCAAACAGCTGCTGTCCTTTCTGACACGCCCTGCTAAAAACTACCTCCAAGGCCAGTACCCGCCAAGTTCTCCACACTTCCCTGTACACCAACCAGACCTCCCAGGGTTGGAGGTGGGAGGGAGGGACTTGGTTGTAGGCCTGCAGGGATGGGTAGAATTTAGCCCCGCCCCCAAGGTGCTCAAAGACTGAGGCTTATGAGAGAAGAGACTCCTCCTACCCCCACCCCTGGAAAGCTGGCCTTAAACTCGCAGAGATCTGCCTGCCTCTGCCTCTGGGGTGATGAGATCAAAGGCGAGAGCCGCCACCACCTAGCAAGAAGAAACTTCTTAAAGGGTTCATTTGCAGCCTGGACTCCAAAGTAGCCTCTGAGGTAGGGTAAAGAGGGCAGCAGCTATGTGGATCTTACATAAGCTGTAGAAACAGAGCCGCTTTTCCCGTCACAGAGCCCCTATCTGAGTGAGGAGAAAAGCGATGGCCCAAGGCTCTCAGAAATTAGGCTTCACAACTGCCATGTTAACTCTCTTATAGTCTGGCAAGTATGAAAATGTTGAAGACAAATGCCAACCATTGCCCAGCACTACCGAAAGCCTGGTCATTTATCATGTGGATCTTGTCGTTTCAACAGCTGTTGAAATGAGAACGTCACAGGATCTGACATCACAAGAAGCTCAGAGGGACACCCTTCAGCTTCTTGCCCATAGCAGCTGTGGGACAGCATGTATTCTGGTTCTCACACAAGGATCCACTCCAGTCTAGGTCTAAGGCTGAGGGGTGACCCAGGGATCCTGGAAGTAGGTACTGACTCAGGTCAACTGGATGGAGTCAGCGGTGGTGGCTTTAGTATTGTAGTGACATAAGTATGTTAGGGAAGAGGGAAAGAGAGAGTCTTCACAGAGGAACACACACTTGTGGGCCTCTCTCTCCTCATTCTCTGATAACTTATCTGCCCCAGAACACAGAAGTTTTACCCAGAAGACATGACAGAAACATGACACAGCCACTGTTCCCACTGTGGTAGAGGAGGAAGGTGAGGCCAGGCTACCTATAACCATCAAAAGCCACATGAGGAGGACACCCAAATCTACCTGCAGGCCCCACTTCCTGAAGTCTCCAGTCCCCGACCCCCACCCCCCAAAAAAAATCCACCAGCTTGGAGCTAGTGCTCAAAATATGAGCCAAGGAGAGACACTTCAGATTTACACTGAACCACTCTCTTTCACCTGTCTTTTACCATTCTCCCCTTCTCCTGTGCCCAATTCTGTTTCAATGCCCTGGGGAGGAAGGGGGCCGGGGGAAGCAAAATTTCACATGCAGAGAAAGCATACTAAAAATAAAACCCGGAGTCCTTTGCAATGCCATCCTACCTTACTGACTCACATTTTATTTCATCCCTCGCCCACACTCTACTCCCTCGCCTGCTGTTTCCCCCATAAAATTTCCCAGTGTTCCCATGAGTCCTTCCTTGTCTGTTTCCACAGTAATCCCTGCCTGCTTTCTGTAAGGGGACGAATGAGCTGGCAACTCCTTGGAAGACAGCTGCTATAACTATTGTGTTTAAATGCTAATTTATTGCTTCATTTTTTTTTCCAAAGCACTGGTCACCACTGGTATTCAATGACTTTGTTGTCTGACTGCCGCCATAAGATATAAATTTTCCCGAAGGCAGGCATTCTGTTGTGACCCTGCTATATTCCAAGCCCACAAGGTCCAAGGCTGGCATTCAAGAGAAATTTCCACAATCCTCTTTCCCTTCCAAAAACAATGTAAAACATGTTTTCATAGCCTGTCAAAAAGCAATAACAACAAAAAAGGAAATTTATAGACTTTTGAGTAAAAATTAGGTTCACAAAGAACCAGTAAATCCCTGGAAACTGCTGAGAAATCCTCTTCTGAGTTTTTATGTGCCTCTTATCCCTTTTTAATTAAAAGTGTTGTTCCTCAAAGGCTTCCACGCAAAATAAGCATAGTTTAATTTAATTTCTTTCTGTCTCCTTTTGTTTAATCTCTGGCCTCATACCCTTGTGATCATAAAATATTTCAGATGCACCTTATTTTAGTTATATTTTGAATTATGCATCAGCTGGGTACCCAATTATTTATAAGTACACCATTTCTATGTAGAAATATTCCTGACAAGATCCAAACACCCAGCTTGAAAAAAAATACATTTTTAACACTAATCCTGAAAACTAGGAAAACTGTTTAGTTGTCATTTAAAATCTTTAGAGTCCCAAGTTAATTTTGCTATCCCCTCTCTTTGGAGAAGCAAAAAATAAATAAAACAACCACCACAAACACAGCAAGGAGAGACAGACATGGCCCAATCAAGCAATTAGTTCCGTGCACAATTGGTTTTAGATACATTGCTAACTCTCAGGCTCCTGGACAGGCATAATCACGGAAGTGAGATGTTTCTGTTCAGAGTCCAGACAGAAGGACAAGAAGCCCCGGATTTCTACAATGAGGAACTGTGAGGTCACACCACACAAGCTTGTGTGCAGCTTTCCCTATGTAAATCTTAGGCTTGCCAGTTACACGAGGGTTCTCATCTGTGTGGGCAGTGCTTTCCTGTCAGCATGCCCAGGCGATGTCACTCACCAGTCCGAGAGAACAATGGTCCCCTTGCTGATGTGTTCCCACACCAGCTCTCACTAGCACTGTGAGGCTCTCTGAAGCCCATAGGGACAGTTGATTACAGTCTGCACTATGGAGTCCTCAGACCACAGCATGCCCACCTACTGGTGGCCTCCATCACCAGGACCAAATTTCAGGATTCTTCTCACTCTGCCAACAGCAAGAGACCCAGGGAAGCTGTACTAGAGGTCTCATGTGGAAGCCGCCCTTGCAAACTTCAGAAGTGACATCCCTGTTTGACCCGACCCGAGGGCTAGTCAAACAGGGGCTACCTGGAAGAGAGAGTAGGAATGATAGGAGCAAAGACAAGAATGGAGGCCAAGGCAGGTTTCTGATCAAAGCCCCATTTCCTAAACATACAAGCAGCACTTATAAAGCAAAGGATCACAAGCAATTTTCTCACGGTAACAGCTCATCTTGACAAAGCATCCAAGGATTCACTCAAGGTTACACAAAGTTTGCTATCTGGTTCCCGGGGTTGCATTGAGTTTGTTATCTAGTTCTCAGGGACAGAACACCCGCTATAAATACTGCCAAGGTCAGGCTTCCAGAAGTTGCCAAGGTCAGTCTCTGAGAAACTGAACTTTAGATTAGACCCATGTCTGCCAAGGCCAGGAGGCAAAACCCCCTTTACCAGACTCCTTCACCTGTTGTAATGTTCTCCACATTCCTTTCTTGGTGCCCTAGTAATGCTGTGTTCCAGACAGCACAATGTGAAGCTGCCTAGCTGGTGAGGTTCATTCAGGGGGAAGACAGAGTGGTGTGACCCAGTGAACAGCTCTGGACATCAGAGAGGCAGGCTCCGAAGAAAGAGTAGCAGTTGGACAGTCTGTCAAAGGAGGTAAAGGAAATACAAGCTAAAGGAAAACACCATGCAAAGGCAGAGACACAGCAGGTCTGGTACACTCAGCAGAACTCAAATCCTGTAAGGTAACTCAGTGCAGACAGAGGCCGGACCTGTGGCCAGAGAGCAAACGTCAGAGCATCAATGACTGTTGTGGCCTGGGAAGAAAGAGCAGTATCAGCATTGTATAAGAAGGATCCCTCTAGGACAGGAGTGGAAGAAGAAGAGGAGAGGAGAGAGGTGCAGGAGAGGAGAAAAATGAAGGCAGAGTTGCCCTGGGTTAGCCTAAAGAAGGACCAAGCGACCTGGAGGAGCTTGGTCTGAGGATCAGGAATGGAGAGAAACAGCTCAGATGGAAAACATGTGCAAGTGTTTATGAAAATTGCAGACGAGAAGCAGCACAGACAGGAACAATTAAAGCAGGTGTCATGGGACGTGGGGCTGGGGGGTAACAAGGTGGGTTAGGGGGTCAGTGTCTGCCCAGTTGCAGTGTGTAGGCATATTAAAAATCAAGAAGAAGAGGGGGGAAAGGAGGAGAAGGAGAAGAAGAGGAGGTGAATGAGGAGGAAGAAGATCTTCTGGCTTCAGTGCATACGGAGTGCAGAGGGCAGAGGCTGTGAGAAAAGAGCACTGACAGTAGCTAATACTGCCAATTTTGTGCGGTGTGTATGTTTACCCCTACACAACAGCCCTGTGAGGTAGACGTGAGTGTCCTCCTGTTACAGAGAGAGTCTGAGAGAGGCTTGGAAGGCCTCTCAACCTCCATCTGCTACTTGAAAACTCCAGAACCCAGGCTGTCGCAATAATCCCGGAAAGGACAATGGTGACTTCAGCTTCATCTGAGGTGCCAAGGATTGTGGGAGGCAGAATAGTACTGCCTTCCCCCAGATATGGACACTGCTCAATGCCGGGAAAATGTCATTATGTTGGGGCTTGTTGCAAAGGGAAACTTAGGTTGTAAGTGAAACCCTCAACTCACTTCAAAATAGGGAGATCACCCTGGCCTATCAGGGTAGACTAATGACATCACTGGGGGTCCTTAAAAATGGGAGAAGGATTCTGGCTATTATGAATAAAGCTGCTGTGAACATGTAGAGCAAATGCCCTTGTGTACTTGAGCATCTTATGCCTAGACGTGGTATAGCTGGATCTTGAAGTAGCACTATTCCTAATTATCTGAGAAAGCACCAGATTGATTTCCAAAATGGTTGTACAAGTTTACATTCCCACCAGCTTCCCCTTTCTCCACATCCTCTCCAGTATGTTTGTCACTTGAGTTTTTGATCTTAGCCATTCTGATGGCTGTAAAATGAAATATCAGGATCATTTTGATTTGCATTTCCCTGATGACTAAGGATGTTGAACATTTCTTTGTTTCTCTGCCATTTGATATTCCTCTATTGAGAATTCTCTGTTTAGCTCTGTACCCCATTTTTTAATTGGATTACTTGATTTGTTGGTATTTAATTTTTTGAGTTCTTTATATATTCTGGATATTTGCCCTCTGTCAGATATAGGGTGGATGATGATCCTTTCCCATTCTGTAGTTTGTTGTTTGGTTCTGACGACAGTGTCCTTTGCTTTAAAGAAGCTTTTCAGTTTCATGAGGTCCCATTTATTGATTGTTGATCTTAGAGCCTGTGCTGTTGATATTCTGTTCAGGAAGTTGTCTCCTGTGCCAATGAATTCAAAGCTCTTCTCCACTTTTTCTTCTAACAAGTTTAGTGTGTCTGGTTGTATGTTGAGGTCTTTGATCAACTTGGACTTTAGCTTTGTGCAGGATAATAAGTATGGATCTATTTGCATTTTTCTACATGTAGATATCCAATTAGATCAGAACCATTTGTTGAAGATGCTATCTTTTTTCCATTGTATGGTTTTGGCATCTTTGTCAAAAATCAGGTGTCCATAGTGTGTGGGTTTATTTCTGGATCTTCTATATGATTCCACTGATCCACCAGTCTGTTTCTATGCCAGTACCATGCAGTTTTTATTACTGTTACTATATAGTTCAGCTTGAGATCAGGGATGGGGATACCTCCAGAAGATCTTTTATTGTAGGGGATTGTTTTAGCTGTTCTGGGTTTCTTGTTAGTCCACATGAAGTTGGGACTTTTTTCTTTCAAGGTCTGTAAAGAATTGTGTTGGTAATTTGAAGGGAATTGCATTGAATCTGTAGAATACTTTTGGTAAGATGGCCATTTTTACTATGTTAATCCTGCCAAGCTGTGAGCATGGGAGATCTTTCCATCTTCTGTTATCTTCTTCAATTTCTTTCTTCAGAGACTTGAAGAAGGGCAAATCCTAACAGTGAGGTGTGACATGGTGAGGCTCGCTCCATTATCTGTCTAAGGAGGAAGAAGAGGAGACGCCAGGAGAACACACTTCTGTGTTGATGACCTTGGAAAGCAATTCCCTGTCACATCTCTCTCAGCTTTCTACCTTTTGACTTTGCAAGCAGTAAAATACCCAGGTGAGCAGCCGTGAACTGGTCCCAGGTGGACTGAATGGGGAAAGTACAATCATCATCACAGCCCCTGAGGACCCTGAGAGCCCTGTTACTTACCCTGTCAAATGAAAAGACATGTGGGAAAGCTATTGGGCTGCTCGTGTTTACATTTGATTTATAACAGAAATAAAAAGTTCTCAGTTAATGAGAAGAGACAATGGATTTAAACTAATAACTGTATTATGAGGGGTTAGTGTCTGTTCCTTTGGTTTGGCTATATGTTTTCTACGTACAGAACGACCTTACTTACTGAGCTGACAATGGCATGGGCCCTGACCACTTAAGGACTTTTAATCTGCTTGGGCAAACAAAACACACAGCCTAGGACACTGGGAAAGCAGCCACAATCACGTTTGTTTGTTTGTTCACCAGTTCTCATCTTTGATTTCACCTGGAGATAAATTCCTAAGGGCATTGCGAGGTAGAAGCTCAGAGCCAGCCATGGAAGGATGGAAAAGCAGGGTTGGCTTAGGTTAGTTCACCCAGGCTGGGAGGATGGATGTCAAAGTGGAAACGCATCTTAAATATAAGCCAAACCAGCGACACAGAACATTTGCTCACTGATGTGGAGGAGACCATCAGTAGGGCCTTTTGGCCAAGATGAACATTAACAGAGGAGATTCCCATACTCCTGAAGAAGCAGCCTTGCCAGGAGCATCAGAAATCCGACAGAACCACGTCTCACTGCTCTCAAGTCAAGAATCGACTTACTCTGAAGCTTTGGAACGTTAAATCTTTTAACAAGCTTTGCATAGCGTTGTCGTGGGAATACATATGTCAGTGCATTGTCATGCGAAAGGTAAACATTTGCATGCACTTGAACACTTGAAAGGATGCTGCCCCTTGCTGCTGCTCCCTAGGCTGCTCTTCACTGCCAACCCAGTCAATTTATAAACTCAGCCAAGTATAACTACTATTATTTCCAAACTGACTCCTGTCTCTGCTCCCTGCCTCTGCCTCTGCTCAGGTTCTTAACTCTTCTCTGTTAGGTGATTACTCAGCTCACCCCTGGCTTGCCCTGTTGCCTCTGGTCAATTCTTCTCACTCCTATTCTTCTACAATGTGTCTCAGCTTATCTTTCTAAAGAGAAAATGGGACACCCCACCACTCATCCTTTCCAGCCTCCTTGGCTACACCAACCCACATGCTCAGCCCATGAAAACCCCTGTCTTTTCCACCCAGCCGATAGTTTACCTTTTGAGAAAACACTATGCACTCCTTAGAGAATAATAAATTCTCCTGAAGGAACTTTGACTTTTTTTTCCTATTGGGAAATAATTTATCCTTTATATTTTCCAACTCGTGTTCCTTGAGAAACATCAGGAATCTACCAACATTTTATGATCTGAAAAATTACTTTTCAAGGGTTAAAGGAGTAGCTCAGTGGTTAAGAGCAATCACTGCTCTTCCGGAGGACCAGAACTCAGTTCCCAGCACCATGTCAGGTAGCTCACATCCACAGGTAGACTTCAGCACCAGGGTTGCTGGTACCCTCCTCTCTCCTCTGGGTGCAACTGTCATGTGTCATATACTCACTCAGGAACACACACATACACATTAATAAAAATACTTTTTAAATTATTTTGCTGGTACCCACACCAGCAGGCTGTTGCAGTAGAACTGCCATGAATTTACTCTGTGGTATAGGAGTAAAAATTGGAATTTCTAGTTCTATGAATAATTAATAAACTGAGCTCTAAAAACCTGTGCTATATGTACGAGGAACTATTTACATATAAAATGTATAACTGCATACATTTTGGGGTATATAACCAGAACTTTGATTCATGAGGAGGAGGATCCAAAACAGTTGGTCTACAAGAGGTGAACTTGGCTGATACTAGCTTTAGAGGTGGTTTTTAGCAGGATGTGTCAGAATTTGAGACAATATTGGATATGTATTTTTTAATTCAATAAAAACTAATTCAGAGACAAGAACTAAGGTACCATTTTTTTTTAGCTCTTATACTTTCAACATGCTCAAACACAAAGTATAAGTTGCTTAAAATGGCTCAATAAACACACATCATTTATGTCTGATGTCAGAGGCATTCTTTTAGGTGTCAAGAATGAAGAGACGAATGAGACATAATTTTCTTTGGAGAAACCACAGTTTCATGCAGTACCCGTTCCCAAGGCCAGTTCTTGGCTACTGGGAGAGAATATGGCTGTCACCCTGTTGGCAATTATACCAGGAAACAGACCTAACGGAACCCAATGAGATAGCTGCTCAGAAAACTTTCCTTCACACAGGCAAGTGTCCACCATGAGAACAAAATATGAGGTGACTACCCTCAGAAATTGCAGCACCGTGGACCCTCAGCCTTCTGTATAGTCTGTAGCAGCCTGGCACACAAAGTCTACGGAACAGATATATGGAATTTATAGCCAACATTTCCTTGTCTGAACAGACTTTGGAATATAATGGACAACATATATGTGACCTATAGATGTAAAATTCAACTTTCAGTATTTCCCTTAGACTGGCCCCAGTTAGTACAGCTGTGAGTTACCTCTAGAAAGCCCTGCCTCCGCTCAGCTTTTACTTGACTCATTCTTCCTCACCCGTAACCGCCTCATTCATCCCCTTAATTTATTCCCATGGGCCTGAACCAGAGCTATCTCTTGAAGGTGTGAGGTAGTCTTTCTGCTCAGCTGTAGTTGATGCTACCTTCTCCATAGATACCTGAACCCCTATGGGGTTGCACCTCAGGCTTTGTCCAGAAGTCTCTCTGTCCTTGTTAATTCCTTTCCTGTCATTCTGCCGAAGCAATTTTACCCAAGAACATATCCTCACCAATTCTTATTCATCTCTTTAGTCTGCCCTATGGTTTTTAAGCATCTAACATCACCACCACCCCTTTCTATTTTGGCCACCTGATTGAAATAAATAGGGTCCCTGGGAAGGATCCAAACACTCCCTTTGCACAAAACAGGAGTAGTACTACAGAGCATCTGTCTGCATAGAGACACAGTGGAGGAAAGGAGACACTGTGAACTCAAAATTCACAATGCCCTGAAAAGTGCGGGAAACTTTGGAAGCAGGGCCTGAAATCCTGAACACACATATCCTCGGAAGCACCAAAACTACCAGCCCAGATGCAAAGAAACTTCACCAGCTGTGTGGAGATGTTGTCCACACAGCTGCCCAAGATCATCTACCAGCCCTGAATCGAGAGGGTCCCTGGTAATTCTGACCAGCCCTACCACACATGTGTGGAGTCCAGGGGGTAAAAACAGTCCATAGATTCCTTGACTCAAATGTCAATCACTAAAGCTGAATAGGGCCAACCCTCATTACTCCTTACAATCCCTCCTTTCCCCCACTTTTCTAATAGCTCCCAGGCCCATTAGTTGGCCAAGTAACCACAGGCGGACTAACTTCAAAACGGCAAAACCATGTTTAATGATCTCTGTTTTCCCCGACAAAAAAAGAGCCATTCTAGGCATGCTGTGGCCTGAGGCACACAGACAGGTCACCTGAAACTGCTCCTACTCCATTACCCACAGCTCCACTTGCCAGCCTGACAAGGACTCACGTGGCACCCTGAGCGTTCCCAACAAGCCCCTCCATGGTCTCATCTCTGTGTCTTCTTAAGCAAGTCCGTCAGGACTTTTCAGCTAATGGGGACTGTGGGTGGCTGGAGATTGGTGCCAAGCTCTTCGTATTGTCATAGCAACAGGGTTCAGCCCCTAGCTGTGCATCACCCTTTGTCACTTTCCGGTTGTCGTGGACCCCTCTGTCAGTTCTGCTTCCCGAACACCAGAGCAGTGTGTGCTCAAGAGCTCTGACACTGGACAGACATGGATTCTATTCCCAGTTCCTCAACTTACATCAGAATGAATCTGAAATAGCCAGGCCTATTCAGCACTGCTGTAAGATTTACGTGCATTAGTATGTACAATGCATGGGGGTGAGGCTGAGTCACATTCCCCATCTGGACAATGGCCACCCTGCCCGTCTCATTTTCCCTTATTACCCACTCGGATACAGTTGCCAGGGGATTAATGCACACGTTCTGACTGATTGCCCCCAAAGGGGTTGAACCCTCCTACACCTGTGTTTTGTTTTTAATGCCTGCCCCAAAACGCTGATGCACAGCCTGCTTACAGCTACTCTTTAGGATCACGTCTGAAAACATCACCTCTTTGCCCTCCTCTGCCACCTCTTCTTTTTAAATAACGGAGAATTACCCCTTTCTGTTCCAGTTGATGATGGCAACAGAGATGTGTCAGCTCACCCGCAGCCTGCAGCTCAGAACTGGCCCGGGTCCACAATGCTTGGCATGTCTTAAAGTATCCATGCTTGTGCCCAGGGACCCTTGGCAGCATCCCCCTGAGGAGCCACAGCTGTCTCAGGCACATGCTTCATTGCAGCTTGGAGCATTTGCAGCCTGACTCCTGTGCAGCTTGAAGCATTAGGGCCTTTATGCTTTTGCTCACTTCTGATCCCTAAAGCCTTTGGTTCTGGAATCAGAATATATTTCTGCCAAACAGAATCCTCAACAGGGTGCCCAGGACACCGTGTGAATACCAGCACTCAGCAAATGCATTCTTCAGCCTGAGAATCATCCTGTTCATGACTGACTATGTCTAGCCAAACCTTAGGAAGTGTGGTGGGAGCCAGGAAGATGTCTCAGCAGGTAATATCCTCCCTGGGATCCACACAGTAGAAGGAAGGAACTGATTCCCACAAGTTGTGTTTTGACCTCTGCTTATGGCATGATCTCAATCTCTCTCTCAAAAAAAATGTTTTTTGTTTAAAAAAACATGTGAGTGCAGTGGAAGAAGTAGGCATCCCTGTGGCCTGTGTTTGCTTCTTTGAGCTGAAAGGAAGGCAGACTTCCAGAGTCGTTCTTAGTAGCTGATGAACTTGATAGCAAACTGTGGAGTTCCACACCCTCTGCAACATCTGGCCTGTATACAGCAGGTGCTCGTAACAGCTGATGATTGCTGCTAACAGCAATGGCTGCATCTTCTAGGTGGGGATACAAAGTCTCACGAGCCACCACCACCAAGCCCTTCCTCACTACCCCTCTGAGCCACACCTCCTCTCTCTTCACACTATTAAACATCTCCAGTGTTTCCAGGGGCAAAGCACAAGCCGCTCTGACTCTCCACTAGACTTAGCTGCCTGACGCTGCCCCCAAAGCCAGAAGACATGGACTCTTGTGGAAGATGGTCGGCTGCTTCCCCAGATAAATAAAAATCACAGGTGCACACTTATTGCCACACAGCTAGCCTCGGCTCCCGTGGCCATTTTCAGTGGGCTAGGTCACCACGAGCATCAATGCTGAGCCCCGGAATCGAAGTCAGGAATTCTCATGGCTGTCTCTGCCCTGCCATCCACAATTCTCTCCTCAAGGCAATTCAGTCTTGATAGTCCCCTGCAGGTGCTCTCCCTCACTCTCTCCCACACACTGGTAATGAGTCATGATCAACTGAGGACCGCTGATAAGTCACCCAACAAAAGCCAAGTGACCTTACCAGTGCTATAATTTCCATTTCAGCGAACTCTTCCCTTCACTGTGGGCTTCTCTTAATTTGTCCTCAAAGTGGACCTAATGTAAATAATTCCCACTTGAGATGCCCAACATCTCTCAGGTAAAGCCCCATTCCTCTGAGCCAAAGGGCCTTCCAGGATCCTGCCTTCCTTACATCCCCAGGGATTATCAACTCACTCCACATGGTACCTCACACCCCAAGCCGCTCACCTCTCCATGTGAACTGTGATATTTGTTGATGTTGCTGGTGTGTGTGTGTGTGTGTGTGGTATGTACACATATGTGTATATATGTGCTTTCATGTATGTACAGGTATGTGTGTGTTTTTATGTATGTATAGGTATGTGTCTGTTTTCATGTAAGTACAGGTGTGTGTATGTGTGCGCGCGCGTATGTGTTTAGGCCAGAAGTTGATGTTGAGTATCTTCCTTGATTACGCTCTACCTTAAACACTCGAGGCAAGGTTTCGCCCTTGAACCCAGAACTCAGCAATTCAACTAGTCCAGTTAGCCCTCTTGCCTCAAGGATCCCCTGTCTCTGACTCCTCAGCAATACTGAGATGGGAAGGCCTCCACTCCCACCCAGGGTTTACGAGGATGCTGGGATCCACACTCCTCCAGTTCTTGTGTTTACTCAGAAGCACCTCACACATGAGCTGCTCCCAGCTCACCATCGCAGGAGACTTATCATACTGAAAGGCCACGTGATGCTCCTCCATCACAGTTTAAAGCCCAGAAGGACACAGAAGGAGTCTTAGAGAAAGATTTATTACCCTTTATAAACACAGGCACTCTGCTAGGGTCATGGGAGGGGGATTATGCCTATCCACCCTCGACAGTGCCATAGCCCAGGCCCCACGAGAGCCCCTGGGTGTGTTCGAGTCACAGGATGCTTACATCTGGCCAACGGTGATGAGAAGATGATTTTTGCCCTGTTTCCTGTGAGTGCCTGAAGGCTGCCAACCTCTCAAGAGTGTTTGCACTCAGCCCCTGCTCAGTCTGCAAGGCGAGCTGCAGGCAGCCATCTGTTTCAGGAGAAAGAGTGCCACCTGCTGTCTCTGAACTTGCTCTGCCTGCAGCATACATACATGCTTGCGCGTGTGTGTGTGTGTGTGTGTGTGTGTGTGTGTGTGTGTGTGTGTGTGTGTGTGTGCGTGTGCGTGCGTGTGTCAACTCTTTCTATTTGAAGGGTTTGGTTTGCCGCTTGTTTGCTTTTTTTTTTTTTTTTTTTAGAGAGAAAGCCCTACGAACTGCTAGGCTAACCTCAAACTCAATGATCTTCCTGCTTCAGTTTCCTGCTGCCTGGAATAACAGGCATACAACATTACGCCAAGATAAGGGCTTTATCTCCAATCATGTCTAATAAACAGATGGTAGAGATAATAAGTGGTTTTGCAGCTGCCACAGTTCCTTGGTGTTTCTGCGCGGTCATTTCTGGAAACACAAGAAAGAAGATCTAGCTGTGGTCCCTACTTGTCTGTGCTGTTATCCTGCCCCTCATAAAGGGCCGTGAGAGCAGAGGGGCCGCTGCATCAGGATGAGCAGGATACTGTGTAGTGCCTTGGTGTCTGCCAAAGGAGGCATCACATCTCATAGAGAGAGCCTCATGGAACCACTGCGCCTTACAGTCGATGTCTGTAAAATGGGAATAATAAAAGAGTCTGCCTATAGAAAAATCTTCACGGCATTGAGGATTAAATGAGAAAATTATGTGCTTCAATTTCACATGTGATAAGCACCCAAAGGAGGTTATCTATCTCAACAGTCATTCCTTCGACAAGCCCCCCCCCCCCTCACCTCACATCCACGTTCCTTGCCTGGTCCCCAGTGTTGTAGCAAGCCTAGGTCTACTTCGAATGGTGATTTAGTTAGGAAAATGATTTCATAAAGCAAGCTGTTGATGGCAACAGAAGGGAACAGAAAGGACAAAAAAAAAAAAAACCCTCAAGGAAATCGACAGGTGCTCAGCTAAAATAACAGGAGTAATGATTTGGAGAAAGTGCCAGGGACTGAGTGCCAAGGAAGGAGGTTACATTTCAAAGCCTTGGAGACAAAGGAACATCTACAAAATCTCATCATTCCATATCAGTAGAGACTGGTCCTGAGACAGAGCACAGGCTCTGTATCCTGCTCATGGGTCTTATCCATGGAGTTTGTATATGGACATCTGGGCCAATTCCCTCCTTGAAGAAGGAAGCTACTATCCTGGCAGAATCCCAGCACCCAGCAAGCACACACCGCTGCCTTCCTTGAGCTCCTTTCAAGCTCCACATGCTGAAGGACACTTGCCATCTGCACTTTTCCAACTTGCATAAAGCCAGCAAGGGGTCAAGGCTTTCTGTGCAGGTCCTAGGCCGGCCATGAGAAAGTCACAGCTCTCTCCCCAAACCCCAGTGCAGGAAAAGGCCCCGTGAGGAGGCACGTGTACCATGGCATCCACGCCTCCCTTCCCGGTTCATCATATTTATCTTCTGCTGATGAGCAAGCAAAGCCAACTAGACTCTCCGTGGGTGTGGGCTGTCATGTGTGCTTGGCAGGGAGGGGTATTTATGAGGACATTCTATATCCACCCTTCATGCCCAGTCCGCCCTGTGCACTGGGGCACTGGAGCTTTCTTTGCCAGGCGTCCAGGGCATCTGATGCAGCTGGCAGTGAGCGGCAGGCCGAAAGGGCGTCTTTCTGAGAAGGGGTCTAAGCATGTGAGCCATCTGGACACACTTGGGGGTAAATCCACTTTGCCATATGCTGCAGTACACACTCACACCCTAAATAAGCAAAGAAAGCCATTCAGCAGAATGCCCATGCCAACAAGGACATCATCGCATATGAGACCTGCAGCAAAGCCTGCGGGTATTTCTAAGGAAGACTCTTAGTTCCTGCAGCCTCAGTCTACAGCATCACCCTCAGTTTTGCCAGAATCACTCAACTGCAAAACGACTTCATGACGAGTCACAAGTGGACATCCATCAGCATGAGCCAGAGATGATGGGGTGTAACTGTTAGGAAAGCTAAAACCACTCTGAAAATAGACGTTACAAGGAACCACTTCTCTATCTCCCTGCCTTCTGATTGTTTTAACTAAGCTGCAACCCTCTTGGGCTCATGTTTTAAAGTGTTAAGTGCCGCCTGCAGGTTACATATGACAACCTAAGATGAATGCTACATCCATTTGTAGCAGCGTCTGCAGTAACACTTGGATCACAGTTGGACTTCTTCATGCAGCAGTCACGTGCTACCTATTTAGCTTAAGCATCAGCCCAAATGTTCATGGTTCTCAAAATATGGGTAGATGCCTCAATTGCATAAGACTTTGTTAAAATTAGAGAAACCTTAGCTATATTGAATCTACTTCAGTATAGAGGTTTCATCAGTTCCCAGCCATCCCCCATGCCCTCTGAGTTTGGGGGTTGCTCTCTAAATGTGGACAGAGGATCAGAAGTACCTACAAATACATTAGAAATTGTCGTACAACAGTTTCCTTGAAGATTGAAACATTCTACCCTTCAGGAAAGCTCCTTAAGACAGGAAGCAAACAACTCAAAGTAGCTCCAGGAAGTCCCTGAAACTGACCAGATTCATTAGATCCCTCCATTCCCAAGATACATAAATAGAAAAGACTGCTGAGGGTCTCTAGCTGGCAGTCCCAGTCACCTGGAACAAGAAACTTATCAAAGAGCCTGAAAAGAGAGATGCTTCAAAAGTACCTAGAAGAAACAATGACCAGCTGAGCCACCTGGAAATCACACTCTCAAAAATTTGGAGCTGCCCCAGGCTCCCAGCTTTTGTAAACTGTCATCCATACTGGGATGGACTTTGATGACAGAGCTACTTTTGAGTCGATTCTGCTCCTGTAAGTAACCCCAATAAAACTCATTGCTTCACCATGCTGGGCTTTGGTGGTAACTGTTCTTTGGTCTGTTGTGAGCTCCTTATCTGTGCTGCAGCTTCCCAGGAGGCCTGTCACACAACAGAAATGGAGCGTCTCCGTTCCTCTCCTCCAGCCCCACTGAACAGGTGTTTTCCCAGAAGCTTACGTAGTCCACCTGAACACTGCAATCTGGAAAACATGAGGGGGGCGAACCAGAAGTTCCCTCTGGTTATTGAGGGCAGCAGCCTCTGCCAATAAAGTGAGTCCCAGCCTTACATGCTGAGGCTCAGAGTTAAACACAGGAGCTGTGGCTGATAGAGGCCTCCAGCCAAGTCTCAGACTCCCTTCTCCAGGGTCTTGTCCATCAACATTGACATCAGAGATGCAGGGGTGGTGAAGACACTCCACGAGACATTATATGACTAGGTCAGTTCCCAGTCCCTCACTTCTCTTTATTATATATATATATATAAACTTTTAATTTAGTCTTTGGATTTTTCAAAGACGCAGGGCAATGTATTCTGCTCGTATCCATCTCCATACCTCCCTACCCCTCCGTCAAAACCCACTAACGTTTCCTCCTCCTGACCTCCATGCCTTCCTTTTATTATTGCTGATATTAAGAGACCCCTGATAATAAATGATAATAAATGATGAATGCATGGGAAATCTACTGAGGCAATCTTCCAGTGGTCACATGCCCAAAGAAAAGGGACTCCTACTCTCAACAGCCATTAACTTCCAATGGCTGTGGAGGAGGAGTGCCAGGAGCCCCTCCCCCATCCGTGGTGGGGTTTTTACTGGCTTGATCTTTCGTAGCTCTTGTGCAGACAGCCTCGGCGGCTGTGAGCTGATTCTGTGTCAGCCACAGCATGCCCAGAAGACAGTCTCTCACAGTTCACATCCCCATTCCCCAGTTCTCCCATTCACTTACTTTTCAAACCGCCATGTTCCCTGAGGCTTGCGTAGGGGAGGAGCTTGATACAGGTGTCCCATATGTGGCTGAACACTCACGGTCATTGATTTCTCAGCACTTTGACCAATTATGAGTCTCTGTGTTAACCACAACCCAATGCAAATGAAATGAAATAAAATAAAATAAAATAAAATGCTTTTCTGATGATGGTTGAGAGCAGCTCAGATGCTCTCACAGACTCCAGCTGATGCCTGCACGGACTCCAAGTTGAACATTAAAAACAAGAGTCAAACTAGAAAAGCACATGTGCCAATTCTGATTCTTTCTAAATGGATATGGATACACACACACACACACACATACCCACAAACACACACCCCTGAAGGATTCCTAGGGTTCCTGTATACTCTTCATGAAATTCTTCCCCCCCCCCTTCTCCAACTAGTGAAAAGTTGCAGCTAGAAATGACTCTAGATCACCTGATACCAACTCCCCAATATCTCCATTTTATGCATGGATAACCTGGGCCACTCTGGTCACTTACGAAGTGCTAGGGTATTGGCTAGAACTCAGGGCTTCCAAGCTGAGTTCAACACTGACTTACATACGCCGCCAACATAGCTCTTGGGTGAAGTCGTCCAGGAACGCATTCTAAGACAGATTAGCAGGCAGGGAGTGTATGGAGAGCCACTCTCAAGAATAACTAAGGGAATGACAGAAGCGAGACTGAGCTCACAGGAAGCTCAGGAGCCGGAATGTCCTGCAACGCTGTCCTGCATCCAGACAAACGATGTTCTATATCAGTCAGTCATTAGATGTGGAAAAAGCTATAATCTTGGGCTAACCCAAATGACAGTGAATCAAGGAGGTCCTCAGGTATGGCATTAGTAGCCAATCCTCTGAGCAGAGGGAGGAAGTACTTTAGTCCTGCATGAGAGGTCGAGTAACATTCAAAACCCAGCACGCGGTGTCATCACTGACCTCATACCATAATTTGCCCTTTCTCTCTTCTGCCTGCTTTATCCTCCTGGAGAAACGTTCTAATTCGTGGGAGTGGAACAAACCACCACTACTGTGTATGACACTGAGACATCAGCTGACTCTTTTCTAGACTGGAGACTAGATTTAGATTCTTTTTACCCTTGCAAAACACTTCTGACAGTCTCAGCACCAGGTGAGGCTGCACAAACCTTCATCGATGAAGCAAATGAGCCCCTAGTCACACCTGTCTCTAGCCGTGGCTGCTATTATTACCCACTTGCTTTCAACTGGCCACAATCAAGAGAGGGCCTGGAGCCATCCGCAGTCCTTCCTGTATGTGATAAGTGCACTATAGCCCCCTCATATGGGGCCCTTCACACCTGTCAGCATGAGGATCCTTTTCCCTCCTATTGATCTCTTAGTACAAAGAGCTGGAGAGGGAGGGGCGGAAGCAGCTCAGGTTATAATAAGCCCTTATCACACACTGATGAAAGCTCTCGTCTGGGACCTGCTCTTCTGGACTCGGACTTTACGTTGTCAGGGAGTGAGGTTACATGTTCCACAGGGAGGGGTAGAGAGGGAGGCCACCCTTGTTTGTAGTCCTCTGTTGGGTCCATGAATTCTACCTCTTGAAGGAACAATCCCCCTAAGCTGGTTGTTTATTTACAATGTGAGGCATGGATCATCCCAATCCCAACCATCCTGGCCATTGCTACTGCAACTCATATACTCATTGCCAGATGCTGGGTGACAGAAGGCAGGGGCTAGTATCATTCTGTTGGGTTTCCCAGTGCTTGTTCTAATGGTAGCTACCTTCTGATGGTATCTAACCCTTTAGATTCTCTCCCATAGGCCCACCTGCATATCTATTCTCTGAATAGACCCCTGACCTGCTCAAGCTATATGCTCTTTCTCAGGAACTAGTGTACATTTCTACCTCAATCCATCTCTACAAGATGAATGAGGAAGTCTGCTGCCCAAAGCATTGCCCATTAAGAATATTTTGAAGATTCATTCATAGCACTTCATTTGCAAGCTTGCACCTACATGCAAAGTCAGCTGCTATGGTTTCTTGTGGGTTGAGTGTTGTGATGTTGAAAGGTCGGACCTAATATAAGGTAATTAATTCATTAGAAGTGCTTTTCTCAAAAGGAATTAGTTCTCCTAGGACTTCCACTGGTTGTTAGTAAAAGAACAAGGAAAACGTGGCCCCTTCCTGCACTCTGGCTTCCTGTCTTCCCATGATTTCTCCTTCTCACACATGCTCCTTCCACATGATGCCACCCACCATAAAATACAGCCAGGAAGCTCTTGCAATGCTCTTTGACCTTGCAGCTTCCAAAACTATGAGCCAAATAAACCTCTCCTCTATACAAAGCCTCCAGCCTCATGTGTTTTATTATAGCAATGGAGAATGAACTAACATACCAACCCATCTGTAACGCAAACTTGACTTTTTCTTCTTCTATAAGATGTTCCTAAGGCAATGTCTGTTCAAAACCCTTACATAAGTGTCTGCTGATGTAGAGAAAAAAATGGTGACATGGGGGAATGAGCTACTTGCTCATATAGCCTCTTTGTAATCTCTGGCTATTGCTTGATTCACAGCCAAAGAGTTACTTGTATCTTACAAATTCATCTCCAAGAACCCTGCTCAGGATGGGTTATATCTTTACTTACAGACAGTTCCTAAAGAATGACTCAGCTATACATTAAACCTTGGCAACTGGGGAAATGAGTACCTTGACCTTAAGAGAAAAATCTGCAGAGGACACTGCAGAACATACTGTAGCATTGAGGATTCTAAGGAGGTCATTAACATCTCGATCTTGCAAATAAAGAATCTTAAGGAGGCTGGAAAACTTCTCCAGCTAATGGAAAATAATCCAGTTTTGGAACAGTCCTCAGAATCAGAACCAGAACAGCCCGTGTGTAATCTACACATGGGATTTTTAAGTTATCTACTAACAACAGCATTACCAACAGTAAACAGAAATAGGTAGAATTGTTTCATTGTCATCCCTTACTTAACATACCCAAAATATTGTCAAGTCAATGTGATGAATATTTCACTCGACGTATCTTATCTTTCTTATCATGCTGTCTTTGAAATCCAGTGTAAGGGTTTCATAGGCACATCACATCTTAACTTGAACAAACCACCTACAAGTACTAGTAGCAAATGCCTCAAAGGCGATACCTCTAAATTCTGCTCAGTTCTCTGCTCTCCTGATAGCTTCCTTTCACGGAAGTTCTGAGAGTCTAGGAGAAAGATGCTTGGGCAATAATCTTGACTCTGGCAGAAATCTGAGTCCTTGGAATTTTCAAAGCCTCCTCAGCCCTCCCTGCTTACTCTGCTAACCCCATTCAGCTTCCCAGGTGCTGCTGCCACGTTCTGGGAAGGCTCAGCTTGAAAAGAAAAGGAAACGAGGCAGGAGGTAGACAAATGTTTAACTCCATCTCCCTGTGTACCCTGTAATTTAATGCTAAATCCAGCTCAATTCCGTTTCTGTGGCAACCGAAAGAACCAGCTTCTACAGGTCTCGCCTCATCACTCCTTGTCAGATTCCTAAACACAGGCTGACTACAAAGCATCCAGCTTCCCAAATATCCTGGCTCTTAGGTTCTCGAAACTCTCAATCCTGAGCTCAAGCCTCAAGTACAAAGGCCAAGTGTGGAAGCGCCTAATCACCGAGCATATAGGAAAGGCAAGAGCACGAGCAGGAGGGTTTTCTTCATAGCAGTCTTTAGAAATGGGACCAATTTTCTCTAGCCTGGGAAGACGCTCTTCAGATGGAGATTTAGCCAAGCACAGTAACTCATTCCTGCAGTCGCAGCACTCAGGAGGGGACGAAAGGAGGATTGTCAGTTCCTGGCTGGCCTGAGCTGCATAATAGACCCTGTCTAAAAAAAAATAAGAAGAAGAATTGATTTAACTTAATTTAAGAAAATAAACAAAAAGAGCAGCGCTCCACCATAAAAACTCCCTTGCTCCCTCTGGTGGTCTCCAATTGTCCTCGCGATAAGAGCGTTAACCTGTCAGTGAATGCAGAAATTAGAGCAGGCCTCTGCAGCCTTGGCCTGACACTCAGCCCTAAGGCTCACGGGCCTCTCCTACTGCAGGCTGACTCAGTCTTCCTTTCTGAGGAAGGCTCCCCCATCCTGCCATGCTCAGTCCCCTCTCTTCTGTCTGATCTTACACGGCCATTGCTCTCCCCTGGTTTCTTCAGCCAGAAAATCTGTACATCCCTTGACCTAGCCTTGCCACCATTGCAATTTCACATATTTTGGCATAATGATAGGGGATAACCTCTAGTTCACCCACTGAACACCAAGCTCTGAAATGCAGAAGTGCTGTCTGATTTTGCTCAGCCTTTTAGCCCAGTGTCTACCACAGTTTTTGACAAACGAGTAAATGCCTAAGAGTTATTTGCTGCAGGAATGAAGGAATTTCAAGTGGCAACTCCTGACTAGCGAGAATGTTTTTAAACAACTTTATTGAGAACACATCTAGTTGCAATCCTAGCTACTGTGGAGCTGAGGCAGAAGACCTACAAGTTCAAGGCCGGCCTGGACTCCAGAAAGAGTTCAAGGCCAGATCAAGTAACTCAGTAAGACACTGTGTCAAAACAAATAAATTTTTTAAGAGCTATGGCAAGGGCTCAGTGGTATCATACTTGCCTAGCTTCTGTAAAGCCCTGGATTCAAAAACCAGTGCTTGCTTGTATGTTCTCTCTCTCTCTCTCTCTCTCTCTCTCTCTCTCTCTCTCTCCTTTCCTCTCTTCTCTTCTCTCTTCTACTCCTCTCCTCCCTTCTCCCCCCACCTCAGGATGAGGCCATTTTGTGAGCCTCATCTCTCAATTCTGGACCCTTCTTGAAACCTGCAGCCTTATGAATACAGACATTAATCTGCTCACAGAGTAGTACCAGGCCTGTTCTCAACAGGAACATGTAAAGCTACACATTTAAGAAAAACCACCTTGACCTCATCCACAGCACTGGTACATGCCAACTATCCCCTGACATGAGCCGAGCATGGTGACACATGAATTTAATCCCCACACTCAGGGAGGCAGAGGCAGGTGGATCTCTGTGAGTTCAAGGCCAGCCTGATCTACAAAGGGAGTCCAGGGCAGCCAGGGCTACACAGAGAAACCCTGCCTCGAAAAACCAACGTTTATCCCCTGACATTCATGCAGGTCTTTCCACGGCACTCCTATTCTGGGGTTGTATTTTACTATCTCAAATACCTGGGAAACCAGGGTAAAAAGCAACCAAGCCTCAACATGGTGGTCCAGGGACCAGTCAACAAGGGGGAGAATTCAATCTAAAATATCATGTGAATTCTTTCTCTTGCCAGGTCTCTCTTTCTGATCTATTTCCAGTGAGGCATGAGTGGGTGACCTCAGGACACAGGAAAGCACAGGAGCTGGATGGGTGTTATAATGTGAATACAAAACGCCCCCCCTTGGTCTTCTGCTAGTTAGTCGAGATGGCTCTGGAAGTTTATGGAGGTGAGAATAGGTTGAAAGATGCAGGTTATTAAAGTGAGTCCTTGACTTATTGTTCTCCATGTTTCTCATGAAGTTTTATGTTCTGCCCCTCGATGCTCTCCACACTATGACGGACAAAGCCCATCTGAAACTGTGAGTTAAAATTATCTCCTCCTACTTGTAAGTTGTCTTACTAGGTACTTTGTCATGGTGACCCAGAAGCAGTGAAGGCAGTGGGGGAATATGTATTCTTTGCTCACCGCTTTCCATGTGGAAGAGCTGCCTGACTGTGGCATAAACCAGCAGACTGGGCCCAGGGCTCTACAGTTCACGTCTGTTTCCTCTCTCCTTCTACTCTGATGCAGTGGTTTGTACACATTAACCACTACCAGGGACTGGGCAGGGTGGGGGAGTTGCTTATTCTTAAAGTTATGCTAGAAAGTTCTGAGGGGGACATACCCTGTTCTTGGAGCATTCTGTGAAAGGGGAAGACAGCTGCCTAACAATAGCAGAATGAATCAAGGAAATGTGGTATCCATAAACAACGGAACTTTTCAGTCATAAAGAATGAAGCCAGGTCATTTACAAGAAAGTAGGTACAACTGGAGATCATCACATTACATGAATTAAGACAGTCTCAGAAAGACAAATACCATGTTTTCTCTCATTTGTTGTCCCTATATCTTGTATGGACATAAAACTGTGTATTTATGGCATGAAATTAGAACTAATATTAATCTAGAGGGTTGAGGGGAAACACTAGAAGAGGGAGCAAGCAACAGGAGTTTTGGGGGAATGGGGGGAGTTTGTTCAACCTACAACATATACTTCTATGAAGCTTAAAAAAAATTAAGTTAAAACAAAGCAAAGCCCTTTTTATGTGACCTTGGGCTGTCTTATAGAAGACTCATCCTGTCAATTATAAATTGTAGCTCACAGGATCCACCACTGTCAGATTACAGTAAACATTTCCGTGGTGCAGTGCCTGGCACAAAATGATAAAAATATTAGGCCCTTATCGGCTCTCATTTTTAATCTGGCATGGCATGTGTCTGTCAGAAAGACACAGGATCCCCTGCAGCTTTGATGCAGGTATAGAATTCCGGTATTGGAACACCATGGTCCCACATGGCCTCTGAAATACAAACCATGTGTCTATTTATTTCTGAGCTTCTGAAGTGCCAAGGTCCCTAGGTCTACTCTGCACCCAGGTTAAAAGGCCTGCAGGTATCCTGCTAAAACGTTCTACATACATCATGCAGAGTCCCTGGCATGGCACTATGCACAGGGCAAATGTGCCATAAAAGGCAAGTGGGTTTAGAGGTGGCTTTTCATATAAGGAGACCTAACAGGCTCTGGCAGCTCTGGCAAAGGCTGCAAAGCACACCAGCCGGTCAGCCTTCAGCTGTCTCGAAACTCACTTGGCAGAGGCCATCAGGCAATCTGCTAGCGGCACCTTAGGTGAGTCAGCCATTAATTACAAAGTCATACAAATCCCGCAGGAGCCAAAAGGCCTGAGCCCTGGCCCCAGGCAAAAAGAACAATGCTGAGCATCTTCTATTTACCCTCAGTAGCTGTTTTTGAAGCTGTCCTAATTTTCTGGACAAGGAAATTGAGGCCTACATGAGCTCATCCGAGGTCACATTATCTGAGAGGCCAATCTCACTGGACAGAAAGAGAGACAGAGAGAAAGAAAGACTCCTGAAGAAGACAGAAGAGAAGGCAAGGGAAAGGGGTGGGTGAGGGAGAAATGAGGAGGGAGAAAGGAGAGAGAAGGAGGGAGAGGGTGGGGGTGAGAGTGTGTGTGCTCTCTGGCTGGCTTTCTGCAGTGCGCGGAGCATAGGGAAGAGGCTAAGGCCCCCTCCGAGGGGTGGCGGTGGGCAGGAAGCTCAGTGAGTCCCCCATCCTGACATCCATTCTTT
This sequence comes from Pachyuromys duprasi, assembly GCA_028658305.1. Taxonomy (NCBI): domain Eukaryota; kingdom Metazoa; phylum Chordata; class Mammalia; order Rodentia; family Muridae; genus Pachyuromys; species Pachyuromys duprasi. The sequence goes on along the minus strand of CM053759.1, from coordinate 26,143,214 downwards.
GTCCTCCCTTCCCTTCTGCAGGGCACCATGCCCCTGGCTGGCTTTGCTGCAATGCCCTTGCTCCCTGGCTGCTGAACAGCATTTGTCTTTGGCAAATCTGGGCTGCCAGGCTCCTCCCCTGCAGGCAGGCTGCAGCAGCTCCTTAGAAGGTATGCTGTCTGCCCTGGGACCTGTCAGAATGAAAGATTCAGGTGAGGCTAGCTCTCCCTGGTTTATGTCTCCGATCCGTCCCCTGCTCTCATTCTTATGCTTGCCATCTCTCCCTTGTGTCCTTCCCTCCCTGCTTTTCCTTTTCCTGCTATAGCACATCAGTGTACCACTCCTGCATTCCAAAAGCAACCCTGGACCAGGGCTTTTTTCTTTGCTTGTCACAGGCCTTCCTAGGCTCTCAGTGTTCCAACAGCAGGGCATAACCCTTGGCTTACTGGATAAAATGTGGCTGGAGATGGGTAGATTGCCCTTAAAATTAAAACTTCAGAGAAGACACCAGCATAAACATCCATTGGTGTGATTATTTCTTTGATAGATAGATAGATAGATAGATAGATAGATAGATAGATAGATAGATAGATAGATAGATAGATAAGCAAACAAACTTTAGGCACAGATCATGAGAGTAGAGACAGAGGCAAGATGAGACCAACGGAATTAAAAGCCCCTAGGGATCTCTAGGCCAACCTGTGACCTCTTCCAGATACTGCGTTTGCATCCTTATGTCATTCTATTGTCTTCTGCAGCTGCTGTTGTTTGTGTTTTGGCTGGTTATATAGCATCTCACTTTATAGCCCAGGTTAGCCTTGAACTCATTATGCCCTCTAAGCTGAGGCTGAGCTTACAGCGCCTGCCCCTCTTTCCTGTGTTGACATTACAGCATGAGCCATCACACTAGGCTCCTATATGGCTCTTCCCTTTCTGTTCTCTGTCCTTCCCTGCAGCTGCTCAATTGCTGTCTCCTTTCTAACCACCCCATTGTTTCTACATGAGCCCTCACCTTGAGTCCAAAGGCTTTCAGTGGCTCTCATTACCCACAAAACAAAGCCCAGCTCTACAGAAGGACATTTCAGCCCAGCCTAGAGTGTACAGCAGCACCCAAAGGGGTTCTGGTTTTGTCTTTGCCTTGCACATTTCCATCCCTGCTTGGCAAACTCCTATCCATGCTTCCAAATCCACTCTCACATTTACCTGCTGTGGGAACATCTGCTGGTTCCAGCCTTTGCCCTGACTTTCACACACACACAAACACACACACACATACACACACACGAGCCTTCCCTATCTCTGCTTCCCTTTTCCCCTGTAGCATTAAAAGTAAAACATACTGTTTCTACATACCCATCCATCTATCCATCCCTCAGCACTCTAATAATATGGACCATGCCTTGTTTCTCCTCGGTTTAATCATTGACTCTTACACAAGCATTTGAACATAAACGCTCAACTAATACTTATTAAATTGATTTCAGCTCTCTCACACACACACACTTTCAACCACAAATGGATACATAACAAATTGCGAACAGTCTTTTCAACAACCATTATAGAATTACAGAATTTCTTTTACTCTGTCAGAGGATCCACACCCATGGCTTTTGCCTACAGAGTGACTACTTCTGTCTGAGAGCTCTCTGAGGCTCTGGCTGCTTACACAGCTGGAATCAAGCTGTCTGAAAGGCAGCTGTCACTTAACATTCCCCAGAACATTTCCACAAAAACTGTCCCAAATGTTCAATTTTTCAATTGGGGAAGAGCTGATTCATGAGGTTTAAATTAGGAATTCTATGCAGCAAAATACTTCTGTTGGGGCAAACAGAAAAGAAAAAGAAAGAATTGTCCTAGTTGGGTCCTTTCATTGAAGTCAAGTGTGGACACAGAGCATCATGGACACTGGGTGGCCAGCTGAAAGAAGGGAATGTCGGAAGGGCCACATTCATACCCTTCTTATGCAGAAAGACTCTGCATAAATGTACAGCTCTTTCAAGCTCACTGAGCTATCTCCTCCCTAGGACAAGATGAAAGTCCAACGCAAATCATGCTGGCCTGCAGAACACTATGCCTCTGCACCCACTGCTAACATGTGTCTTTTGACCCCAACTCAGCAAAATATTTTCATGCTGATGTCATAGAACTACTTTGGGATAGGATGTTGGGGCTCATCCCTGGATGTCTTCCTAGTGCATTTAGCTCTCATCTTCTATAGGGCAACCCTTTCTGTCAATGAGTATCTTCCAGTTGACTTTAATAACTAAGTTTCTTTCATGAAAGAAGTGAGCTCCTTTGGCTCTCTTCTTCATGGCTCCTCCTTCTCCCCTGTAATTCTGTCCTATAATCCAGCACTTGGAAGGCAGAGGCAGGAGGACAATCTTAAAAACACCAGGTTAGCCTGGCCTTTCACACAGCAGGTTCCGAGCCAGCTAGTGCCGCACAGTGAGGATCTTGTCTCTTGAACAAGGACAAGGGAGATGGAAATACAGTTTGGGGCGAGAGCATGAAGCCCTGGGCTTGACCCCAGAACCACTAAATGTTAAATAATCAGGGTTTGTTTGTTTGTTTGTTTGTTTGTTTGTTTGTTTGTTTGTTTAATTGCCAGAAACGGCAATCCGTGTCTGTAAGCCCATGAGGTTGAGGCAGAAGATGAGAAATTCGTGGTCATTCTTTGCTACAGAGTGAGTTCAAAATGGGATAAGTGATGGCCTGTCCGTTAAAAAAAAGGCAGAAATGGTATCAAGACAGAGTCTTCACTCCACAGAACATTCTTGAGGATCACACACCCAGCCCTCCATCCTGGGCTTGCATTTCCTGTCCACGTTCTTCACATAAGTGCATGATGCCTCAAGCATCTTTGGGATTTTTTAATTCACGACTGACACCAATTCTGCAGGTTGGGAAACAATATGAACACAGGCTTCCTGGTCCCCCTTATCCATCAAGCTCCCCAAACAAACACTGGGCAGACTTTCCAGTCTAGTACTCATGAGATGATGGGCCACGTCTCCTGAAAACGTGGCAGTAGATTAAAAGAGACAAATTTAGGAAAACTGAAAGTGCAGCCAGCCCATGTTGGCCTACTATAAGGATTGCGTTGTCAGAGGTGCTGGGATTCCACATCAGCCCATCCCATTAGAACAGAAACCACGGGAGCACAGGCACACACTTTTGTTTGTTTCCCAGTGCAAATAAGCCTTATGCAATAGCAGCAAGTCTAAAGAGAAGTGCAGATCTTACCTTAAGAATACTTTATTGCCAAATACTAGGAAGGATCATCTGACTATTTGTAAAACAGAAACAAAAAGTGCTTATGAACTCATGTCAAGGTGATTCCCTACAAACCTTCTGTTTGTGATTCATAATGAAGCCAATCACAATCAAACTATGTACATATGTTTCTTCAACATATGGGAGCAAAAATAAGAATTATTTTGCAAAATACCTGCCTCAAGACTCGTGTGGTATTTCTAATGAAATCCCCTGTGTGCTCTCTTGAGCTTCTATCAGGACTGATATTGTGCAAAGGTGAGCCAGTCATCTTATGGAAACAGAGTAAGCTAAATACAGATCAGATGTAACTACATCAAAACTCTTGTAAAGTCCATAAAAATAGGTTCTATAGACTGACTGACAAAACAAGCTATGATAAAGGCCTGGGGGAGGGTCCACTGTGGTCTCCAGCCACACAGATAGAGCAAAGGTCACCGGACTAGAAAGCACGATAAGCTCCCACTCCTGCGTTCAGGGAAGATAAATGGAATTGCAGTCCTTCCCTTGAGGCAACAACAAAGAGTCTGTGCCCCTACAACATAATAGAATACAAATACTATTATTTTAAAAAAAGAAAAAAAACACGCTCAAAAGAAGACCTCAGAAGGTGAACAGCATTTCTCTCTAACTGGTAGGATTATAATATTACGTTCTTACTTTGTATCTCCATGCTTTCAAATCATCTACAATACATATGTCATCTTAAAAGTCAAAAAACAATTTCAATTGGAGGAGCTGGTACTGAGAGAAAAATAAAATAAAATCAGTTTTTCATTTCATACAAGACCAGGGAAGAAGTCTGCACCTGAAGATAGAAGTGCCTGGAGGAAGGAAGAAAGCAGGGCCTGTGACACATAACCAATGCGAGCCAAATCAAGAACTCAACAATTAGGAGGCTATGGTGGATAATCTTGGCTGTCAGCTTGACTACATCTAGAATCAACTAAAACCCAAGCAGCTGGGCAAGACTGAGAGTAACTTTCTTGACTGGATCATTTGAAGTGGGAAGACCCACCCTAAATCTAGGCCACACGTTCTGGTGTTAGCTCACATAAAAGAACATGGAAGAAGGAAGCTTTTGGCTTTTGCCTGCCCGCCCTCACTCTTGATAGCAAGTTCATCTGTCCTGTTGCTGAGGCATTCTTTTGCTGCTGTTAGAACCTGTTGGTTTGAGATTCTAAGACAGCCAGATCAGGTAAGGTATCCAGCCTGGTGGACTGAACAACTATCAGATTGTTGGCCTTTACTGTTGGGAGATAGCCATTGTTGGACTAACTGGAACACAAACTGTGAACCATTCTAAGAATTCCCCTTTTAAAACATTTATATTCAGGCTGGAGAAATGTCTCAGTAGTTAAGAGCACTGATGGTTCTTCCAGAGAACCTGAGTTCAATTCACAGCACCCAGATGCTGGCTCACAACCATCTGTAACTCTAGTTCCAGGGGAATCCAAGGCCTTCTTCTATCCTCTGCCTCTGTCGATACTAGATGGTGTCCATCATAGAGTGCACAGGCATACATGTAGGCCAAACACTCAAACACACAAAATAGAATTAAAATATTTTTTTAAATAAAATATCCATAATTGTGAGACTCGTCTAGTAAGGTTGAAGTCTGACATTTCTGGAAAGCCTCTGAAACTTCTGATAGCTTCTGAGAAAGTGGACTCCCTTTCTCAGAAGGGTTTTCTCTTTGGCTGATCTGGGGAAACCCCAGATTCTCTAAGGAGCTTTACAGATTCCCCAGGTAAGGGCCCAACCCTTTGCTGATTTAAAAAAAAAAAAAAAAAAAAAAAAACCTGCTCAGCAAGTACCTGGGGATTCCTGAAAATACCCTACCCTGTGCTAAGGAGATCTTAGCTTATAGCAAATGACCTTCATTTGTACCTAGAGACTTTCCCCTCCCATAGGATAATTAAGTACTATGTTCTCCTTCTTGTGATAGAACCATGGTACTGCATGTAAATGAAGTACTATACTACTACATGTAAATCTAGTATCCTTAGAGTCTCTAGCTCCATTGAATCAAATACATTCACCCTAGAAACCCCTCTCACTGCCCAAGGTTTATAAATCCCCAATTTCACATGAAATAAACATCCTACACGATACCATCAGCTTTCTACCATGGCCATCTTATGTTTTTCATTTATTGTGGGGGAGGGAGGGCCTCCCTCCTCCCTGTAGATTCACCACTGAACTCCCAGGGCTCAGCTGGAGCCACAAGCTCAGGGTTGACCTCTGGCGATGCATCCACTGGGAACTGGACCCACCTTCCAGCCTACCAGGCCTGCACCGCACTGGATCTGCCTTCCGGCCTGCTGGGCCTGAGCCTCTCTAGGCCTGTGTTTCAGCCTCAAGCCGACCAGGCACAGGTTTTTGCCCACACCCCTGTCATTAATACAGTGGCTTAGCCAAAGGGCTGTAACAATTCAGCATCATCACGGGCACCGCTAAACGAGCTAACTATAACACTCAGTGGGAAGCTCTTTCTACACCCCAGCCTAGCTTATGGGCTTCGCCCTAAGTGCTGTAAGATGCTTCTGGACGAGAACCAGGAACATATGTTCCCATCCTGAAGTACCTGGACTGGTGGGAATGGCAGGGTCAACAGCCACGCCCTGGGGCCACCCAGGCAACTGCCAAAAAAGGAATGACATAGAATTTATATATTTATATATATATATATATTAGTTTTCTACATTACTATATATTGATATATAATTATATACATATAGTTTATTCTATTAGTTATTTCATTGGAGAACCCTGACAAAATGCAGACGTTTTCTACATGAAAACAATCCTCTCCTTGGGTAAAACAGACACTTTTTAACTTTTGCTCGTTTTAGAATTTTAGCGTCTTTTAAGTGAGAAGGATCTGGAAGAATGATGCTGAAATTAATCAGCAGTTCAACTGTTTCCAAATTTAATGAAAATCATTGGGAGTCGAGAGCCTCTGCAGTAGTTGATTAACTTTAATGAGCAAAGTGTGGTAGGCCTCTTGGTTTCCTGGTCATTATTCCCAGCCATCACCACAACAGCTGCCCATCATTGGCAATGCATTTGACTTGCAAATTAAGTAATCAACAAAAACTCATAGTTGATATCCAACCAGTGGGCTTAGCACTGTCCAAGACATGACTTGGACATCTAAGAGCAGCCTTGTTCACACAGGAACAGAGAGAACACTTGCTATAATTCTCCCCAACCCCAGCCACACCCCAGGAATTCAACAGTGTTGGGGGGATGGGGGAAACTCCTGCCTTTCTCAGTGGCTTCCTAACTTACTATTAAAATGGTCTAAGGTTGGGGAAATTGAATCCCAGAGACGTGAACTGGCTTCCTCCAAAGTTTCACAGCTGGTTGGTGGTGCATTGAAGGAGAGATTCCAAGCCTACAATTAGATGGCGAGGCTCCCTCAACACCCATTTTTCACACTCATGAAAGGCGTATCAGAAAGGCATAATGAGCACCATACTGCATTTTCCAGTACAATAACTGAAGATGCCCCACCCCCAGGACTGAGCAAAACATCACCTGAGGAGAACAAGAAAAAATAAGAGGTAGTAGCCTTAGGAGAACGTTGGTCCCCGTATTCAGAGCAAAACCTCTCGGAAAAACTTATCTAAATGTTTTCTAAAACCCATTTCTATCTTGAGGCTGTATTTCCTAACAAGTGTCTGGTGCCACATATTCATCACCAGTTTTACAAAACAGCACAGTGCCTTAGCTTCCTGACAGCCTTGTCAACAGACAGTGTAATAAAAACAAACAGGTCCCTGAACACTCAAGTGTGACAGGGCATATCAAGCCTCACACACTAAGCTCACATTTGCTCTGGCAAACTGATGAACAAAACACGTGAAGAAGTAGACATCAGGGCTCAGGAGGCAGAAATGTCTGCAAGCTGAGCAGAGCGTTAGGAAGGTGGTGATTGTGCGGCTAAATAAAGGCATGTCCTTCCTCAGCTGAACCCTTGACTGAGAGACAGGAATAAGCCCCTCTTTGCTTCCATGATTGTTCTTTCAAATTAAAAAAAAAAGTTATGCTTATGTAAGCCAAGCAGCACAGAATTTAATATATAGTTAATCTTTCATAAGGTAAAGGCTAACATAATTCTAGAAAGCAATACTAAATTATGGCAGTAAAAAAAAGAGAGGGATTTTTAAAAAAATATTCTATAATTTAATTCTTTCCAGAGAGATTTTAGTTACAGAAAGAATAATGGTGGTAGTGATGGTGGTGATGTTGATGATGATGATGATGACCAGAATGACATTATTGGGTTAGAGAGCTTTGTGTCATTGTTGGCGCATAAACTGCAACCTCAAGTGATACCTAGCAGTCTGAAGTGTAGTAAGAATTTTAGTTTCTTTCGAAATATATAAATGTCATGTGAATATGTTTTTTTAATCCCAGGTGTGGGATATGGGGCTGCTTCAGGTTGTCCCCAGCCACTAACTATGATTTGTCTTGTTCTCTGGCAGAGGTATGATTTTGCCAGCTGAAGATAGTTTATGTTTGGGATTCTGGGGACTCTTAAGAAGATATATAAATGCCAGAGCTCCCGAGAGGCAGGCTGGCTGTTCCTCCCTCTGCCGTTGCTGCTTTCTGTTTGCTGGATTGCTGGTTGGAGCTATCCTGATAGATATCAGACTTGCTCCAAGCAGCTCGTTGACCCTAATCAACAGGAAGTAGTCTAACGAGATCAATGCCCCCTTTCCCTTTTATCCTTCTTTCTCTCCTACTTAGTGTTTGGGGGTCAGAAAGGATTGGGGTGGAGAAGTGAGGTAGGAAAAAGAACCCAATTAAGTAGACAAAAGTCCGGTTCCACTGAAGTCACCAGCAAAACTGAGAGCACCTCTCTTCACCCATCTCTTCTCTGGGAATGGGAACTTCCCATTCCCAGAGAAGTTATTGTTTCTCAGAAGCAATAACTGTAGGTGATACACACCTTGCCCCAAGTAGTAGAGATCCTCCAGACCTTGGAGAGGGGTAATCCTAAAGAGACCCTGGAGAAAGGCACTGACTTGCCCTTTGGGAGTTTGTATTAGTTAGGGTTATTATTGCTGTGATGAAACACCAGCAAGCTGGGGAGGAGAGGGTTAATTTGGCTTACACTCCCACATCACTGTTCATCACTGAAGGAAGTCAGGGCAAGAACATGGAGGAGTGCTGCTTACTGGCTTGCTCCCCACAGCTTCCTCAGCCTGCTTTCTTATGGACCACTAGCCCTGAGGCTGCACCACCAGCAATGGGCTGGGTCTACCCCCACTGGTCATTAAGAAAATGCCCTACACCCTTGCCTGATATTATAGAGGCATTTTCTCAGTTGAGGATCCCCTCCTCTCTGATGAGCTTAGTTCTCATCAAGTTGACATAACACCAGCCAGCCCAGAAGCCATTGGCATCATCAGGTTCCAAACAGGAAAAGCAATGAAGCTCCTGATGCCCTGCCCAGCAGACTCTATCACTATGCTGAGCACAACCTCTCCCAGACATGGTGATGTCTGAGATTGTTCCTCAGCAGGCTGTCTGCAGATGCAGCAGCAAAAGCCGTTTAGAAAACACCGTGGGCTTCACAGCAGGAAACACTCGAAGAGGAGATCATAAGTCAGCGCAGAAAACCTGCAAGATGGATGCACACACACCCTGAAATATTGTGTTATAGGTTAACAGTTCACCTGCTTTGCACTTCCAGCAATGGAAGACACAGGAGCAAAGGGCAGAGCCTCGAACTAAGCATCCATCATGCACCTGAGCTTCTGAGGGGCACGAGACATGAGTTATCTCACCTAATTTTCACAGCAGCCCCACTATTTGGGAATTGGTGGGGGTATTTGATTTGGTTAGTTTTGATTTTTAGAAACAGGGTCTCACTACATAGACCTGGATATCATGGAACTCACTATGTAGAAAAGGCTGGCCTTGAACTCACAGAGATCTGCCTGCATCTGCTTCTCAAGTGCCTGGATTAAAGACACTAAAAAAATTAATCCAAGTGTTGTGTGACAAAACTTCCCCTGGGCAGTTGCAGCACACACGTCTACCCACTCCTGAAGGAGTCTGGTAATGGAATTTTGCCTCTTGGCCTCGGCAGATGTGGGTTTAATCTAAAGTTCAGTTTCTCAGAGACTGACCTTGGCAGTTTCTCCAGCAGGGTGCTCTGTTCCTGAGAACTAGATAACAAACTTTGTGTAACCTTGAGTGACTTCTTGGACATTTTGCCAAGTGAAGCAAATGGACTGTTGCCGTGAGAAAGTTGCTTGTGGTTTTTTTGTTTTGTTTTGTTTTTGTTTTTGTTTTTTTTTGCTTTAAAAGAGCTGCTTGAGTGCCTAACAAACGAGTCTTGACCAGAAACCTGTCTTGATTCCATTCTTCGAAGCTCTGCCCTGTCATTCCCATTCTCCCTTTCAGGTAGACCCTGCTCAACTTACCCACAGGATGGGCCACACTCCAAATAGGGAGCCCATAACAGACAAAAGTACTGATACCACCGAAGTCCAATTTGGTGAAACATGAATTTTATTGGGGCTACTTACAGAAACAGAAATGACTCAAAGACAGCGGCATCACCAAAGGTCACTCCAGTATGAGTGACAGCTCACCAAAGCTAGGAACCTGAAGCAGGCTGCAGTCCACAGACAGCCTAACAAGTTGGAGATCGTCCTTTCCAGATGCTTCAGTTGGCCTGTATCTCTTCCAGGCAATTTGGCTGGTTTCTGATTCTTGTAGAGGACTTTGGTCTGAGTCTTTTCTGCAGTGTTTCTCCTCTGACAGTTTTCTTGGCAGCTGAGTTTTGCTTCATCTGAGAGAGACGTGCAGCTTCTGTTGCTTACTCTTGCAGGGAGACGCCCAGTGAAGCTGGTCAGTTTCAGGGACTTCCCGAAGCTGTTTTTAGTGGTTTACCTTCCTGTGTCCCTGCTGGAGGAAGTGTTTCAGTAGCAGAAGAAACTGTAAATGGTATGAGCAGGATTTGAACCCAGCCACAGCAAACTCATGCTCTCCTTAAGTCCCAACCACACCAAGCTAAGCCACCGTTTCTGTAGTCAACCCCACCAGCATTGCAGTGTAGTAGCCATATGCTTAGGGAAGGAACACAGGAAAGAAGGGCGGACCTTCCCTGTAGAGATCCACGGTCCAGGCCTGGAGGCAGGGACACCAGTGAATGATTACCATCTGAGCTTTTTACAAGGCAGTAGTTGAAGAGGGAGAAAAAGGCAGGAAAATGTTAGCAACGTTTGAGGGTGTTTTATTTACAACCCACTGTCATTTTGAAGCACAGGACATTACAGAAATCAGTACTTTAGAGACAAGGGGAGATTGGTTTGCTAGCCTCTTGTTTTGGGGTGGGGGGGTTGTTGTTGTTGTTTTATTTTCCATCTGTATTAGTTACTTTTCCCATTGCTGCGACAAAATGCCTTCAAGAAACAACATAAGGGAGGAAGGGCTTGTTACCCTGTTACAGGAGGGAAGGCTTGAGGCAGGAGCATTAGGTGCCTCACTAAAGAGCCTCTGAGATACCCTAAGACCAACTTCTTAGCATGAAAGAGATTTATTTGCCCCAGAGGGACAAAGGGCAGGGAACAAGAGACAAAGACAGGAGACAGAGAACAAGGGAGAAGGGGAAAGGATCAAGAGGGAGGGAAGGGGTATTTGCCCCGGAAGGACACGCAGGACTGCCTCTAGATAGAAAGGAGACAGACATGACCCAGACGCAAATGGCAGTTTGTAAAGGGGGTGGAAACCTGTGTTAGGATGACATGTTTAATTCTGACTGGCTATGTTAATTAGGGCAACCAATAAGGTGGTTTGCTGGACTTTAATACTTTGATGGCTGGACCTTGGCACTCATGCTCAGGAGGAGAAAGTGGTCAAATAAGGGGAATAGACCTTGGTGGCTAGCTTTAGGGATGTAATCTAACAGTTTTTAGCAAGGCAGAGGGAATGGGGGAACAGCAAGACCTGCCAAGAAACAGATTCAGTCTGGGACCCTAGCCCACTGGGAATGCTAGCAACGTTCAATGTGGTTCCTCCCTTCTTATTTAAACCTCTCTTTAAACCCCACGGTCATGTTCACTTATCACTGTGGCCTGATAAGTTGTGAGATGCCCTTCCAGTTGGTAAGATGTTGAAACCACCCCCTGATGCAGTGGTATTTGGAGGTAGGCCTCTGAGAGCCAATTAGTTTAGAAGAGTAGAACTTCATAAGTGAGATTGGTGTTCTTATGAAAGAAGTCCAGAGTAGTTCCTCAGCTTCCATCACATGAGGGCATAGCTACATCTAAGAACCAGAAAACGGACCCGCTGCAGACACCAAACCTGCCAGTGCCTTGATCTGAGCTTCCTTCCCTGTAAGAACCTTAAGAAGTAAGCTTTCTGCTGCTTTTAATCTGTCCAGTTTATGTTTTGTTAACACAAATGGGTTAACACATTTGCATGTGAATGGCTCCCTCCTGGGTCCAGACCCAAACAGCCAATCACTACTAGTCCTTGTCACTTGCCTTTCTCAGGGGCACTGTAAACTCCAGAGGTCCTGCTGGACTACCTTTCACCACTCTTCACATCGTAACCTCATAGTATCCTTCTGTTAAGGCCATCAAAAGGTCTTCAGCAATTCAAAGCAGAAACTGACACCTATTTCTCCTTCAACCCTGGATCTGATCCATTTCCCTCACCCAGTCGACTCCCCGGACATCTTTCAAACCTGTTTCTATTTCTCTTTCCACCACCCACCAACTGCTGACTGAACTGCCTGCATGTACTGTCCACCATCCAATCAATTCTCTGCAGCACTGAGCATGCTCCTTAGAAAGATGGGAATCTGAATCCATCACACTCTTGCTAAAAATGCTTGGATAATTTCTCAGTGGTCTTTGGGGAAAATACCCAAAAACCTTCTAATAGTGTAGTGACAGGAATCCTATTTTGGAACATATGCACACCCCACATACTTTTCTCTTTTGCTTTCCCTACAAAATAAATTTCTCTCTAGATGGCCAGAAGCAACCATCTGCTCAGGGAATGATCTGGGTTGTGAGAGAGGGGAAGAAAAAAAAAAAAACCACAAAAAAAGATGAGAGGAAATATGCATGTTCCGGGTTTATATTTTCAAAATGGTATTTTACAGCAAGCTACTAGCTAGGTAAACAGGATTTTCTGAATTCCCTTTACCCCCTTTTTTGGCTTAATCCTGAATCAAATCTGGATATCCAGACCATTTAATTCCCTAAAGTACAAAGAAGGCTCCCCTTCCATGTTCTATGGTAGAAAACAGAACATCCAGTCTACACCTTCTACAAGGTGTCAGTTACAGCTCATGCTGTCCAACAGCCTGTAGGACATACAGGAACCCTGTTCAGAAGACCATGCTTCTCAAGCTTCCAGTAGACTCTTGGGCAAAGGTGAGTTGGAGGACACACAGAAATGCAGCAAAAGCTAAGGCAGAGTTGGCACTGGGCTCTGACCAACTTGATAAAAAGATGAAGAGAATCCGCCAAATAGCACACAAGCGGTAGACCACAGCCTCCAGCAACAGCAGAGACCTCAGTGCAAGAAGACAAGAGACACCACTCCTGGAGTCAAAGGAGGCAGAGGCTCTTCCAGGTCACTGCATGACTCCAAGGCCTTTCTTGTCTCTGTTGTTACAGATGGCCAGAGCAGCAAAACCCATGGTGATTCTCTCGGAAGCCATCCGTAAGAGTTCTGAAAGGGGAACAGAATCTGAGCATGCTCACTCAGTGAGGACTTTGACCTCACTCTCAGCTTTGAAAAGACCAAGATATTTGTCTAACGACGTTGTTAAGAACAAAAGGGAAACTGTGGTGTCTGATGTGATATACATGTGTTCGTATTTGTATGCAATTCTAATTATAAAATGAATTTTATTGGCTTGGTTTACACCATTGGAGAATGGTGCTTCCGTAGTCCAACAATGGCAGTCTGCATGCTGGAAAGTCGGAGAATCCAACAGCTGCTCAAGCTGCTCAGCCTCAGTGGTTGGAAACCTCAGAACACCGTCTGCACTGGTATGGAGTCACATTGAAAGGCTGAAGAAGTAGGGGTCCTGATATTGTGAGCGACCAGGGCGACAGCAAACTCACCCATGAAGAATGGAGTCTGCACTCTCCGGTGGCCATTCTTTGCCTCCTTTTTACTCCCTCTTGGCTCCCATCCTATTGTATGATGTTACCCACCCACATCCCCTACACGAAAAGGACATTTTCCAAAAGGATGAGGTCGTACCTTAAAGCAGAATTAACTACCTCCTAAAATCACCTTGTTCCCTAAGAAATAAGGACTTCTTTCAGATGATCTTGCTGGATCAAGGCTGAGACACTGATCAAGACCATACCTAGACTGGGACTGCTTACTTCTACATACATGTACCCTTTGCAATATCTTATAGACTTAGGCTCTCTGTCCTCTTTATCATTGTGCCCAATGTGGGCACAATGCAGAAGTCTCCATTCTCTACTTTTAGCCATTACATGTCTCTTTAGTTGGTGTACTGAGAGCAGATGGGCAAGCCTACCATGTCGGGTCTGTCTGAACCCAGGCTTTTACCCTGAAAACTCCAGTAATACTGTCAGTTTAAGTTAAAAGGCACAGGGTAGCCCATGGTCTTAGCATCCAAGGAGAGCATGCCGACACCCAGACTTACTATGTTCAGCACATGGTAGATGCTTGCAACCCATCCAATAAGGGAAAGTCAGTGGACTAACAAGAAATAAGGGCTCTTTTCAGACTGCAGCCACTGAGGGAGGATTAACTGTTTTCCCATTCATTGCTAGTATTGTGGTATGAGCATGTGTCTGTTCGTGTGTGTGTGTGTGTGTGTGTGTGTGTTATGTAGTGCACGTTTTTTACATACATATGTGTGGGTGAAGTACAGATACAGAGACAAGAGTGGGACACAAATTTGAGGCACGAACTGATGGCCAATATACATTTTCTAAATCAACATCAGAAGCAACCTAAGTCCTACAGAAAGACTGGAAGGAACAGGCCCTCTCTCAACGTGGCTGCTACCCAAGTCCCTCTCCTTAAACCTGTATCCAAAAGGCTAATTAGAATAGTTTTTCCTTTGGGTCTTTAAATAATTTGCCTCTGCAAAACCTTTATTAAAATTTAAATACCTTAGGAAGGGAAGGAAATACTTAAGCTTCTGTCACTGTATTTGAAGAGGATTAGGATACATAATTAAGAAGGGCCTGGAAAATCAGGTGGTGGAAAAGAGACGGCAGGAGGAGCAGAAACTGTGCAGAGAGAAAGTCTGTGTCAAGGGCGAGCTCTAAACATCATCCCCAATGTTCTGTACAGAGTCCTAGGGGGCAACTGTCCCTCAAGAAACATGCTGCAGATCACTGAGTCAAATAAATGATCTCAGGCTAGAATAGATGAGAAGCAAAGAAGCTAGCCTGGTTGAAGGTTTTTCTGATTAAGAATAAACCAACAGTGGTTGGCCTGGAAAGATGGCACAGTCATATAAAGGCTAGGCTCACAACCGAAACACCAAGAACTAACAGTGGCTTCCTAGGAGCTTTATGCCCTCAAACTGTGTGCAGCCACTGCTAGATGCCACTAGTGACGCATCAAGCCAGAGACTGGGGATGAGAAGGGACTTGTAATATCTGTAAGGGGACAGGGCCCAGGTGAAGCCTCCAGCGTGAAGACAGCCTTGGGGAGAAGGTGTGGAGAAAGCAACGAAGGGTGAAGGAAGGAGGAGAGAGAGAGAGAGAGCAGAGGAGTGTGGAGGGAAGATTAAGCATCTGGAAAATTACTGCAGTCTCAGGGCTTTAGCTGCCTCAAAGCCCAATGAGTCATCAGCTGGTTGCCCAGGCAACGGCTATTTTCCTTCTGCTGCTGATCAATTTCATCTGCACAAATGTCCCGTAAAACCGTGAGCTGCGAAGATAATAGACCCGAGTCACAGAAATCCCTGCCAAACGAGGTCTGCATTTTAAATGTTCTGAACCAGACTTTATGAATATCCAGCTGTCTCCAACCATGCAGTCTCCACCCTAAACCACATCGAGACAGCCAAAGAGAGGCAGGAACAGGCAAGAGGAGACTGTCACCTCTGTTATCCTAGTCGTGAGCTCAGGGACTGCAGCTGTTCTACCTCACCATCACCATCTCCAGTTTGACACTGTAGATAGATAGCCATCTTTGCTTCATTTCTCTGACCAGAAACAGATGCTTAAATGGAGAAGCAGCCATAGAGGTCAGTCTGGTGCGTTTCAGCCTGTGCTCCTGGATTCAGAGCAGAAGACAGTGGTCAATACTCCATGCTTCGTTCTCATGCCTGCTTTATTTTTCTCTCCTGGCATTTGTCACCACGTTCAGTATATGAATGTGTAAAAAAATTTTGTGTTTTCTCCATTAAAGCAAGTGAGGACAGTCATTTTTCCTACTCACCATGCATCCTTATCTTCTGGCTTTCCTCATCATCCTGTACATATTAAACAGTCAGGAAAAGTTTGTTGAGTAACAAGTGAATAATGATAACGGATTTTGATCATCTCCAAGACCACTCTGTAAAATTGCATCAGTCCTTAAACCTTCCTCTGACTGGGATAAATCCAATTCTAGAGTCATTTCTACACTACAGTATCGCAGTAGCTATAATATGACAAAGTCAAAAATTGTTGCAACTTTTGCATTTTCTCCCATTCGTCTTCCATCCCTCCCCCAAAAAACAGTAGCTCTGAATTTTATATATACTTAGTCAGCTGATAGCACAAAAATGAAAGACATGTCATCCCTTCATATTCATCATCATTCTGGAGGAGCACTTCCCATACATGTTCTCACCACATCGAGTATTTTATAGTTCCCATTTTACAGATGACAACGGTGAGACTAAGCAAAGTCACACAACACATGGGCGGTAGCCTCAGCCTCCATTTCTGGCCTGAACTCTCCTTCGTGTCCTGATATGACCTCTTTGCTTGCAGACTGTATCCCTGTAGGTAGTATTTCTAAGAGCAGGTAATTCCTCCTTCGCACAGCCCAGATGCCATGTCAGCCCGAAGTGTTTTTCATGTGCACTGTGCTTCCTTGGTTTCCAAGCACCTTCATGTAAAGCCTGTGCATTGAAGTAATCATGTGAGCATCAGTGGAGTCTTGTTTGATAACTGGGGAGATATCACCTACCAATCATTTTAAATGTAGAAAATGGAAAATAAAAAGGCTAATGACTTACTTGTGATCACTAAGCTGAATGCTCCCAAGAGTCACAGCTTCGTGCTCAAGTGCTTGGACACTACGGTGCTCTCTGGATAAACAAATCCCCGACGGTCACAGTGTGATGACCTCAACCCCTGAATCACATACCACCTGGATTTTGAGTTCCTGATCCTCGGAGCTGTCCCTAGGAAGCTTCAGGGTAGCGAAGCACTCACGCATTTTGCCAGGTGACTGCAGGGACCCTCTCCTAGAAGCCATAATAACAGTAAACCATCCTAAGATTGAAGAGAAAAGCTGAATATCTGAAGGAGAAATCAAAGCTCATAGCTTCAATTTAGAAAAACAGTACCAGTTATTGAAGCTAATTTTAACTTTCTCCTCCTCGTCCTGATTCCCCAAGCCCCAGTCCACTCCCACTCCTCCTCACTCCCTTCCAAAAAGAAATGACGCTGCATTATACATGCTGAAATAAAAAGGCTTCAAATCATACCACTATGGATGTGATTCTGGGAAAGCAGATCTTAAAAGGTCCCTACCCGTTGGCCTGCAGGCTAGAGAGGAATGAGTAATGAGGAAACACAGAATCATCCAGTCTCATGGAAATGTTTTAGGATATGTCTTGGCTAGCCAGAGAGTCAAGCACACAAAATGAATCTTTCAATGAATGATGATCCAAAATGGCAAATTTTGCCCTTTTGCTATTAAGTGGTTTCTTGAACCATCTTACTTGAGAGAAAAATATATATTTTAATTCAAAATGAAACCTGAAGTTAGTCCACTGTTTGCTTATACCATTCCATTTGTCAGCATAGCTTCGTCTGTCTCTACCCTTATGACTTTTGCGTCCATGCTTGAGCCCATGTGTTTTATACATGAGTCTGCACGCTGATATGAGCAAGCGTTGGGTTGAGGGAAAGACATGCTGTGCTTGCTTTCCATATACAAACCCATTTGTGCCTGTACCAGGCTCCTAATGCAGAGGCATGACAGCAACAGCAGTCCTGTTCTCCATTCAGAGATGAAGAATTTGACGCTTTAACAGGCTCCAGAACTTACCTAGCAACTCGTGAGAGCTAACACAAGCAGACCTGAGGCAGTAACTAGATCTTAGCAATGACATCAGAGATGAGTTCATTCCATACCATTTCCACTGCTTTTTCAGGGACTGGGGTGCTAGCACTGAGCAAATAGAGAGGGAAACGCATGATGCTACCACTTAAGAGACCAGAATTAATGATGTTTATCCTTAACTTTAGTGTAGCCACAATTTCTTCCCTGTATTTATATGTGGTTTTAAACCCCTCAAAAATTCACTGTGCTAAAAATCTAAGTTACTCACAAACCCAGTCAGAGACGGTTCAGGTTTCTCTAACCAACTCTGACCCTTAACTCTGATGGCAAGATGATGGTTGGTCATTATTTTTCTAGGGATGAGTCATTGCACTGAGTCTAATGATTCTATACAAAGCAATGTTGGGATACAAAAATTCTATTTTTTTAATGATTGTACCACTGCTCAACGGAGCTTAATAAAATAAGTTATTTTAATTCAAAATTAAGCCTGATCCAAGTCTAACCTTGCAAGGGATCATGCATCTGAAGAAAGTTAGGCTAGAAAACAAATACCTTGGCCTTCCTCAGAACTTGAGTAACACCTTCATTACGCTCTTGGGCTAATGAATTGTATGTGTCATTGTTTAGTATGAAAACGTGAGAGCGTGGCCACTAGCAGTCTTTCAAGAAGCAGAATATTCCCAAGTTATTATCATTTTTCAATATTAAAATTTTTGGTAAATTTGTTTGTCTTCATTAAAGCTATACACTTTGTTTTAGTCTATGATTATAATTATAAAGTTGAGTATTAAAAAATCACATTTTAAAACATAAATCATATTTCCTATTTAGTGGTGTGTATGTTCCCAGTTATTTATATTACTGATTTATATGACTATTTTCTTAAATTAACTTTTATTCAATACAAATGACCTAAACTCTTGGTTCTAAAAATGTTATGTTTTAAATCTTAAGAAGATCTGGGAAAAACCCAGAGATAGAGCAAAAAGGAAAAACATAACTACTAAATATGGGTTCATGACTGGGGAATATTATCTGAGCAAAGGCCTTATGTGACAAAGAGACGAGGTTGGAGAAGTGAGCCAAAGCCAGGTCCTGAACGGCCTTCGCCAAGGAGCATGCTCAGGAGAGTCTGCTGGAGGGTGGTCATGTGATAAACTCAGATTCTGAATCTGAGGGTGAAGACTGTCAACAGTATGGAAGACACACTGGAGGGCAGGCAGAATGGTTACAGCAAGCCAAGGGAGACGCAATGAAGGTGGGACCTGGAACATGGTGACAGATGAGCCAAGGGTTTTGTAAAGGGGCCATAGAACGTGTAAACTGGGAAAGAGAGGGGGCACAAGAGATGAAAAGAACAGTCCTTGAAAGGGGTCGGCTGAGGGGGCTGCTGTGTGACCTAGGGGAAGAAGCAGCCTTGGAGAGCATCTCCAAGCTCCGACGCCGTGAATCTGAACGTCTGTGTCCAGTCTACACAGCTCCGTGGATATCTGGTCCTCCTCCCTGGAGTGCAAAGCAGATTTAATGAGTCACTCACTGTCCGATTTTGGCAACCAGGAGAAACGGTGGCCTTTAAGTGGGCAAAAGGAGCTTCTGTGCAGGAAAGGAGGCTGAAGAGAAACCTGAAGATGGTGATGTCTTGGAGGTCAAAAGCAAGCAAGGCCGGGGACAGTGAAGCCTACTTGCAGTCCCATCATTCAGAAGCTGAGGCCGGGGGACTGAGCGCTGCCCGTGGGGGAGAGGAGGAGCGGAAGCAGGGATGGGCAGTGAAACGTTATTTCATAAGTATTTTTAACAGAAATTCGGGAAGGAAATGCTTCACATAGACCATCACAGAAGCGAAGACAGTCACTGCAAGAGCTTTGGACACTCCGTTTTCAGCTGATGCCGAGGGCGGAGAAGTCAGAACATAAGTTCAGAAACTGAAGGAAAAAACCACACATAAAACCAGATTAATTTTAGCCTCATTATTTCCTAGCAAGTGAGCTCTGAGTGCTCTACCTGAAATTATAAAAGAGTGTTTTCATATTATGTAAAGAAAACAAGAAATTCACCTGAGGTTTAGGCGTCACAACAAAGCTGTTGTGTGTGCTGGGATTTTTCTCTTGGCCTTAAACAGGGAATGCACGCTTCTCTTCGGAGAATTAACCCTTCAAGTGCCTCAACAGAGTGTCCTTTAAGACGTTCCAGCGGGCCTCAAAATTTATCTACAGTCTCCCCTCGATATTTGACTTAATTCAAACCATTCTTTCTAGAGAGTCAGCAACAAAATAACCCTCCTTCCATCCACTTGAGAAGTTTCGGTGCAACCTGGTGTTGATAGTGGAAATTCATCCAGGGGCCTCTCTCTCCTCCTGGCAACTCTAGCTTTCACCTGGAACATGGCAGGCCCTGTGGATTCCGCACTTGGGGAAAATGGAATGGAAGTGGGAACTGGCCCGCTATGAGCAGCTTCCTTCCAGCCTCCAAAGCCCACACTAGGCATTCTCCAGCTTCAAACTCTCAAGCCCTAGTGGCTGCCTGAGCTTGCTGAGAGAATTCTCACCTTCAGACAGCCTGAGTAATACTGCAGAGGCTGTGTCCCTCTACTGACCACGCCCCTGCTTCTCTGATCTTCCTAAGAGCAAATCACCTCCCACCACCTTTTGCCCTGGATTGATGAGAGGAGGATTAAATGGATAAGGGTGTTTTCAGTTCCGGCATCAAGCTTTCATATGGGGTTACCAGGGAAGAAACATATAAGTTGGTGGTAAGGATAAGTGAAGATTTAAAATTTTCAGATGTCTAGAATTCTAGTTACAAAGGTTTCCAGGGTGCTAGCAGTACCGGAAGGAGGGCAACTCACATATTTGCAGCAGCTGTTAGCGCCACGGGCCCTAACCCAAACATGGCTCCAACCCAGACATGGCTCCCAGTGTGTGCACCTTGACTAGCTTAGCCCAGGATGCGCTGGCTCTGTAGTAGCCCGGCTGTACTGGATCTAGCTGTAGGTCTAAACCCAGTTGCTCCAATCAGTGCTTATTTCTTTTACACAGACTCATGAACGTGCCTTTAGCTACAACATGGTAGTCCAGACTGATGAAAAGGGAGACCTCCACTCTTCAGCTCAGCCCAGAACATGTGAAAACTGCTGAGATGATCCAGGTCCCAGTCATACAGGTGAGGAGCATGGAGCCCAAAGGAGGAACAGAATGCCTCGAGTCACACAGCTAACGCAAAGCAAAGACCTCTGAACGTCCAGTGCCTTCCCAGGTGCTACGTCAGAGCTGCCCAGGTCCCTTCTCAGTTCACGCTGATTCCTTCAGAAGACACAGCCCCTGGGGACCATGAAGCTATCTGTCCTGACGGTGGACCTGCGTGGTGCTGTGTATCACCACGGCACTGAGAACAGCGCACGCCGAGAAGGGCACCCACCTCCTAGGAAGAGCACGCAGAGAACAGCGCACACCCAGAAACAGCGGGCACCAGGAGCAGCGCAGATGCGTTTTTCTGCCTGCAGCATCGCTGCCTGTTTTCCCTGTGGAGACTTAGAATTTAGGATTCAAATTTTAAGTGGCCCAAAAGAGCCAAATCAGCGCTCATTAATAAACAATGAAGTTCAATTGCATTAATTCTCTCTGGTCCCTCATGAACGCTCAAGTGCTGGTAACTACTTCACCGCTGGAAACAAGAAGA
The DNA here is from genome assembly GCA_028658305.1 of Pachyuromys duprasi. Lineage (NCBI taxonomy): Eukaryota > Metazoa > Chordata > Mammalia > Rodentia > Muridae > Pachyuromys > Pachyuromys duprasi. Next base: position 26,122,016 of record CM053759.1, on the reverse strand, counting down.
GCAGAGGGGTTGTGGGCAAGCCCACTTTTCTGTGGGTGCTCAACCACAGGTCCTGCGGGGGCACGGTTGAGTGCCTTCTGAGTGGCAGGCCTGTGTCTCGTAGAGTGCAAAAGCTGTTTGTCACCAATATTGGTCCTTTGGGCATCGTTTTGTCCTCTCTGACCATATCTGAATAAACTTGAATAAAGTCAAGTTTTACTTAGACACCCTCATTCTGATCATTTCAACAACCTCAAACATAAGAATTAAGAAAATGGGGGTGGGGGGATAAGGGAGATGGTGACAAATATGTGAAATCAATGACTACAAAACAGTAGGCCAAGTTGGTGTTTACCCTTTCATTTTTCCTTTTTTCCCCCTCCCTCCAGAGGTATCTACTCAACATCCCATACCCAATATCCACATTGACCAGCTATACTCTCTCACTTTGGTATGCTTGAGTTCCTGTGCTTCTCTGAACTCTCATGTCCACATGTGGAATGATATTGACTCATATAACTGTTGGAAAATTGAATAACATGATGAGTAAAAGGTACCCAGCATGGTGCCAGATATTAAACAGTTCTTCGTGGTTATTGAACAATTATTATTATTTTATCCTACGGCTGTTACCCCTTAGTAATACTTTCTTTCTCTAGGGTATTTGTTATAGTCGGTGGAAGACGAAAGGCTGTTAAAATTGAAGTGAGTAGCTTCCTGGTGGTGGGCCTTCAAACCAAAAGAGCAATAGTCAGGCAGGAGTCTTTCATGGTCTCCTCAAATCCCCTGCTTCTCCGTGAGTAACACCCAGGTAGGGTTTGCAGAAGCTTGTCCCCATGCCAACACTCCTTCCGGATTTGGATCACGTCTGTAGCTCAGCACCAGAGGCCCACGTAGCTCTGCAATCATCAGACAACTTAGTGCGGAGACAAAACAGTCCAAGGGGGACAGTGAGGCAGGCAGATTCTTGGGTGTGGCTTCTGTCACCCAGAGCCTGGCTTCTCCAGCTGACAGTTAATTCCAGTTCTGCTGGCTCTCCTTGGGAGTCCAGGATGGCCCAAGGTCAAGTAGCACAAGGCCTCATCTGAAATTCATAAGGAAAACAGCAGAGCAGCTCAGCCCAGCAAATGTCAGCATAAAACCTGCTTTCAGCTCCAGGGAAGCAACATGATTCAGCATCTGTGTATGCCTCTCCAGCACCACAGCTGCCTCCTCAGCCAGGGTTTGCAAAATCAGCCCCCAAGTGAATAATGAACAACTAATATTTACTAGGTGCTTATTTCGTGCCATACAGTACGCATTTACATTTTTTTTCTCATGGGATTCTTATATAAAACCTCATGAAAGAGAAAGTTTTTCCATTTCTCAGATTAAAGGATGCTCAAAGAAATGAACCTGGACCTGAATTTTTGTCCTCCTGTCTTTCTGAAGCCTCCTTCACCCACTGTCCTCCACTGTGTCTGTCAACTAGCCAGTCTCTGCTTTGAGCCTCTTCCAAGCCACCCAGGAAGCACTTGAAAGTATTTCTTCCTGCACCGTGAATCCCAGAAAATTCTTCAAAGACGCCATTAGGTCCAAATGAAGTCAAGGCTGCCTAACATGTTACCCTGGACCACTCCCAACCACCCTCCCAGCCCCGTCCCCTGCTTCCCCCAGCATTTTCTATGGCAGGAAGCTGTTCAGCATAGTTCTCTGTTCCCACCACCTTCATCCTCACATCCACCACCCCTCTCTGCTGACTGGGGTTTTCCCTTTGGTTTCTTGGCAATTCCTCTGAGACCCTCCTTCAGTGGTTAATCTTGTCAATTTGAGTAAGTTGAAAAGTGCCTTAGAGAGTAACCAAATCATGCTTTGCTAGGAATGTTGGGAGAGTTTTTCCAGGGACCATTAACCAGTGGTCTAGAGGCCCAGATGGAACAAAATGGAAGAGGAAGGAGTCCTGAGAGCAGGAACGTACTTTCTTGTGCCTCTGTGAACTGAACCCCTTTTGCTGGCCACACATTTCCTCCATGATGCCCTGTGTCTCCACAGCCCAGAAACAGCGAGGCCTCTGGAACTGTGAGCCCTAGTAAACTGTCCTTCCTTTAAGGTGTTTTGATCAGGGATTTGCCCTTCCTGCTGGGTCCCATTGTTGTCACTGACTAGTATGTTACTATACAAAATTGTGTGTTGGTGAACAGCCACCCTGTTAGGCCGGAAGCACTCTCAAGGCACAAGCTGTAGCCTTTTCCTAATCTTCTGTTTCCAGTATCTACCACAGGTCTGGACTAGGACAGTTTGTTGAAAATGCTGTGCACATCTGAGTGCAGGACGCATTTACCTGTTTATCTGCAGAGCTGGTTAAGTATCTCCTGTGTGCCTGGCTCTCTGCAAAAGCACATGAGTAAGAGTGAGACTTCCCAGCAGAGTCCTTGCCTTGGTCTAACAATTACATAATCAAGGGCTTTCGTTGCTTCTCTCTCTACTTCCTTCCCAGATAACAAACTGAGCTGCAGAGCCTGCAAACACCACCTAATTTCATCCTGTTTAACCCAGACACAAGTGCCATCCATTTACCTGCCACCCTGTTTACAAAAGAAGTAAGGAGGAAAAAGGAAAAAACCTCCATTGTCAGGTCAAAATCCACAGCTTGTGCAAACAGTCAGAGTTATTAAGTTCTGTAAATTGAATCAACTTTCCTGATTAATCACAGATTAATTAACCGAACTGTGCTAGAAAGAAAGCATTGAGGCTCAACGCTGTTATTTTTCTAGAGACAAGAATGCACAGCATTCAGCTGTGTCATTGCATTAAATCCCTGTTGAAATCTTTGTTTTCAGCCTGCCCTGAATTGTCTCATCATTTGATAATGGTCTGCTTGGTCCTCTATACTAATGGGCTTTCTCAGACCTCCACAGAACCAGTCAGCATGGTGTTCTGAACACAAAGGCAGTATTTGGAGATGGCAAGAGCTGGAAAGCCTGGAGACCAGCCCCTCTGAAGCCCTCCTCATACAAAGGACAAGTGGTCAGGGAGGGGCAACCACCCACCCACGGCTGTTATCCAGCCTAATAAAGTCTACTGATGCCAACAGCAACATACTAGCTACCCTTTACTTTAGTTATTACATATATGTCTGCTGATTTGCAAGCAGGCTAAGGCCAGAGGCTGAGACACTGATAATTGACAGCAGAGAGCCATATATTAGAACTTACAACTAAAAAAATAAAAATAAAAAAGCAGCCCAGGGAGAAAGGAAAAGGTCCCTAAGAGAAAAGAGTGAAGCAAGATAATGCTGAATTCTTGTTCTCCAGGAAGTTACTGATTTGTTAGGAACAGTCAGAAGCCCAGGGTCAAGACACTGGATACAAGGCAAGGATCCAGAAGCCTCATGTTGCCATGGAGACAGAGTAGTGTTAGGATTCACTAGGAAGATGATCTGGGAAGCACTCAAGACTTTCAGCTGGGATCTAAATGAAATCACTAAATATCAGGAGAGACACAGCCCCAACTGGACACCTCTCATCACCAAAAGAAGCCTCCACTACCGGAAATAGGTTACATCTAACCAAGTTCTTGACCAAAGGGGTCCCATGGAACGCACAAACAACCAGGCTACTTCCAAAGCTTTCGGCAGCTCTCCACAAACTGATGGTAAGGTCCCATTGCTGAAGACACCACCTACATAACTCATTGAACAAGGAGAAGTCGAGCTGGTGCCTACATAGGGCCTTCACTCACATTAGTGCTCATGGTACTAAACGGTACTCTGCATGCTACCAAAGGAGAAAGGTAGCCACTAACCAGCCACAGATTTTCAGTCTACAAGAGTGACCTGCTTACATGCTGATACAACAATGGCACAAAGCTTATGGGAGGAGCCAACCAATACCTAATTTGATTTAAGGCCCACTCCATGAAATGGAACCCATACCTTCAATGCTATCCGGGTGGCCAAGAACCTGAGACTGGAGAGCCCAGGGACCTAGAGGAAAACCTGCTGAAGGGATAAAGCAGTAAAATGATTCCTAACAATGTTCTGCTCTACTCACAGGCCCATGCCTTGCTCAGCCATCTCTTCCTGCAGCAAATGGGAACAAAATAGAGACCCCACAGCCAGTTCTTATGCAGAGTATGAGACACCTTGGAACACTCAGCCCTAAAAGGAATGTCTCTATCAAATCCCTTACCTCAGAGATGAAGGAACTCTGTAGAAAAGGAGGCAGAAAGGATATAAGGCCAAAGGGGATAGAAGATATCAAAGAATCAAGGCCTCCTAGATACTCCAGGGCTGGTGCAAAATGAACTCATAGAGACTAAGGCAGTATGCACAGGTCAGCACCAAATGGGGTCCTAGAGCTAAAAGGAGAATTGAACACATGTCCTTATTCCTAACCCAGAAACTTATCTCCAGTTTACAGCCACTTGCTAACAAAAACTTGGTTTGCTCCAAGAGTGTCTCACTGGGGAAACAAACCATTCTTAAGGATAGCCCCCATGCCCAGCAGGAGATAGGTTATACAAAATTACCTAAATGGAATTTTTTGGAAGTTCTTTGTCCCATGGTGCTAAGTCAGGGAATTTTTTTCACCTTAAAGAACCCTTAAATATATATATTCATATGCATATATATATATATATATATAATGGGATTCCTGTGTGTGCAAACATGTGTGTCTCTGGGCCTGTATGTACTTCTTGTGCTTTTTCTTTAGCTCCCTTTCTTGATTGCTTGCTTTGTCATATTCCAATTTGTTTTTATTTATCTTATTGTGTTTCATTTCATTTCATTATTATTCTTTAGATACCTGTTTGTTTTCTAAGGAGAGACAGAAAGGGTATAGATGGGAGGTGATATGGGAAGGAACTGGAAGGAGTAAGGAACTACAACCAGAGTACGCTGTATAAAAAAATCCATTTTCACTAAAAAGATTTTCACCCAGGATCCCTTGCATTAGGCCCCTATTGCAACAAGCGACCACTGATTTAATGGCTAAAACCACACACATTTAGTGTCACACTGTTCTGTAGGTGAGAAGTCTGACATGAGTCCCACTGAGCTCAAACCAGAGTGACTACAGGGCTTCGAGTCTTCTGGGGACTCCTGGGACAAGCGTGTGTCTTTTTCAGATTGTAGAAGCAGGGGGCACCCCTGGCTAAGGCGCCTTTCCTCCATCTTTAAAGCCAGCGGTAGCAGGTTGAAATCCTCTCACAGAACATCATCTTGACCTCTCCTGCTGCCTCCTTCTGCCACTCAGAAGGGCCCCGTGGTTAGACTGGGATGACCCAGAAAACCCACTAAATTTTCCCATTTAGGATCAGCTGATGTGAAACTTAACGCCGTCCATAACTTCGGTTCCCCTTTGCCATGTAATCTAACGCATACACATTCCGGGCATCTTGGCATGGTGGACATCTTTGGAAAGCCATTGCTGGGAGAGAAAAAAAAGAAAAGAAAAAAATCTGAAGGGCTGTCTCCAAGAAGTTAAAAAAAAAAATTAGTAAGAACTGCACAGCTTCCCACAACCCTCAAAAATAGCTCTGAATCATCTCACTATCAAACAAGAGGAAGGTGATATGTCACCAGTTAACGCCTGCCGGAAACAAACACAAACTCCCCACAGGCAACTTTTGTCTGATCCAGAGCTTGTATATAAGATGCGCAGCATTCAAAGATGGCTCAGCACATACAAGAGCAAGGTGATGCATGGGTTTTTTTTCTACTTCTTTCACTAGAACATGACCCCCCTGAAAAGCTAAAACCCATCCTGTGGGGTATGTATCCCAGAGTCATCCCTGCTGTGGTTTGTGATCTTGTTCTGCAAATTAGTATTGGAGAATGACTGTCACGCTCTTCTCGACTGCATCTCACCACTGAACACAGCCACAGTGAGCCCACCCTAAGCAGGGGCTCCAGAGTCAACAGCAAAGTCTTCTCATGCAGTAAGGCCACGCCTCATCCAGGACCACCCTACAAGAAGCCAGTCTAAAGTATTAACATTAATAACAACAAAAGAACATGAGAGGAAAGCAGGTTGGGATTACCTCCTGAGGCTTGCAACCGATAGGTGTTGGAAGATGACAAACCTGGTGACAGAAGAAGACGTGGTACTGAACTGTCACCTGGCTCCCGTGGATGGCCACAGCTACCGAAATTTCAACACCTCTGTCTCTTACACAGTGTGGATATTTTTTTTTAAATAGTCCTATTAAACTCACCTTTTCCTTCCCAGGAAAACTGCGGGGGGTGGGGTGGGAGGAGGCCTAGGAAGCAGGATGCATGGAAGCAAAGGGAATTTTACTACCCTCTGACCCGTCCATCATTGCTCACTGGGATAAACTGACAGTGGGCGATGTTAACAGAAGAAAAGGCATTCATGTTTATTACAAGACCAACACACCCACAGAAAGGGAGCTCCCGGTAACCTAATGGGATTTAAACACTTCTTTGCAGAGGAGAGCACTGGGTCACGTTGGGATGATGGGAAAAAACCTCTGTCGTTTTCTCTGCCAATGTAAGCACTTGGTTTGTTTCTGTTTTTGTTTTCTAATTTGTTCAAAGCCTCAGTGTATGGTAATTGTCTGCTCTGAACCAGGAACGTTTTAAGAATTGTTCCCAATGGCAAAATAGCTTTCCTGAGTCTGCGTACCTATCATCAGCTAAGCATAACACGTGCTTTATGTCAGGGTTTCCTTAAAGGTCTGTGGAGCATTCTTCAGGTTTCACCAAGATACTCGAGTTCAGTCATGACAGTTCACTGGGTCAAGATCACTCAGTCAGGAAGCAGAAAGTTCAGTGTCGTGGGACAGCCTATGGGTGCCAGTGCCTGCTTCTCACCTAGGATCCAAACTGTAAATTTAACCTTCTCTGCATCTCAGAAAGGGACGAGGGGGTGCATGCTCATTTTAGGTGAATAGATGAGAAATTTTAGGACAACTTTCCGGGGCGTCTGCCACGCTGGCTTCTCAAGATTCCCAAGCTCTGCGATGTTTCCGGAGCCACCGGCCCTGGAGCAGGACTCCAGGGTAATACACCACAGAAGTCAGTAAGAAACGTCCTGAGGGACGGTAGAAATGAAGAGTGTGGTTACGGGTGAACATGAGTGTTGTTAGAGGGTGAACCCACGCTTTCCTTTTCTCCAGAACACAGAGAGTTCCCGTGAAAGAGATCACATCCCCTACAAGTCCTTTGGGTCATCCAGGCATCACCCACTCCCCTGGCTGCCTCCACCCACAGATGCCTAGCACCCAGTAGTAACGCCTTGTGATTGCCATGCTTTTTATGGGATAGTGAGAGTCATTTTTAGCTCTTCCTCATTAAAGGAGAGAGCCTTGAAATCAGCACATCCACCCACAGCGCTGGATCAGGTGAAGTTACCAGGGCAACGGCAGCCGCCTCTGACGTCACTGAGGGAGGACACCTCCGCAAGGAAGCTGCCGCCTTCACCACAGCAACCCCCACCCCAACCTCCACAGAGCTCCTCTGGCTTGCGGATTTATTGGTTCCCTGAGTTGCTGGGCTCCCTATGAGCTGCCTCCCCTAGCCCCTCACCCAAGGCAGGAGGGGAAGATGGTGTCTTTAATACAAGCACTTGGAGTCCTGGCAACTCTCTGGCCAAAATCATCAGAGAGCAACCCTTAGAGAAGGAAGTGAGGGAGGAGTCCTGAATGGTGCCCATTTATCTGTGACTTTGGTTTGGGATTCCAAGAAAGAGGATATGAAGGGACACTAGGGGACAGCGGATGGTCACACAGAGAGCATAAACAGGCACTCTCTTTCTCTTCACCCATCCCACCTTAAGCTTCAATTAGCACAATCTCTAAGCACGGTCTTGCTCTGTAACAGTCACATGACACAAAACGGACCCCTCAGTCACCCGTGAACTACATATGCAGCAGGTGGCCTCATGATGCTGCCTGATGACGCCGTAGTCCTGCTAATGCCAATGCACGCTGGTGTCCACACAACCACAAAACAACCTAAGAATGTGTCTCTCACAAGAGCCCCTTCCATTGCTCAGTGGATCGAGACAGGATTTCTTCATGGAGAACAAAAGGATAACTGTTACAGCTCTGAAGGGAGAGGGTTCCCCAAATGACAGTGTTGCCGTTCTGAAGACAAAGGTATCCTGGCAGCCAGTAGCCAAGGAATACCACAAAGTCACAGTGCACAACAAACCTCACACAAGAAATTTATTGGAAACCACACAGGTGCCGCCTGGGAACTGAGTGGGAGATGGGCTTTATATAGATTTGGGGAAGAGCAGTTGGAGTGTTCAAGGATAGAGGGCTCTAGGGTAGAGATTGGTGGGATTTTGAGCTCAGGGATTGGTGGGTTTTCAAACCCAGAAGTGGGCTCAGATCTTGTACCATAGGGAAACCACCAATGCCATTCTCTCCTCAGTCCCTGTGGCAGATGAGAAAAACAGTCTTGGGTCCCAACAGTGGTTTACTGCTTGTTCCTTTCTATCATGTAACCCTGTTTCAGAGGAGGCGCTTCCTTGGCTAAACCCATTAACTACATTCCCAGCAACCCACAGGCGCTACTTTTCTATCACTGTTACAAAGCCTTTGAGGCAACTGGTTTTGTTGTTGTTTAGCTCTCACGGTTTGGGAAGGTCAAGTCTGAGATTAAGCAGTCCCGCTGCTTTGGACCACTGGTAAGGACAACACATGGCACAAACTAGTAGCATGTGTCCCATGTCATCACTGGAAAATAGGAAGAGAGCCACAATCCCCCAGTGACCTAAGGACCCCCCTCTAAAAATATACAACACCTGCAAATAGCACCATCTTAGATATGAAGCCTTTAATATATGCACCTTTTGGGTAAAGGACCCATATTCCAACCACAGTTCCTGGCATCTGGGCCCATGTGGCTAGTATCTACTACAAAAGGAGGACTCAGAGATAATTGGCTCCTTTGCAGATCAGAAAGAGGCCATTTCTAACTTTCCTTTTTCTTCTCTTTCCTACAATTAAGATGGCAGAAGAGACAAACAGGAGTTTTAGGTTCCTGTATCACTGCATTGAACATAGTTCTTGACTGTTTTGTGAACCAAAACTAAACATCATTTGTGTTGGGTGGCTGGGGTTTCACTGCTCTGTTGCAGCAGAGAGCATTAACCCACACAGCCTTGTCTCCAGCAAGGATAGGTAGGCCAATGAGACTACACATTACATTGAGGACTTGAATAACTAAGGGTTACAGCTCTTAAGGGCCAGCAGAACTGAGTCCAAAATAAAAGCAATCATCCAAATCTGAACACAAAACTTGCTCAGTCTCAAGCAAAATAATAAGACAGTAAAAGTTGTCAGGCCAGGTATGATGACACATGCCTTTAATCCCAGCACTTGGGATCTCTGCGTTCAAGGCCAACCTTGTCTACAGAGCAAGTTCCAGGACCGCCAAGGCTACACAGAAGAACCCTGTCTCTGGAAGAAAACAAACTTGTCAGTGAGGCTGTATTTGTCTCAAGCACAAGAGAAATTATTGCAAGAGCAGAGTCCATATAGGCAGAGGCAGGGGCAGGAAGACTAGAAAGGATGAATTTATGAGGCTGCATCCTACACAATCCCAGTCCATGTTTATGTCTCCTTAAGTATAGCACAGGAGCGCTCTAGCAGGGAAGGCAATTGTTATGGCTTGGCTAGGAAGTATTCTCCTAATCAGCGTGTATGGTGAAGGCTTAGAACCCAGCTGTGCATGGTATAACTGGATCACACAAGTACTAGCTTCATCAACAGATTAACGGATACATGGGTTATAAGGAGATGGGAGCTAGTTGGAGGAAAGGGGATATCTTACCCCCCAGACCCCTCTGCTTTATGACTGTATGCCCCTCTGCTTTATGACTGTATGGAGGAGCAGCTTTCCCACTCTACATCTTTCTGACATGATGCACTGCCTTGCTACAGCCCCAGAAACATAGCCGAGTAGCCGTGGGCTGAAATGTCAAATGCTATGAGCCAAAATAAATCATGTCTCCCGTAAATCTATTTGCTCGGTGTTTTTCCACAGTGATAAGGCATGGCTAATATGTCCTTTGAGCAGCAGCTAGTGTTAGCCAATGACCAGCATTTGCATTTACAATAACACGGGGTCAAGATCATAGGAGACACTGAAGTGTATCCTGCTCTTCTCCTACCAACCCAGGTCAGAGCTGCAGCCACCTGGAGAAAAAACAGCTCCACCAACGCCGGTACATTTATTTTATACATATTATTATTTTCAATTATGTATATATTTGTGTGTCTGTGTAGGTATATATATGTTTGAGTGAAGATACCTATGGAGTCCATAAAAGGGTGTTCATCTTCCTGGAGCTGCAGTTCCAGGTAGTTGTAAGCTGCCCAGCATGTGTTCTGGGGACCAAATTCAGGTTCTCTACAGGAGCAGTACACACTCTTAACCACTGAGCCATCTCTCCATCATCCCCATTGGTACAACTATGACATCCAATCCACACTGCAATTCTGGTGTCACTGTACGTGCTTTGCACTAAGACAGTGGGCTACTGGTGGTCTTGGACCAAGGGCAACCCTTAAAGTTCTTGCCTTCAAGCTAACTTCAGCAATCAAAAATCAAAAAGGCTAAGCCAAAAAACACAAACCCATACAATGGAGAGATAGCTCATCAGTTAAGAGCACATGTAGAGGAATTTTAATCCAGCAACATGGCTGCCCTGATCATATCCAAAGACCTTCTAGATCTGTATGATCTAGCTGAAATGCAGACACACACTTAGTGCACACCTTTAATCAATAACAATGTAAGTAAGGTTAGTTGGTAGGAGGAAGCAGCCATATTTGAAAGTGACAGATTCTAACTGAGGGGCAGACAAAGATTAAAGAAAGATTTAACAGAATGAGTAAGAGATAGGATATTCCCAACTCTCACTAGAACAGAAAGAAAGACTACAAGAGAAAGAGAGAGAGAGGTGGTATAAAGTATGGCAGTTTTACTGGGACAGGTTTACAGAGACAGACTAGACACAGGGACAGAATGAGCCAGAGAATGAGAAGAGCCAGAAAATTACAACATATTGCCAAAGTTAGTATGAGACCAGAGCAATTTAGGCAGAAGCCAAATTGAATCCATCAGTTTGGAGAGGAGTTTGAACCAGAACAAATGAGTTGAACAAGCTACCAGTTCAGAAAGAACTGGAAAGGGTGAGCTTATTCAGCATTAAGTCTTAGAGGCTGAAAATATTCTAGGCCTAGGTTAGATTGTACAGAGCTAGAAGTGCCCAGGACAAGGCCTACATTAGCAGAGAGAGGCAGTAAGCCTGGAGACGACAATCACTTCAGGTAAATCAGTTACTTTATAAGCACATTTTGCTCTCGAAGAGGGTCAGAGTTTGTCTCCTGGGCCCCATGTTGGATGGTTCATACCCACTCATAGGTCCAGCTTCGGAGGATCCAACATTTCATTTCATGAACTCTGAAGCCACCTTCACTCACACACACACATACCCACACACAGACACATATATAATTGAAATTTTAAATCTGTTTTTTAAATCTGAGAAAACCAAGAGACTTATTCTGAAAGTTGAAAGAACACCACACTGTGCCTCCCCTCTTGTCCCAGCCCTACGTGGCTCTTCAGTTCAGACTCCCCTCCACGCTCAACTAAATCAACTCCCACTGCCTACCGTGAAAACCAGAACTGCTTACTTGCTTCTTTAGAGTATTTAAAAAAAATTTTAAATGTATTATTCTTTGACAGCTTCATACACACACACATACTTGGTAATTTTTAGCCCCCTTCAACCTCTTTTATCCCTCCCCCGCCCCTGCCAATTTCCTTCTACTTCCCAAAGAGCCCCTCTCCAGTTTTCATATCCTTGTTATGCATGTGTGTTTTGGTTTCTTGAGACCACTGAGTTTAATTAGAGCTGCCTGCACGAGCCTGCATGTGGAATTATGTACTGGAGCAAAGGCAACTGAAGAGTGGCTAAGGCGCTAAAGAAAATGACTCCCTTCCTCCGAACAAACCGTTAACTGTCAACAGCTCCTCAGGAAGGGGTGTGGCCTCATAAGCCCCTCCCTCACCCGCAATGGACCAGCCTGGTCTTGTTCAGGGTTTGTATGGGTAATATAACCCCTGCGGCTTGGATCCCTGACTCCTGACACAGGGGGTGGTGACTGAATGAAGAAAGGACGGACACACAGACACACTTGCACACTTAGAGGAAAGCTGAGATCTGCTACCTTCCCTGTTACCACAGAAACCCGGACATTGGAACGTGGAACCTGGAACCTCAGCGTGTTTATAGCTTCAGCACGGGAGGGGAGAGACTAGCTAGTGTTGCTAGGAGGTCTCTGGGAGGTGAGCAGTCTCCGGCCCTAAACATCCAGGAGAAGGAAGCTGCAGTTGCTAGTTTCCTGATTACTCTTCCCTCAACACTTGTACTCAGACCCCAGAGGAAAGCTCTGCCAACCCTTTGAGCCTCCCCTGGTAAGGCTTTGCCATGCCCATGGGGATGAGGCACTGGAGTCCACAGCGTGGCCAGTCACTCAACAGTACACGTACACTCGTGATTTCACTCACTTGGAGCATCCTCCACTCCCTCCAGAGGCTGTTGTATGTACAACGGTCCCAGCAATGTCACGCCTTAAACAACAGCACTTCATAGCGCTTCTCCCCAATCTCCAGTCCTGGATCCACCCTCTTCTATGATCCTCCCTGAGCTCTGGAGGGAGTATACATTCTGTTCAGGGCCAAGCAGTCAAGTTAGTCTCAGCTTGTGCCCATCTGTGAGTCACTGCATTAGTTGTGACCCACTGCAAAGAGAAGCTTCTCTGACCAAGGCTGAAAGCAACACTGATCCGTGAGTGCAACTTAATCATTTAGAAGGCAGTTCGATGCCATGTCTAGAAATGCTTTCCATCACTGAGAGTCAAAGAAAGACATTGTATATCATCCGGAGAGGTCCTGATGCAGAGATGAATACTGAATGAGGACAATGAAGGCCAGAAAGACGGGGGAATCAGGCCCAGAGCCAGTGACCAATAGGACAGAAACTGAATGACAAAGCTCTGGGAGAAGCTGAGTTCTATCAACATTACATTGAAGACGCACAAGAGAATGTGACTCTCCCTACTGTGGGATCCTCCCAGAAGACAAGATTCTGAATGAATCAAACAAGAGCTCACACAGGGGTCCACATAAGGAAATATCAGTGTTTCTGGTGACACTATTCACTGAGCAAGTATCATTCATAATGTCAGCAAACTTCCTAATCTAGAAAAACAGTACAGCCTTTTTTGGAAGGCAACCTGAGTCTATTCTAAATTTAAATCTTCAATCCCTCAGATCTAGCAACTCCTACTTTTAAAAAGTTAATCAATGGGAATGTTTCTACTCTTGAAAATTTGCAGAAAAAAAAATCTGTACAAAGACACTTGTCGCATCTTACGATGCGAGTTTTGAAGCATTTTCCCTGAGGAAATTTTTCATTCTCTTTGGAAAAATATGTTCAGTCCTGCCTGGGTGGAAGCCAGGGATGCCTCCAAACACCCTCCAGTGTTCAGGACACCACCAAACCTCAACAGTATCACTCCTGAAAAATCCTCCCTGAACAATGTAGACTATCACCATTGTTCTTAGCTGCCCACCAGAACTAATTGGCAATTTTCTATTGTTGAACATACCAGGGGATTTTATTGCAGGAAACAGAGAAATTAAGTTGGAACCAAGCTTGAATCTCCTCCTCCAACCCCTGCTGGCTATCATATAATTAGTATTAAAAGACATGATAAAGACCATCGGGTTTTATCCACAGCCTTACTGAGCTGTAAACCCTAGAAGCTACAATACCAACCTTCAAGTCAAGACATACCCACTAGAGAATAGGGTCATCAATGTCATGGGGTAATTAACCACCTTCTGATTAGATTTGAATCGTGGTCCACAAGAAGGAACTGTAAACCTTGTCAAGAGTCTGTGGATAGGAAGACACAGTCCCTAGCAGAGAACCTACTGCTGTAATTTTGCCAAATATTTATGTTTACGTCCATAAATTAGCGCTGCCCTTAGCCCTCATCAGAGAAGCTTCTTATTGCAGTGATTAATGAGTGGTTAATGCAGATCCGTAACTGGTCTGTGTGCAGAAAGCAGATGACGGCTGCATGCTCAGTCCTAAATGGGACGCCTGTATCATTCGCTATGTGACTCGGGGAACATTGCAGAAGATGGGTCCAAAAAAGAATGTAAGAGCCAGAATATGGGGAGGTTTGCTTCAAAAAGATGTCTTCTGGACATGACATGACCATTGTAATGTGAACTCACTCCAGATCTTGTACAAGATCTGTACAAGACGAGGCATGTCAACAACTTATCATGGATATGAGAGGCACTTAAGAAGTCCTACCCATCTGTGAGAAACTATTGGCAGTTAATGGTTGTTAAGAAATGTGATGTAATTTTCTTCAGTGATTAACTAATTAGTTCAGTAAATAACCCTACTACCACCAATGTTCATGCAATCAACCTAATTAAGCTAATGGTAGCACACACGAAAAAATTTTAATTAAAAATAAAAGTGAAAGTGTGTCAGTTTGCATGAGAATAGCCTTTCTGGACTCAGACATTTGGAATATTTCATTCCCAGCTGGTGGAACTTTTAGAAAGTATGGCCCGGTTGAAAGAGGTTTGCCACTGGGGGTAGGCTTCGAAGTTTCAAAAGCCCTCGCCAGGCCCACTCTTGTCCTCTCTGCGTGTCTTCTGTCAGTGGATCAGAATGTAAGCTCTTAGCTATTGCCCCGGCTACCTGCCACCACAATGTTCCCTGCTCTGATCAGGGACTAACCCTATGAAACTGTAAGCAAGTCCCTAATAAAATACTCTCTTATACTAAGAAGAAGAAGAAGAAGAAGAAGAAGAAGAAGAAGAAGAAGAAGAAGAAGAAGAAGAAGAAGAAGAAGAAGAAGAAGAAGAAGAAGAAGGAGAAAAATAATGTTCGGGCTGCAAGGCTAACTCTGTTAGTATTCAAGATGTCCTCTAACTTCAAAAAGGAGCCAAGGCCAGACATCTTTCCTCTCAGCTGATTGCTGCCACCAGACAAGGGAGCCTTGAAGATACATTTCTGTCACTGTTCATTTTTCAGACCTGTTACAACTCCCAGTATATCTCATGTTTGCTAAATGAATGAATGGTTTACCTGGGCAAGTTTAGACTCCTGTTTTTTCATCTAGGACAGCAATTCTCAAATGTTGGGTCATGACCCCTTTAGGGAATTGCATATCAGAGATCCCGCATATCAGATATTTACATTACAAAAATTGCAGCTATGATGTAGCAATGAAATAAATTTCTGGTTGGGGTTCACCACAGCATGAGGAACTGCATCAAGGGTCATAGCATTAGTAAATACTTTTTTTGCTGTGATCCGAAGCTATCAGCTGTGTCCTTCTCCCCACCGTGGGCGGTTGCTGGCTGAGGAGATGGAATGAAGGGTCTTGGGAAAGAAAGACAAACAAGAGACTAGTTGGCAACTTGCGTTCTCAAGATGAAACAAGTTGGAAATTTTAGTTATTGTCCATATCTTGTAGCTCCTAATATTCTGTATATCCTTTTCTGAGCAAAACACACACACACACACACACACACACACATATATATATGTGTGTGTGTATATATATAAAACTATTGAGCTAAGGTTTTTTGGTTTTATTCTATTTTGTGTTGGGCCTGGAGGGCTTGAAGGTGCTGGAGACCTGGCCCAAGGGATATTTAACTCAAGCTAAAAGTATTTGTAGTAATTTGAAATAAAATCCCCCGTACCTAGGTGTGGTAGCACTTGCCTGTAATTCTAGCACTCGGGAGGCAGAGGCAAGCAGATCTCTGAGTTTGGGGCCAGCCTGGTCTACAGAGTGAGTTCCAGAACAGCCAGGGCTACACAGAGAAACCCTGTCTCAAAAACAAACACAAAAAAAGAATGTTCTTCATAGACTCATCTCCAAAGACACTTGGTCTCCAGTTGGTAACAGTGTCTGGAGAGGTTTAGGAGATGAGGTCTGGCTGGAGAAAGGACATCACTGGAACTGGGCTTATCCAGGTTGCTCTCTCCGCGTCAGGCTTGCACCTGAAGATGTGACCTCTCAGTGTCTTGTTCCTACCACCGTGCCTGTAATCACACTTCCCCACCTCTGCAACCATAAACCCAAATACACTCTTAATAAGTTACCTTGGTCATGGTGTTTTATCGCAGCAAAAGAAAAGTAAGACTGTTGGCCCTTTGTTTACTTTGTAAACTTTGTAAACTTGCAGGAAGGGGTTCCCACCCCTGCTGAAGAGCTCTAGCAGCCAAGCTGGGCAGCTTCAAGTTTTGCCAATGGGTTCCCCCTACATCTTTCCCTGGGTTCTTCAGCTCTTCAGGTCCCCCCGGATGCCAGCCTTTGTGGTCCCTGAAAGGGGTGTTTGGATCTTCAGGTTGTGCTGCTAGCCTCTCTACACCTTGGGATAGCAACACCTCAGGACTCCAGAGTGGCTAAGGTTAAATCTCCACAGCCTGGGACCTGGCGCTGACAGAAGACTCAGGGGGAGGGAAGTCTGTCCAACTGGAGCGAGGCTTTGAGCTCTGGAGGTCCTATCTTTGTGGCAAAAACATATAAACTAACCATTCCTCTGAGGCAGGGAGCTTTAAGTTGTCTGGCTCTTCCAGCCAGGGACCAGAACTAGAAATCTGACCACTTAGTAGTGTAAGTTCATAGTTTAGTCAAGGAAAGTTGTTTTGTTTAGAGTTCAAATCTGTGTAAACCCCTTAGGGCATAAATTAACAGACCTCTCCCTCACACCTCTCTGTCAAACTGGCAGTTCCGGCCTCTGTCACAAACGGGGCTATCCCCAGCCCCTCAGTAGGACGCCTCCCACTGAGGCTAATTTTAGGTGAAAAGGCTGAACAAAAAAACCTTACAATCTGTAAGCTTCCCCCAAGCTCAGAACTTGAAATCTGACTAAACCTCACCCTGGAAATCTCTGCCCTAGAAAGCTCTACCACCACCATCCCACCAGCCCCCCCAAAAGAACCCTATATAAACGCTGCATTTGCCCTGTTCTCTGCTGTCTTCTGGGAGGAGAGGCAAGCACTCCTGGCGGGATCTCTCCTCTCCTGGATTCATCCCTACAATAAATCTTTTTTAAGAGATTTACTGACCAGTGCGACTCTTCATAGCAAGAAGCAATGAAGAAGAGAAGCGAAGGAGCAGAGCTCAGGCTTCTAAGCTCCTCAGCTCATCAGGGGTTGGGACAACCCTCCCTTGGGAGCCACAATGTCTCTGCTGAGGAGGCCTCCTCCCAGAGCTGTGTGGTTCTTGTGTCTCAGAACGCTCTTGGGACACTGTCCCACCTCAGAGCTGTGTGGCTCCTGGATATCCTTCCTTTTCCTGGACACTTTCCCACAGGATCAGAAAGTCCAACAGACAGTATGCAAATATCCTCTGCCAAGGATTAATACACCTAGGTGGTTCAGAAACCATTATGAAAAGTCCAGTATCACAAATAAAACTAGAAATTACTCCATAAAAGAAATTGTCATGCCGATGTTCCAATTTTCCCTTGTAAGCCCTTAATATACTCTAAAGCACAACAATTTAAAGGTGCGTTCATGGCAAGATGCCCACCCAGATTTTAAACTTACATTGATGTATGGCCTCATTAAATATGAAAAGACATTTTCCAATTAAAAAAAATGGGCAAGAGGTAAATAAATCACAGAAATAGGTGAGCCAGATGTTTAGAATTTCACCTATAAAAATAAATGTAACGTGAACTATTTCATTACACCCTAATTGTGAAACTGCTAAATAAACGCTTTCAGGGAGGCAATTGGGCAATTCGATTGTTGTGGCAGCTTTCCGACGAACCTAGCTGGCGAGGGAACGCTGTTCATCCCTCTCTTGACTCCTGAGCATAGGAGCCTTAGCCCAACCCAGCACCACCACTGCCGTCTCACTAACAGAGAACCTAATTCAGCCTCAAGCTATTTGCTCTTACGAAGCGTTGCTACTTGGCCAGCTTGGTTGCCTTTAAGGAGCCTTTGGTGTTCTTGCTCTGTCGTACCAAATAAAAGTCAAATCGGAACACAAAAAGAAATCTAAATTTTTCATTATAAATTATAAGTTTATAATTCTGAGTAAATATTCCGCTGGATGTGTACATCGGTACTAAATTAGCTATTGCTGTATTCCCTGTCATTTTCTCCTATAAAGGAGATTGTGATAAAGCAATTCCAGAGACCTAAATTTCTAATAAGCCTACCTCCTGGCCTCCCTCCAAAAGACTTAATGCCATCCTTGCTATTGACCTACTAATTAATAGCTATCTTTGAGTCACCAAACCCTCTGCACAGGGAGATGATGGGATCACCAGCAGCCTTCATTAGCATTTATCCAACTTCTTCATCATGCCAAGTACTATCAAAAGCAAATTAATCAGATGCAGTACTTGCTTTCTCAAGCAGGGAGGAGAAGAAAAATACTCATATGCAGAAAAGACATCTAGGTGTGGGGTGGCAGAAGAAGAATTATCGTAGAGGGCAGGGAACCTAGTTGAGAAAATACAATTTAACTTTACATTAGTTATGTAACACAACAGAGCTGACATGGAATAAGCAAGCATATTTACTGTCCTGGATTGTTTCCTGTTGCTTTGATAAAGACCACAACCAAAAGCTACTCAAGGAGGAAAGGGTTTATTTGGCTTACACATCCCAGTGACAATTGACCATGAGGGAACTCAAGCAAGAGCAGAAGCCAAAGCAGGAAATGTGCAGAGAAGCTGCTGACTGGGCCATTCTCCGTGGTTTACACAGCCACCACTGTCATAAAACCCAGCCGTTTTCCTAGGGATAGCACTGCCCACAGCTGACTGGACTCTCTCACATAAATCACTAATCAAGAAAAGGCCCCACAGATACACCCACAGGCCGGTCGGATGAAGGCAATTTCTCAATTAAGGTTCTTTTTCTGAGCTGACTCTACGTTGTGTCAAACTGACATGAATTGATCAGACTACATTACAAATACAGCGTTTTCAGGCTATAATACAGTAAAGCTGGGATTCTTTTTTACAATCAAGCATTACTGCATGAGGCTTATAAAATTCAGGGAGCTGGGCTTGGTGGTGCACGTGTGTTATTTCATAACTTAGGAAGCTGAGACAAATGGACCAAGAATTAAAAGCTAGCTTGGGATATATAATGAAAATAAAGTAAGGCTGGTAGATAGTCAAACCCTGTCTCAAAAGAAAGGTATGTGGGGAGAGAGTAGCACTGGATTCCACCCCCGACTCAGTGCAGCTAAAGTGTGTGTGTGTGTGTGTGTGTGTGTGTGTGTGTGTGTGAAGCTGAGGGCAATGGATCAAATACTGAACTACTGGACTGAGTCAAAAGATTGGAGCTTTGGCTCACTCGCATTCTGAGTTCCTATTTCCTGTTTCTTCTGAAGTTAGGGTATTGGCTGTCCTTCTACTTCTCATATTTCAGTCTTTCATCCTTTAGAAACCTTACACAGTGAGCAACTGAGGGGCCTATGTAGCATGCTTCAATATATGCTATGTAGGGGTCATCCTAAAGCATTGCCCTAATAAACCACTTCCCCACCCCGTAAGCATTGCTACAGCTTCCTGTTTAATGAATCAAGACCAACATTCCTCCTAAACAGCATGGAGCCATTTTTCCCGTCCATGCAGGCAACACACCAGGGAAAGCGATGTCTCCAGGCCTCTTCCTCACTTGTTAGATGGAGATGTTAAGAGGGTCTGGTTTAGAGCTCAAGTGAAGGTTTGATAAGATGATCTCTGCAAAGTGATCAGCTGCTGAACCCTCTAAGGCGTTTAGCTATGGTGGTGGTGAAGATGTTGAAGACTCTGATGATGATGATGTAAATGATGATGATGATGATGATCTCCCCAAGGTAATCTCCCCAAATGACCCCTTTTTTAGTCTCTGGCTCATTTAGTCTCTGGTTCATAATTGCTTTCTTTCATATTCAGTTCCAACCCAAGTCACCTGGTAACTAATGCATTTGGTGTAGCCATCTGTTTCTCAGTTACCCTTTAACTTCCCAAAATTGCCTTCTCCAACCCTCAAGGAATAAAATCTTCTGAATTTAAAGTAATTTCAAAGCTTAAACGGGCCCTTCTTCCTTCCATAAGTCATTCAAAATTGAGTTGCATTGAAGAAGCAAAAACCTCATTTTGACTCAACTATTGAAATCATAGCTCACACTTTCCAATAACACCTAACTACATATTTTAAGGGTAAAACATAATTATTCACAATGGAAATAAATATTTTCATTGGGTAAAAAAAAAAACAGTCTTCGTAGCATAAAGAAAAATTGACTACAGAGTGAAAGGAAGAAAATTTCAATTTAGGTAGACTACAGATAAGACCAGCTCTTACCCTTCCTAGTTTAAACATTTCTCAAAAGGTGGTGGTGGTGCATGCCTTTAATCCCAGCATTCAGGAGGCAGGGGCAGGCAGATCTCTGGGTTTGAGGCCAGCCTGGTCTACAGGGTGAGTTCCAGGACAGTCAGAGCTATACAGAGAAACCTTGCCTTGTAAAAACAAAAGAGAGAGAGAGACAGAGGGAGGAGGAGGAGAAGACCCTCTTTGTATATAAATTCAATGGAAGAGGTCCAAATCTGGTTCCTTAGTAGAAAATTATTCTGTGAGTCTAGTTTTGTCATTTACATTGGCTTTTCCAGCTGTTTGAAATTCAATTGCTATTGTCTATAAAGGATCCAGCATAGAAGCTGGCTTAGTCTTCCGCAGCCTCCTGACCACTTGAAGTAAGGTATTTTTTTAAATGTCTGTTACTGAAAGGTGGACTCCAAACTTGTTTATGTTTTCTCAAAAATAATGAGAAGTCATGCCAAGGCTTAGCTTACTGTATCAGTCTACTAACGTTGTCATAACACAGATGAATAGCTAAAATGCAGAAATGAATTATGGTTTGAAATAGACATGACGCCATCTTCAATAAAGGCGCCAACAAGATGGGCTTAATTCTCAACGCTCATCTTTAGTCTTGTCCTCAGACGCCTTCTGGTTATGCACCTGCACAGCCTTTCCCCAGGGTCTGCATGCAGAGAAAGAGAGAGAGGATGAACAAGAAGCTTCTGGTACCTCTGCTTATTCTGCTTATAAAGCAACTAATTCTCTCATCAGACCAGACTCCTAATAAATACAGTACAAACCTAAGGTCTAGCACCAAATGACATTACACTGGAGTTTAGGATCTCAACATGTGACTCAGAGGCCAATAGTGCAACATAGTCGATCCCAAGAACAGAATTGAACACTCCCCATTATCAATACAGATGCCAACACTCTCTCCAAGTCCTCCACATCCATTTCCTTCCTGTGGCATGTCAGGTCAGACCTAGGGCCTCACACAAGCTAGGCCACATTCTACCACTGAACTGTTTCCCACCTCCTTATACATTTTGAGGAATCCTTACTGTACTAGGGTTCTGTCTCTACAAAACTTGTAAAATGAATCTATCTATCTATCTTATCTACATCCATTTCTATAGATAATATATAACCTAGATAGTTATAGGTCTATAACTATGTATATAGATATATATAGAGAGATGGCTGGATGGGTAGATATAGATGATATAGCTAGCTACAGACAAAGAGGATTTACTAGAATGGCTTGCAGGCTATGGTCCAGCTAATCCAACAATGGCTGGTACAATGATAGGCAACAAATAGAAGGTCCAAGTATCCAGCAGTTGTTCGGTCCAAGAGGCTAGATGTCTCAGCTGGTGTTCAGTATACACTGAAATCCTGAAGAAGTAGGCCCTTATGCCAGCTAAGAAATGGACTTGCTAACAAGAGCAATCACACAAACAGAGCAAGCTTCCTTATTCCATGTTCTTTGTATGGGCTGCCAGCAGTTGCAGGCCAGATTAAAGGTGAAGCACCCCACCTCTAATGATCTAGATTAAATATTTATCTTCCCACCTCAAAGATCCAGATTCAAAGTAGCCTTCCCACTTCAAATGGTTTAATTAAGAAAAACAAAATCCCTCAGTTAGTCAGTGGTGGATCACATCTTTAATCCCAGCACTTGGGAGGCAGAGGCAGGTGGATCTCTGGGTTTAAGGACAGCTTGGTCTACAGAGCAAGTTCCAGGACAGACAGGGATAATACATAGAAACACTGTCTCTCGAAAAGCCAAAAATTAAAAAAATCCTCACACATGTGCCCAGCCATTTTGGGTTTAGTTAATTGCTGGTGTCATCAAGCTGACAAGCAAGAATAGTCCTCACACTCATGAACTAGCTCCAAATGCTCAGCAGTGGCCTCAGCTCTGGATGGTATCAACCTTAGCTTTCTGCTTCTGTTTTTGTTTCATTTGTGTGTTTGTTTAATAGAACTCACACACTTTGCTGCTACTAAAAGCCATAATGCAAAACCAATTGCTGCTCGGCTGATAATTTTAAGCAAGTGAACACTTGATTAATTAATCAATATCTAAGAAAAAACTGGAGACCATGTTGGGTACTAGCCCTCTTGTGGATTAAAAAGAACAAACAAAAAACAACAAGAGTAGAAAACATCCCTATATGATGACAAGTGGTGGGCATCTTACCAATTCTAAACACATGATATATCACGTGTTTTTTTAATGTAGCCTACCCTGTGCTTCATCACAGCCTTCCTTAGCTCACTTTCCTCATTTCTCACTTAATTGGAGGAAAGGAGAATCATACCTCCAGGGTGTGGCGGCACACATCTTTAAGCCCAGCACTCGAGAGGACGAGGCAGGTGGATCGCTGTGAGTTCAAGTCTAGCCCAGTCTACGCAGTAAGTTTCAGGATAATCAGAGCTATATAGTGTGGCTCCATTCAAAAAGAAACAACTCACACTAGTCTCTCACAACCATCTCAAAAAAAAACAGAAAAAAAACCGAAAGGAGGTGGCGCTCCTTCTTTCAAGAGAGAAGGGTCCCTTCCTTGTACACTCGGGTTTGGGGCAGGCTGATTGGTCAATACAGAAATTGGCTTGTGTGTACTAGAGAAGTAACTGAAGAAATTCTCCAGTAAGATTTAGTAGATGCTTTTGTATGAATGCAAATGAATTCAATATTTACATTTACATTTACATTCAATATTTAATTTTCGATATTTGTATGAAAGCAACAGGGATCTTTCTGAGCACAGAGGACTGATTAATATTTAGGAGTAATTGTTTTATATCTCTCATCACTGGTGGAAGAGGGGGAAGATGAGCTGCAGACCTCCCCAAAGGTCCACTCTATCGTTTTGGATGAAGACATTTCCAAGGCCTTTCTCAGACTACACATTCCTCCAAGGCACTTAGGCAAATTGTTTCTCTAATCATTGCCCTATGAGTCCATTTTTAAGTGTCGCTCAGTTCCTGGGTCCACACATCCTTCTGCTGATCGCTGCCCTCAACCCAAGATAAGCCCCTGGGTTGGCTCAGCTTGGCCCACCTTGCTCCACGCAGCCCCGAGGCTAACTCCTGGTTCACCTTTTATCTTAGCTTCTGAGGGAAGAACTCCAGTCCTGATGCTGCCTGACAGGTTACGATTCAAAAAGATGAGACAAGAAGGAAGTGGGAAAGCAAGGGCCTGTGGGAGGTAGCAGTAGTGGAAACCCACAGCATTGCACAGCCCTGCTTCGTCTGCTCTTCCCTCCCAGCCCCTAGAGTCCCGGGTTCAGATATAAGCTTTCTCAGAGTGACTTCTAGTATTTCAACACTTCCTATTCATGCCTTTCACTGTATCAGAGCCTTATTTGTTCTTTCATCTATCTAAAATGCTAATGTTTCTGAGATAAAAAGATAGGGACAGGCTAGAAAATCAAAGTCTCCGTGAGGGAGGAAATCCCACTAGTTACAATATTGCCGTGGTAATTTGCGGCTGGGGAGAAACTCTCACAGATTCAGCCTCATCTGACTCTCACTCATACACAACTTATTAGAGAACTAGGAAATACTTGGGCGTTATCACTTGGGCTTCACAGAGGAGATTCCTGTTGACCAAAGTGCCAACTCTGTGCTTCCAACCTAACCATAATGAAGAACAGAACACAGAGCCAAGTGCAGATTCCTGCCTATTTTAGAAGGGAGCTGGCCAAGAGAAAAACTTCCTTGGCCTCTCATTTCACATCTGGTCAGTTCCCAGCTAATGCTCATGGACCTTGCTACAGGTCCAGAGACCATAACCTGTCTCCTGATGCCAACCCCAAATATGGGCCTTATCACTCCATGGACTTGGGTCCCAGAAAGGAGAAGAGGAGCTGGCAGTGGCAATCTCCTTCCTCTGCGTCTTGATCACAGATGTAATATGACCAGCTGCCTCAAGTCCCTGCTGCCATGACTTGGCAGTCATGATGGCCTCAAACATGAATCCCAACAGAACCTTCCTTCATTAACTTCTTTTTGTCTCGGAAAGAAGACAAGTAACATAAGATAGATCCATTTGCCTTCGTCCAAACCATGCCTCTCTCACTCAGTTACACATGATTATACAGACCCTTATTTCAGTGGTGTCCTAGTTTGCTTTTCTGTTGTGAAGATAAACACCTTGAGGGATTATTTGTCTTACACATCTGCATTGTGATCCATTGTTGAGGGAAGTCACGGCAGGGACTCAACCGGGAGCAGAGGCAGGAACCATGGAGAAATGCTGATTACTGGTTTGCTTCCAAGCTCACATGCAGCTACCTTTCTTCTAGAGCCAAGCTCCATCTTCCTAGGGCTGGCACTGCCCACAGTAGGCCTGGTCCTCCTGCATCTTCAAGAGAATGCCCCCATACACAGACCCTCAGGCCAATCTGATCCGATCAAGGCAATTCTTCAGAGGGTCCCTCTTGCCAGGTATATCGAGTTGACCAAGAAAAATAAATAAATAAACATCTAACGGGGACAACTGGTGAGGAGTGCTGAGACAAACAGAAAGTGGCTTAGAGAACTGCACGCACACAATGAATGCTGAAGCAGGGCGAACGGACAGAGGCACTGGGTGAAGTCCATGCTCTTACTTCTAGGCTACACGAAAAATTGGTAGAAACAGGTGAGGAAGAGATTGAACTGAACCTTAATTGAACATGTATAATTTAATGCTTAGTAGGTATTCAGAGCAATGAGAGAGGAATCAATGCAACGCCTTAAGGAAGAGCTTTCATGTTCCACTTTTTTTTTTTTTCAAAGACAAGGCCAGCCTATGTAAACACACCTCTAGCAGAGCCTCATACCTACAAATTCTAAGCTCATTCATTCTGTCGGTCTGCATGTCCTTCCTCCCACTCTCTGACCCTTGTTGATGCTGAGCTCCAGGATCTCAGTAGTGAGTCATGACATAGTTGTCACAGTACATTTTTGGCTTGTCTCAAGGTCAATCCAGCATCACTCTGAGACCTTCTTGTAAGCCCTCCCCACAAGTCTTTCACACTCCCTGACTTGATTGACAGGTCAGCCAACCAACCTTCCACCTCCTTCCACCTGGACGGTAGTTTAAGATACCAGCTTCAACATTATACAGTGTTAATTACTACTCTCTATGACAAAATTCCTGACAGGAGCAACTTAAGGGAGGAAGGGCTTGTTTTGACTCGCACGCAGTTTCAGACAAAGCACAGTCCATCATGGGGAGAGAACACATAGCAGCAGGAGCGTGAGGCAGCTGGTTGCCCTGTGTCTGCAGTCAAAAAGCAGACAGCAGACGGGAAGTGAGGCCAGGCTACAACACCTTAAGGCCTGACCCCAGGGGCCTCTTCCCTCCAACCAGGCTCCGCCTCCTACAGGTTTCACAGTGCTCCAAAATAGAGCCTCCAGCTGGCCACCTGATGGGTGAGCTGAGGGGGAACACTTTCAGTCAGACCACAGAGAGACTGGGAGATGGCTCGGTGGTTAAAGTGCCTGCCACAAAAGCATGAGGAGCACAGTTCAGAACCCAAGCAAATGCTGATGGGAGGGAGAGCACAGTCACTCACTCCAACCAGGGGGAGCTGGAGACAGGGAGCCTCCAGAGAAAGCCAGGTTTACCTGAGCGAACCTGCCTCAAGATCAGAGACGATTCGAAAACTCAACTTCAGGCCTCCACTTACAAACATATGTGTGTTC
Source organism: Pachyuromys duprasi (assembly GCA_028658305.1). Taxonomy (NCBI): domain Eukaryota; kingdom Metazoa; phylum Chordata; class Mammalia; order Rodentia; family Muridae; genus Pachyuromys; species Pachyuromys duprasi. The sequence goes on along the minus strand of CM053759.1, from coordinate 26,095,947 downwards.
CCCCACATACAAACATGCATATATATGTATGTTTATATATATATATATATTCACAACGCATATACACACAAAAATGGAAAAGAAAAAAAGCACAACATATAACTACCAGCCTGTACACACTTGACTTGCTTTTATCTGTTTGTTTATTCCTTCAAAAAGCACATGTGCTTCTTTCCAGCAATGCACAGAACATCTCCTTTACATACAGCGTTCCTTTACACCCTGCCAAGAATGCCATCGAGTTCTGATTACCACACGCAGCTATGAATGTGGCCCAACACAAAATCATAAACATACTTAAGCCATTATGAGATTTTTTTTGCAATGTTTTACAGCTCAATTGCACGGATCTCCATGGTGAATTTTATAGATGACCACATCACGTCATGATGTCAAGGTTGGTCACACATGAGGGCAGCTGAACTCCAAACACTTCCACCCACTCCTAGAGAGAGAGTTACATGTTCTATTCCTGGAGCTCCTTGAAAATGGGCCTACCTTTGGCTTTTCTGCCTCACTTTTTGGCAGGCACTCAGCAAGCAGTCAATACACAATACCATGCCAGCCGGTTGGGCATCTGTGCAGCCTGCCTGTTAGTATTCAATGGCATCATTGCTGCTCCGAGGTCCCATCCCCTTCATGTCCACACAGTAGAACTTGGCCCTGCCTGGCTCCTGCCTTATTGGTGGCCACCAGACACTACCGGAGCTTTGTAAACTGCAAATGGCTATAAATGGCACTCTGCTGCACACACCCCTTAAGAACAGAACCAAGAGCAGTCGGCTGAGACGAAAGGGTACTTCTACACAAACAATGAGAACCCTTCCAGCCCAGCCTCTTCCTGGAGAGGCGAGCTTTGAGTGAAGGCACCTGGGAAAACATTTCATATTGTATCAGGAGTCCTTGGCAGCTGTCACTCTGCTTTAAGACAGTTTAAACGCAATGAAAGAATAACGTCTCTTTGGGGCCTTGCTAAATTATCAAACTGGGGGGGGGGGGGAGCCATCTGCTAGAAGCATGTCTCTGATCCCAAGGCAACCACCTAACAGAGGGACTTTAGCCTGGGACTCATGTCAGACAGACACAGAAGAGCTAAAGGTCAGAGTATAGAATCCAGAGCCAATTACTAAGCACCCTGGAGGAAAAAAATAATAATTTTCTGAAAACAGTAGTACCTGCAGCTTCCTATTGAGGATCCATTAATAAAACAATAAAAAAGTCTCATTAACCGAGCATATTTAGAACAATATTCCCTTCAGCTGGCTGTAATTTCTATAACTCCCCAGCGACAGCTTTTAACTGCATAGCAACTACCAGGCAAGGCTCAATCTGCAATCTGCTGGTTGCAGAGGGAATGAGTCAGCCTGCAGCAGAGAGGTTAGCAAGGATACATCAGCTCGTGACCCACTGTAACTCAACAGCGTAACAGCAGCGTTTCTTTAAGATGAGTTTTACACCCAAAGAACAGGTCACTTCTCTCCGCTTCCTAAGGAAGAGGAACTCAGAGGCTTCCATGCTGTGAGAGATGAAGCCAGTCTCAGAAGCAACTGCCTGCTTGAAGAGCAAGATGCATACCCAACTCTTCCCCATGTGGGCTTTCAAGCTGCAAAACACGATTTCCCCCCCTCCCCCTCTGGTTCTGCATAGCTGAGATCCCTGGTGCTTTCAATACTCCCCAGCTGTAAACGTGACTTCTTAGAACTTCCGGATATACCTTCATGGGCATGCAAACTCCCCTCCCCACTGTTGAGCCACCTGCTGAGCCCTGGGTCAAGTGTTCAGGATTTTCTCTCTTTTTTAATTAATTTGCTTTTATATTAATCACAGGTTGTGTACTTTGTATCCCAGCCATAGCCTCCTCCCTCATTCCCTTCCACTCTCCCCATCCCTCCCTCATCTCCTCCCTGCCCCTTTCCAAGTCCACTGATAGGGGAGGACCTCCTCCCCTTCCATCTAATTCTAGCTTATCAGGTCTCTTCAGGGATGACAGCAATGTCCTCTTCTGGGATCTAGCTAGGCTGCTCCTCCCTTGGGAGGGGGGTGTCAAAGAGCCAGCCATTGAGTTCATGACAGCAATAGTCCCTGTTCCCCTTAATAGGGTACCCAGCTGGATACTGAGCTACCATGGGCCACATCTGAGCAGGGGTTCCAGGTTATATCCATACATGGTCCTTGGTTGGAGAAACAGTCTCATAAAAGACCCCTGTGCCCTGATCTATTTGGTCTTTGTGGAGCTCTTGTCCTCTCCAAGTCTTACTAACTCCCCCTTCTTTCATATGATTCCCTGCACTCTGCCAAAGGGTTGGTTATGTTTCTTAATATTTGCTTTGATACATTGCTAGGTAGAGTCTTTCAGAGGCCCTCTGTGGAAGGCTCCTGTCCTGTTGCTTGTTTTCTCTTACATTCAGTGTCCATCCCATTTGTCTTTATAAGTGTGGATTGCCCATCTTACCCTGGGTCCTCTTTCTTGTTTATCTTCTTTAGGTGTATAGATTTCAGTATGTTTATCCTGTCTTATAGGTCTATATGAGTATATACCATGTTCGTCTTTCTGCTTTTGGGATACCTCACTCAGGATGATCATTTCTAGGTCCCACCATTTGCCTGAAAATTTCATGATTTCCTCATTTTTAATTGCTGAGTAGTATTCCATTGTGTAAAAGTACCATAATTTCTGTATCCATTCCTCAACTGAGGGACATCTGGGTTGTTTCCAGGTTCTGGCTATTACGAATAAAGCTGCTACGAACAC
>CM053759.1:26069288-26092695 GCA_028658305.1 Pachyuromys duprasi | reverse complement strand
CTTTACAGAAGCTTTTCAGTTTCATGAGGTCCCATTTATTGATTGTTTCTCTTAGAGCCTGTGCTGATAGTGTTCTGTTCAGGAAGTAGTCTCCTGTGCTGATGAGTTCTAGAGTCTTCCCCACTTTTTCTTCTAACTGATTTAGTGTGTCTGGTTTTATGTTGAGGTCTTTGATCCACTTGGACCTTAGTTTTGTGCAGGGTGATAAATATGGATCTATTTTCATTTTTCTGCATATAGACATCCAGTTGGACCAGCACCATTTGTTGAAGATGCTGTCTTTTTTCCATTGAATGGTTTTGGCTTCTTTGTCAAAAATCAAGTTTCCATAGGTGTGTGGGTTTATTTCTGGGTCTTCTATTTGATTTCATTGATCCACCATTCTGTTTCTTTGCCAGTATCATGCAGTTTTTATAACTATTGCTCTGTAGTACAGCTTGAGGTCAGGGATGGAGATACCTCCAGATGATCTGTTGTTGTACAGGATCATTTTGAAAATTCTGGGTTTTTTGTTTCTCCATATGAAGTTGAGAATTTTTCTTTCAACATCTGTAAAGAATTGTGTTGGTATTTTGATGGGATTTGCGTTGAAACTGTGTTCAGGAATTTAAACGGTGAGTCAGGCCAGTCCCCTGGCAACCTCTAGCAAAGACTTGCAGCTGAAAATGCTGAACACTGGCCTGTCAGCCCCAGCACAGGAATCCCTGCCTTCCCCTGGCCCACCTTGTTGGGTCACTCTCCCAGGGACTGTGTGGTGAAGATGAGCTGTATGAGTCAGACATGAGGCAGCCAGGAGCAGAATCACCCAGACCCATGCCTGACAAAGGAATGAAGCCTTAGCCGGAGGCCAGCCTCCTTGCTTCCCCTCGTGGCTGGGAAATGTTTGTTTGTGTCTAGCTGACACGTGGCCTCTCTTCCCAGGTCCTCCTGAACTGTGCTGGGCCCAGTGCTGACCCTCTCCCCCTTGGAATTCACCAAGGGACCAGGGAACCCTTCTTCCCACCAAGCTTTAGGCCTTTCCTCCTCTGCCCTAGCCCTTCCTTCTTCCTGCCCACCTGTAAGGCTCTCAACCTAATAACAGGTAATTCTGGCCTTCACCCACCTTTCATGTCCCCACATCTTTCTTCTGCTTCTCATCTACACCCACGAATGTGCATCTATCCCAACCACTAAGAAGCTCTGGAGTGACCACCACAAGGCTCCAGTTTCCACACAGGAAGCAACCAGTGCCTCACACAGACCCCGAACCACAGCCCTGGTTAAAAACATTCCTACTTCAAATAAGTGAAACACCCTACGTATGTACATACTCCCAGCCCCCCCTTTTTCCCCCTGTATGGATCTTCTCTCACCACAGCCAAAGAGCTCCTCCTGAAAGCTCTCTAGCCAAACCGTTCCTCTGCCTAAAACCCCTAAGTGAGACCACATCTGTGCGTAAGAGCACTATTTATGGCAGACTATTTGGTTTGGACACTACCTGCCATCATTAGCTGGTGGCCCTGAGCCAATGAGGGCAATAAAAGCACCTGCCTCTTAGCATTCCGGTAGGGGCTGGTTGACGTAGGCGGACTTAGAACAATAGCTGGCGTCGTGTAAGCTTTCTGTATACGTGTGGATCTCTACTGCTCTCCACTTACATCCAGGATCCTGGGGACTAGAGGAATGGAGGCTCCGCAGTTAAGATTGCTGGTGCTCTTCTAGGGGACCAAGGTCTAGTTCCCAGCACCCACATCAGGCAGCTCTCTGCTGCCTGTAACTCCAGCACTAGGGGGTCTGATGGCGCTCTCTAACCTCCAAGAGCACCCACACAGATACACACACACACACAAATTTTTTAAATAAAATCTAAAAAAAGAATTGAAGATCTTTAGATGAACTAAAGAAATGATGGTAAAGAAGCCCAAATGATGCTCTAGAGCAATGGTTCTCAACCCTCCTAACGCTGCGGCCCTTTGATACAGTTCCTCGTGTTGTGATGACCCCCCCCCCCGACCATAAACTTATTTTCGTTGCTGCCTCATAGCTGTAATTTTGAAACTGTTGAGAATCATAATGTAAATATCGGTGTTTTCCCGTGGTATTAGGTGACCCCTGTGATAGGATCATTCGACCCCTCCCCAATGGATCACAACCCACAGGTTGAGAACCACTGCTCTAGATCCAGCCCAGGACTCCCCAAAACCTTCAGGTCGATCTATCCAAGAGCAGACCTCAGCTCCCAGCAAGGGTTTGTGTACTCTTCCCAGGAGTGGGTCTTTCTGTAGTTACCACATGAGCCACGCCCTAAATATGTTACAAACAGCTAACAGCCACAGAGTTAGCTCTGGTTCAGGAGGACCACCTAAGTGCAATGGCTCTGGAAAAGAGGAGAGCCTGGAGAAGATGGTTTTCCAGAGGAGGAGAGGGGTAAGTGTCTGGTGTTCCCTTAGAGATGGACAGTACAGGAACATCCGAATGAAAAGGAAACAGCATCCCTAGCAGAGCATGCTGGACCCAGAGCGAGTTCAGGGGAGAGCCCCAGGTTCCCACAATACAGGGCACACTGAGACTATGACAGCGTGGTTAGGAGGAAGGAGGCAACTAAAGAAGGCAACAGAGAAGGAAGACTTGACGAGAAAGTTTCCTAGTCACAACTGAGGACTGAAGTGGGTTGGCCATGCTGCACCCTTCCTGTGTTGTACATTAAGATGGAGAGGTAGACATGTTCCCCCCCCCCCAGCCATGTCCTGTGCTGGACACTGAGATGCAGAGGTACATGAAAACACACGCCTCTGTTGTTCTGCAGAAAGGCTGCTGTCAACGGCCAGGAGTGTGCCTAGCACCGCCAACAAGAAGAGCCAAAGACCTCCACAGGCTCAGATGGAGAGCCTCTCTCACACTCCTACCTACTCCGTCCCATGGACCCGTCATCTGTCTGTGGTTCCACCTTCCTGGGCACTCGAGTGCCCTTTTCCCTAACTGTGAGTGAGAAGAGTGGGCACCATTGTTTTATAGAAGTCAGGAGAGCTTTTTGTGGCCCATTCTCCAGGCTGAGAAGCTAAAAGTCTCTTTCACTCCCACCAGGTCCCTTCCGTGGAGCAAACCCTAGAATGAGGAGTGAGCGAGGTGAAAATAGTAGAGTAGTCCCCTTGCTCATTTTCCTTCCTAAGCGTTCCATCACACATAACAATGATAACTGTCGTAACGTCGACCAGAGCTGACAAAGAACTTCTGTGGCCACGATCTCATTTCACACGCACCAGCCGCTGTCAGAGAGAGCGAAGATCTCCAGGACCCCAGTTGCCAACCCCTTCAAAGCAGACATCCAGACTGCCATATGACCTTAGTGAAGAGAGTCAGGAACCCGAGAGGTGGCCATGAGGTACTGTGACAGGACAGGCAGAGAGCTCTCAAAGATCAAAGAGAAAGGGTGAGATGCGAGGTCTGTTTAAAGATGGCTGTCTGCCTCTTCAGGTGTCATTCCCAGCTGGGGGTTTCCCAGTGTCGTGAGTGGGTCAAGTTTTGGAGTCAACGCTGAGAGCAGCATTCCGCTCCCTCAGACCCTGGATGGTGCCAGAGACAGATTTCCTTCAGCCTCGTTCAGCCGGGGGACTCACAGGGGCTGTCTGGCAAAGCTCACATGAGCAAGCCCGTGCTCAAGAGGGCTGTGCCCATCCACGTCAGTGCCCTTCCCATGAACTTATAAGTGTATTTTCCTTTAGAGGCATATTTGTAAATATGTCTGGTTTCCAAAGAACCTGCAAATTGGATTTCCACCCAAAATTCTAAAGTAATGTACAGTAGTGGAAATGCTGCACATTTTTTTTCCAAAAAGCAAAACCACTTACTAGACAGGCAAAAAGTGAGCCAGAAATTGTGAATTAGTACTTCATATTATTTGAAGGCTGAGGGGATGAGTCAGCAGATAAAGGCTTGTTCTCCCAGCACTAGGACTTAGGTTCAGATCCCTAAGCTGGGTGTGGTGGCACACACTTAAACCCAGAGACAGGGAGCAGGTAGACAGGCTCATCTGGTGGCTAGTCTAGCCAAAACAGTGAGCCCCAGGTTCAGTGGCAGACTCGGTCCCAAAAACTAAGATGGAGAACAACAGACAAAATTTGCCTGAGGTCAAATTTTGTGCCTGCACATGCGTGTTCATACACTACACAAATGTACATACACACATGTAAATGTATGCATGTGTGTATACGTACTGCACTCATATATATATGAAGCCATGAATGTTAATACATACACACATATGTATGTACATGTCTACATATATACATACACACATACATATGTACATCACACAGTAAATACATGCATGTATGTATCCATATGTGTGCATGTGTGTATACATGCATGTATGTATATATACAAACTTGGTGTTTTAATAATGAATAAAAATTATATTGGGATTTGCTGAGGGTATAATTTTTTTCCTTATTTCACTATTTTTCTGCCTTCCAGTTTGATGTTCTACTCACCTCGGAGTTTCACTCACTAAGTTCCCACGCTACAGGGAAGGGTCAGGAACACTGTTTCTGAGGGGTCTGGAGGCAGTCTCTTTCAGAGTGACCACGTGGCTCTGTGATGTGTGCACACTTGCCTGAGATCTTGGATGAGCAACCTTCTCCTTCCTGAGGCTCCTTTTTCAGGTGCTGGGGAGCCTGGATACTTTGGGCTTCCTCTTTCTCTCTGAGCTCACACCCCAGGTGAAATGGAGTGTCTACCACTGACCACCTGGAAACAAGGACCGCAGATACTTTGTAACTGGAGCTGTGAAGAAATGCGGCAGAGTAGAAAGGGGGCAATCAAGTGGCTGGTTGGTATTTTTGTAGGATGTTCAGAGAAGTCTCCTAGAATGGCAGGGAAGACAGGAGGAGCGTGACTTTGGAGAACCAATTCCAGCCCAAGATGCCACACGGAGCTCAACATTCCTACTCTCCCCTAAAACCTCTGCTGAGATTCGCAGGTTCCCTCACATCCCCCTTTCCCTCCCTGCTCTGCAAGGCAGGCCAGTGTATTTGTCACCGCCCGCTTTCCAGTCTGCTCCTGGTCCTGGAGAGCTGCCCTGAGCACACGCCCCACTCTCGATGTCTTCCGTGGGCGTGCGGGGCCACCCTGGGGTCTGCCAGGACGGCACAGGCAAGCATCTTCGCACTGAGTCTGGACGCTAGGTGCCTCTGGGTCCTCACTCTCGTTCTCCTGTATCTCATTATCCCCACAGCTTTTCCTGCGAACAGTTCCAATCTATATTTAGACAGTTGCTTTTTTTCCCCAGAACCATGACATTTTAACTTCATCCTGTTTGTTTCAAATCTATTATTCCAGGCTTCTGGATGATTTAAAAAATCTCTGTCCAGCCGCCAGTTACTGAGCTTTGTCTCAGAGGAAAAGCACACCCACAGCCCACAACCCCACGCTACCTGCCATGTCATAGATAAGAAACGACATGACAAAGCCAAGCCTGAAGACAGAATATTCTGCCTCAACTAGACCATCCCTCAAGCTGGGGCGGAGGGGGGAGGGAGGGGGAGCCTGGTTGTATCTGACCACAGTAGCATCCAGCTGCGTGTGTGCTCCTCATTCTTCTCCAAGGACATGATGGTATAAATACACATTCCCAAATCCCAAGTTGAGATGGGTCAGCTTTGCTCTATCCATGACTGACTTTGAGCTTGCAAATCAATTATCTGTTTTAAAGGGTAGACAGTGGTGTTGGTTTCTTATATTCCCATAGACAGTGACCGTGCTGTTTAAAAATATTCATAATTTCTCCCAGAAGAGGGTGCTTGGAAGATATCTTTGCCAATGGCCCATTTATCTCCTGAGTTCCCTGTGGTATCTGTCATCCCAAGAAACTCTAAAGGCATATCTTAACACATTTCCCCAGCAGAATACACCACACCTTCTCACGAGGGTTGAGAGAAGCCAGATGCTTCTGGTTCCACTCTCCCTCCTGGAGCGAAGGGGATATGTGTTAGATCCTTTTTGGTTTGATTGGAGAACAGGGTGGGAGGGAGGGAGAGGGAGAGACAGACAGACAGACAGACAGGAGAATGAAGTCAGAAGAGAGTCAAGGGAGTAGAGGAAAGTCAGTTTGTTACTCTTGAGACAACTTCTTTATATTGGATGAATATCTGAATTAAAACAAGACTCCCAAAGCCTTGCCTGTTCCACTCGAAAGTTCAGAAGGCTATCTTCGCTGGTGCCCATGCTCTCGAACTTCCCTCTAGGTCTAGAGTCTAATGCCCCATCCTTCCTACGTGCTTCCTGCAGATAGCACACAGATGCCCACACTCTGGGTGCTGTTGGGTCACAGTGCAGCTTCAGGTAGCTGCCTTCACAGCTGCCACCAGCTCACCAGCCCCTTCCTCTGATCTGTTTTCCAGAAACATGGCTGAGGGCAGGGGTACAGTGACTCAGTCAGAGACTGAATAGTGGCCTTCAAGGGGGAGCTGCAAGCAAATGGACCATCTCTGTCTTTTACTTCTTTTTTTTCCAGCTGTCCATATAACTCTCCATGTGATGGGGTGGAGGCCAAAGATGTTCGGAAAAGGTACCGTAGGCTCATGTCTGGGATTCCACCACCACTAGACATGCTTGGCCTGACCGCCAACTGCTGCACGGGCAGAGAAGAGGCTGCTTTCTTATTGACCATTCCTAGGATTCATGAAGAGTGAAATGATGCCTTTGGAACAGTGGTAAAGCAGTGGGCATTCCTGGGCAAAATGGGAGCCCTCATTTAGCACTTGTCACTTGTTAAATTTGGATCATCATTCTGGGATGTTGCTGCAAAGCAACAGCCAATAACGGACATACAACTCTTTCGTTGTTTTCATTTTTTTGATAATATTTTATTTATTCTTTGTAAATTCCATACATGCGTGCAGTGGGTTTTGATCACCTCACACTGCCTCCCTCCAGTTCTCCCGGGAACTCGGAACCCTTCTATCTCCAGCTTTACACTGTTGTGTCGTCATCATCATCATCATCAACAAGGCTGGAGACATGGTTCAGCAGTTCAGAACACTGGCTGCTCTTGCAGAAGTCTCAGGTTCGGTTCCCAGCCCTCACACAATGACTCCCAAGCCCCGGTAACTCCAGTTCCAGGGATCTGGACCTCCACAGGCACCAGATACTCATGTGGTGCACACACATACATATATACATATACATACATATATACATACATGCATATATACATACACACATACATACAGACAAATGCTCGTTGACATAAAATAAATTTGTTTTTTGAGACAGGCTGTCCTGGATTTGCTTTGTAGACCAGGCTGGCCTCAAACTCATGAAGCTCTGTCTGCCTCTGCTTCCCTGAGTGCTGGGATTAAAGGCATGGGCCACCACACCTGCCTAAAATAAATAAATTTAAAAAGAATAACCACTGAGTCTATGTGCTAAGCATAGTCATGGATGTGGGGCCATCTATGATGTATGGGTAACCTAGCAGTTACCTGTCACTTCCCAAAAGAAAAATGACTCTCTCCTCCTCGGCAACTATCAGTTCTCACTCTGCAACCCAGGCTAGCCCCACACTCACTCCCGTTTTAGACTTCTGTATTCTGAGATTACAGGCATGAGCTGCCAGGCTCAGGTTGGAAATTCACAAGCTTTAACCTTGTCATCTCACCCTAAGAAACTTATCCTGAAGAAATAAAGAGAAGGGGTATACATACACACACACACACACAGTGAGACATATACATACATACATATGTGTGTATGGTGAGATACTTTTGTAGCATGTTAGCCCACAAAACCCCAGGTGTCTCCTCCAATTTTTGCTGAAAACTTTTAAAAGTCCAGTAGTTTTATTTAACATTTAATAGATTTTGGTACTAGTAGAAGAAAAAAAAATGTGACAGATTTAATTTTGAAGATTTTTTTAAACAAAATTTTGACTTGTAACCCAGGCTGGCTTAGAAAGCAAGTTCTTCCTGCCTCGGCCTCCCAAGTGCTGGGCATGAGTCAATATGCCCAGCTTCTGACTTTGTAGATCGTATCGGCTCTGTCAGAGACTCAAAATTTGACCAGCAGTCTAAACCAATATTTTTTTTAAAGCTCCATCACATGGAACATTATCTTTGCAGCCAGAGAAAAGGAAGAAAAGGGCAGAGATGGTCCAATTGGTAGCGGCTCCTACCCTCTCTCATTTAATATTATTTGGCCACATATGACTGGCTGAGACACAGCTACTTGTTACAAAACTGGCTCACACGTCAAGTTGGAGTTGAGTCTACTATATACAGAGAAAACTTTAAGCCAAACTCAAAAGATATACAGTGGCTGCTTTCAGCCAAAGAACTCATCTTAAAGTCAATGGATAAGATGTGCTATTATGCAGAAGGTAGAATTATAATAGAAATGCTATGACACATAAGAACTACCCTACGGTTTAAAATCAAAGGGTTGCATCTTAACATAACATACAAATTGGATACAATTAAACATCTAAAAATTTAAGAAAGATAATATGATAAAATGAAACTCGTTCTCAAAGTAAGAGAATTGAAGGCAAATTTTAAGTGTATTAAATTCTCTCTAATTCTCTGGAATTTTCTTTTCCACATCAAGAGGAACGTTTTTTTACAGAAAGACAATACTTTTTGTAGAGGTGTAAGAGTAAAGTTCTTTGAGATAATTTTCTTTTCTGTGATTGTTTCTTTGTTGATACGGTTTTTCTGGGTAACCCTGACTGGCCTGGAACTCCTTTGGGCCTCTGTCTCCTGAAGGCTGCACCATTGTGCCTAGTCATTGGGTGGCAGGGTACACCTTGCTTTCTGTCTGGTCCCGACTAGCTCCAAGGAGTACCATGGCTTTCCTAAAGGATTTCAGGCCAGTGATGGTCTAACAGCCTCGAAGCTGTTTTGGCTTAAGACCCGAGCTTGCGTTTAGTGCTGTCTACTGCAAAGTATCACACAGTGGACCTGTGCAACATCCCCTCACCTCACCACAACCTGGAAATGTAAGTAACCAAATCTCATTGAACAAACAGGAAGGTTGGAGCCCAGCCAACTTCCAAAACTACACCAGTTTGCCCATTCAATGAGGCAGGGCTAGCTTCCAATCAGGTCTGCCTGTCTCCCAAGACAGTGGTGACTTTCCTCCTTTGCCCTGGATTGCCAAGAAGCAAGGGAAGATCTGATATGAAAGAAGAACTTAATGCTTACAATTGGCCTATTGGAGCTAGCTGCTTAGGGTTCATGGCTAAAACCTACCACACTGGCTTGTTCTCACAGCTGCTCTTTGGCCACTTTAATGGGGTCCTTGGAGTCCTTGGAGTCTGACAGTGGCAGCCCTTCTTCCTGTCTATGGTCTTTTCCCCTTTCCCTTTGCTTCCTTGGAGTCTCTGAACCCCGGAACTAAACCAGCCACCAAACAAGCTGAAGAACTCATCTTCAGCAAGAGCCACTTCTCTGACGTGGCAGCTTTAACTGGCATGGCCCAACTTTTTAAAAGACTTTTGTTTTGTTTTTGTTTTTGTTTTTTTAATCTTATTGAAATAACAGTTTATACAGAAAGAATGCAGGGATGCGGGGCGGGAGGGGGAGGAAGGAGGGGCCTAAATATCTAAGGACCTGATAGTCTGTGCTGCTTTGCCTCAAGAGACAGAATCCTGCAGAGCTTTCACACACTTGTACTCCCTGTCTCCAGTTCCTTTCCCCTCCCTTCGGGATGCAGCGAGACAACGGGACTGTGTATGATGTTCACGTCAATTCAATCCGCCACCTCCCCAAGGAGCAGATGGCCCCCAGCGCCTCTCAGCCGCAAGCACTCCTGAATCATCATCAATTCCAGAGCCAATCCTTCGCATTCTTCCCTGCCAAGAAAGCCTGGGGGTGGCGGGGAGGGGGAGTTCTGAAAGCCACAGCTCGGATCCCTGACAGGACTTTCCTCTGCTGAATTGTCGGCAGTAAAGCACCTAGGCCGGTAGCTGCATTACAGTCTCCCCAAAGATGGTTCCTAAAGTGGTGGTTTGCTTTGGGGTTTGTTGATTGGTTCGGGTTTTGGGGTTTTGGGGGGTTTTTTTTTTTGGTTGTTTTTTTTTTTTTACCCAACCTAACCAGAACGCAGTTCTCATCCGACTGTATCAATTAACGCCACAGCTTTAAAGCTGCGAGTCTTATATGGGCGATGATTTCTTTAAAAGGAAATTTGTGCTGCATCACCAAAAAAAAAAAAAAATTTTTTTTGAAGTTCTGCAGCAGACCTTTACGCAATGCGGGAGGTTGGCGAGACGGGCCTTTGCTGCCACCTAGTGGCGTATTGGAGAGTGGCGGCTCAGAGGCTGGGGCTGGAGCCTAACCAGCAGTGGGCAGAGGTGATTGTGTGCTGAGGCATATGGTTGGCTCTGTTTATGGTTTCTGTTTTAGACAGAAATTCCTTGGCCGATGCCTTCGCGGCTACCTACCACCAGGGCAGACCAGGTAGGACCAGCAGTCGCCAACTCCGCAGATCTTTTTAGAGGCTATCGCTATTTCCTCCCTCCTAGATCCGCCATGTGCTTCCTCACAGGGCAGCCTCCCTGATGACTGGAGGAGGAAGAGGCACTGATTTTTCCTCTGGCTCGACCTCCTCCCGCACAATCCAATGAGCAGCAAAACCTAAGCCGTGGAGGTAGAGAAAGGTCTCCATTCAAGGCCTGAAATGCAAACTATGAGGACTCTATGCCTGACTTTGCTTGTCAAGGGGCTGGAGAGAACCCCATCAACCCCTGGAAGCAAACACGAGCAAGAAATGGCTGAAACTGATTTCACTGAAAATTAGGCTGACACAGGCCCGACCTGGGAACATTCACACAAGGCCTCCCCAGACCTTTGGTGACAGTGCCATGAGCTTCCATTCCTCAGAAGGGCAGGGGCCAGGAGGCTGGATCAATCTGTTTTACCACTAACTAGGAGTTAATGAATAAACCGACTCTTTTCCAGAAAGTAGTCCCTGGAACATACCACTGTTGGAACTTATTTGTGGCCAATGGCTGCCTCTGTTAATGGGGTAAGAAAACACTGAATTGGGTTTCTCAGATTTTGTACGGTGTGGGCTGTTACAGTTTGATAAGGTGCTATGTGGCAGGATTTTATTCAAAAATGACTCCGCAGACTTATCCCAGGAGGCCATCCTGGAAAGAGTCCTGTCTAAGTCCACCACACTCAGATAGGGGTGTGGCTGTCAGCTTAGTAGCAGCTGGTTGGGAGAACCCAGGCATTGTAAGTCACCCTGCATGGCAGCCAAAAATGTCCAGGCTTAGTGTTTGGAGCAACACAGGTAGGAGGTAAACAGTTCACCTGAACACACATAGGAGAAACATGTCTGAAGCAGCAGTCTACCCCGTTTGGACTAGCACAGAAAAAAAGAGAGGAGCCACACCGATTAAAACTCTGGAAATCATGTCACAGGAGAAAATCTGAGGATGCCGAGTGTCCTGGTTTCATTTCCGTTGCGGTGACAAAGACACACCGGCAGAAAGCTGCTCTGGAGAGAAAGGGTTCCTTTCGGCTTAGAATTCCAGGTTCTTGTCCATCACTGTGGGGACTTCAAGGCAGGAACATCCAACAGGGAGTCACATCGAATCCGCAATCAACAGCTGAGAAAAACAAATGCACACCTGGTCACTCGTGCTCATCTTGACTTAGCCGCTTTTGGGTTGCGTTTTTTTAATTGTCTGTATCTGGTGAGGGAGTATGTGCCAAGAGTGCAAGCGTCCCCTGCGGCCATTGTATTCTCCTGCAGCTGGAGTCTACAGGCAGTTGTGAGCCACCGGGCATGGGCGCTGGGATCTAAAGTCTGGTCCTTTGCCAGAATAGTCCATGTTCTTAACCACTGAGACATCTTCCCAGCACCCATTTCTCCACTCTGAAACAGTTTTGGGCCCCTGCCTAAGGAATGGTGCCACCCACAGTGGGCTGACTGTTCACATCAATTAATTTACATAAGACAGCCCCTCACAGATACACCACTGGTCACACCAATGTAAACAACCTCTCACTGACACTCTCTTCCCAGTTGATTGTGGGTTATGTCAAGGTGACAATTAAAGCTAACTACAACACCAAGAAGAATGAAGACCCATGGGAAACCAAAGACTTATGCTCAGCATATGGAAGGTTATCATGGAATAACTGCTTTTGGTTTTGCTTGAGACCAGCTATACTATGTAATCCAGGCTAGCCTTGAACTCACTACAAAGCCAAGGATAACCTTTAATTTCTGCCTCCATGCATATGTCCCCCTAACTCAAGGGTTTCTATGATGCCAGTGCATGTCAGGCAAGCACCCTGCCGACTGAACTATACCCCAGCCCTAGAGAGGAATAACTCTGAAACTATTAACAGAAAAACTCAAGATAAAACAAACTTACTCGATTTTATTTGAACAAGGAAGGCTTCATGAGGCAGTACTGACAATCAGAAGTCTAGAACATTCTGCTGCCACGGTCTCGGCAGCCAGCCTCTGCAGGCAGGGCACAGATGGAAAGCAAAGAAAACACACTTGATTGATTAAGCTGGGAAAATTCAACTTAGAGGTTGCTTGTTGATTTCTTTGTAATTTTAGCCTTTTTATTTTTCGGTGTGGGGGTTGGGAGCGAGGGTGAGTATGAGAAGTCAGGGGACAAATTTGTGGAGTCAGTTCTTTCCTCCCACTTTTAGGTGGGTTCTGGGAATTGAACTCAGACCCCCAGACTTGCATGATGAGTGCCTTTTAAGTACCATCCACGGCTGACTTCTAAACGATAAAGTCTTATTCGTTTTACTGTTTATACGGCAGGCCACAGTTTGCTTCTGTGGGAACTTAGGAGCCTGGAGTTGGGCTGCCTAATGGATTCCAGTTTTCACTTCTGCATGTGTGTTTATTACCAGGCTCAACATGTGGCCTTCCCAAAGGGGACAGACAGATGTGATACTACTGACCATAAAGGTTATATTAAAGGCAGTTCACGCGTGCCCTTCTCACAGGCATAGGAATTAAAGGTCTGAAATGTTCAGGATTATCTTCAAATTATGTCACCCTGGATTCACATGTTATCCTGCTGCAAGCCCAGAAATCAGCCCACAGACTCTCCGCATGATGCCTCCAGACCCAATTACTAAATCCTTCCCTGGGCTCAGGGCCTCATTTACCCCCATAGACCCTGGGAGCAGAGAACCTGGGGAGTGTTTTTCCTGGGACTCTGGAGTGTTATATATGAAAGTGACTATTTCCTTCATGCTAATAGGCATGTCACCCCCAGCAAAGCCACATAAAATAAGGAACTGACTCCTAAACCCAACGTCCAGCAGGCGATGCTTCTCCTCAGCTGCTGAGAAAATCTGGGACAATCCCTAGTCCCCAAGGCACTGAGGCTAAAACAATTGCCTGATGCCTGGAAGCTCATTAGCAAACAATAACCCCATGGAGAGTTCCTGTTTCTCTAGCTGAGCGTTCTTGTTCCAGGAAATGCTTTCTCGGCTAGATCCATAGACCCCAGGTATCCCAACTGTCTATGTATATGGCATGCTAATAAGACATCTGGGACACAAGAAGCCTGATTTCTTTCTGCGGGAGAGCTACAGAACAACTGAGGAAAGAGGCCGTGCTCCAAAGACCTTTCACATAAAACTGTCTTGCTATAGTAAATGTTCCAGGGATTGTTCAACATGAGTATTGGCCCAAATCTCAGTCCACTTACAGCTCCTTCATTTCCCTGGCCCAGTAAAGTTTAATTCTCTCCATAAAGTACTCGTGAGGAGTCCACTTTGTTCTTGGTGATGACAAATTTCTGCTCACTGAGAGTCACTCCAGCTACTCCATATTTTAGAATCCCTGACCAAAAAGATGGTTGACATTTTTGGCTAAAATAGTCATCGAACGGCCAGAGACGCAGGAATGCCTCTTACCCTCCAAGACTCAGACACAGACTCAGCTGCCCCACAGGCAAAGTCTTCCGGGTCTGACCCGGAAGTCATCACTCCGTCACCACGTTGTGCGTAGATGCTCCGGAGCTGGCACACCGCTGGCGCACCGCGCTCTGAGCGCGCACCTCTCTGTCCACAGCTCAATCTCCCCAGCACCTGTGCGGGCCAGAGCTGGTGGCCAGTGGCCTGTACTGCACTGAGCGACAATCGGGGTTATTAAACAGGAGATGCACAAGTCATTCATACCCCACATTTATTTCTAGGTGACGCACATCTTTGAAGCTCCTTGTGGCTGGCTAAGAAGGATTTCTTCTGTTTACCAGTTCAACCAGATCCGCCTGCTCCGATCTTCCATGCTGATGCTCTCTGTTGGCAAAGGGTCCACATGCATCTTTAAGGAATGTGCTGAAGAACAGAATGGCTGTAACTGCACAGATTAATAGCATCAAGAACTAAGGCTTCTAAACTGGGTGCGGTGGCACACATCTTCAATCCCAGAACTCAGGAGATGGAGGATCTCTGTGAGCTCGAGGCCAGCCTGGTCTGCACAGGTGCACAGGACAGATCCAGGACTACACAGAGGGACCATGTCTCAAAAAAAAAAAAAAAAGCTTTACTGTATTCAAGCACATGGTATGAAATTCTCAAAGGATTAATAATTACATTTTTAAAAAATAAGTTTTAAAATGTTACTGCTCCAAAATACTCTTCCAGGAAGAGAAAACTGTCAATTCTTTAATTCTTGCCTTCAAGAATGTCCTGAAACTCCATGCAGCTCAGCCTTCTTCTGCAGCAACAAAGCAAAACGCTTGATGGTGACGCTGTTCATTCACCAAAATCTGTTTCAAGGCATGAGAGGCGGCTCTGTGGTAGCCTCAAATGAGCTGGGCTCCAGAACACTAGCCTACTTCAAAACCCCCATCACTGTACCTATCAATCCTAACCTGGACTATCGGGAACTTCTCCCCGTCCCAGTCCTCACCAGAACCCTCAGCCATGTCCTCCAAGCATGACTCGCAACACTGACCTTCCCTCCTGAGAACATGAAGACGGCACCGTCCATCACTGCCATCAGAAATGAGCCCGGCTTGGTCTTCTCAGCAAGCAACTGTGATGGGTTTTTCGGTGGGGTCGGCAGTCTACCTACTGAACACTGCAGTTTGGGCCCAGAGCCTTTCTTGCTTCAGGACAGAAAAGCCAACATCCTATGTGAGTGTCATGTCAGTGATGGTGTATGGAAGGGACACCGAACGATGAGTCGTCATTGACAAATAATATCTCAGTCATACAGCTCGGGCTTTGAGGCAACTCGAGGTATATACCGAGGCTGCGTTCTGTGTTAGTAAAACTTGCTGCCATAAGAAAAGGGGTCAGATGTCTCCAGGAGAGTCCTCTGATTCCGAGGTCCTCTGATGCCTGGAGGTGAGGTAGCCATTGAGCATGCTCAATACCTCCATCTGCCCCAAGGCCTAGGGCCTCTGCGCAAGGAGGGCCTCCCAAGCCCCTGAGTGTCCAAGATCCACCCGTTTAGCCTCACTGCCTTCCTCCACAGGAGGTTGTGTTTTAAGTGAAATTACGATCCTCCCATGACTGTAGCCACTGTCTGTGAGATGGTGCATCGGGGATTAGCTACCACACAGTCAGAGCCAAGCCATGCCTGGGGCCAGAAAAACACTGTAAATTGGAGACAGGAGGCCTCAGGCGTGGCATGCCAAGCAGCCCAATGTTCTACTAACGCCCCCGACGCGCAGTACCCTCGCCATAGCAGAGTGAGGACAAAGGTGACCAGCAACAACTCAACAGCAGAAAAACACGACGCGAAACCACGGGAAGGAAGGCATGAGCAGGCACTTCTCCAAAGAAAGTGTGAGAACGCCCGACGTCACCGTTAGAGAAATGCACATAAAAGCTACAGTCGGACACCAGTTCACGCCCAGTGCAACAGCTATTACTGAAAAAACGGAAACGAGTAAGTGCTGACAAGGACCCGAGACAACAGAGCCCCCGGGAACCGCTGTGTGAGCGCGAAGTGTTGCAACTGCTGCCGGAAAGCGTGCGTGGGTCCACAAGCAGTTAAAAGTAAGGCTGTCACATGATCCAGCCATCCCGCTTCTGAATAGACACCCAGGAGGACCGAAGGTCTCCGGGAGACGCTTGTGTCCACAGCAGGGTCATTATTACAGGTTCAAGGAGCATAAACCCACACACAGTGGAATGACATTTGGCTTTGTAACAGAAGGAAATTCAGGCACATACTACCAAAACAAGAATAAAATTGAGGATTGTATACTAAGTAAAGCGCTTTGGGCACAAAAAGCCAAAAACTGTATCATTCCACCCCTGTGGGGCAGCTAGGCTAGTCAATATCATAGGGACAGAAAGTAGAATGGTTTAGGGGTTCAGAGAGAAGGGTAGAGGTACTTTTTAATGAGTGCAGAGTGTCGGTTTCACAGAATGAAAAGAATTCAGATTGGAGAGACGGTTCCGTGGGTTAGAGCACCGACTACTCTTCCAGAAGACCTGGGTTAGATTCCCAAGGCCCACACGGTAGCTGACACCTGTCTGTGACTCCGTTCCAGCGGACCTGACGTCTTTTTCCGGCTTTAGTGGGCACTGCCTGCATGCACGTGGTACACAGACACTCCTGCAGATAAAACACCCATAAACATAGAAAAAAAAAAACTAAACAAAAGATAAAAGCAGTCAAATTGTTATGGAGATGGATGGCGGTGGCGGCAGCTGCTAACAGCAGCAGCATAGCCAGAAAGCAGATGGGAAAGTACATCTTCAGTCCATGAACGTGGCAATGAGCATCTGAACAAGGTTAGTATTGTGAGACCGTCTTCCGGTGTGCATAGATGCCCGCGTGTGAATACCAACTTGTTTGTTTGTTTGTTTTGCTGCTATTAACACTCTTCAACACAAAAGGAGGATTAGGATTCCAGTAAGCCAACGATGACCCAACCCACAACAACAAAACAAGTGTGAGACAGGAAGAGAGAAATGAATGACTTAGGTGAGATTTGAGGGTTGTTTGTGGCTGTCAATTGTATTTTTCCCCCCTGAAATCTCAGTAGTATCAACCACTTCAGAATGGGTGGGAAATGTTTCAGGAGAGGCTGAAGAGAGACACAGAAGTAGGCTAGGAGCGGTTGAGATGGAGTCTCTTCCATAAGTAATGGTGAGTATATATTTAATGAGCATTAAATTTTCATCTGAAATGCATTTTGCATGTTGCTTACTTCTCCTGACTTCATTATTCTCTACTCCTCACTTTTTAGATACACACGTCACATCACAAAAAAACACGTTGTCCTACGGGATGTTAAAATCGAAACAGACAGTGCCCAGTCTGGATTGAGGGAAGCAACTCCAGGGAGCAACTCTAGACCCATGACCCCAGCACACATTTAAAGTCACTGAAGTCCTAGGTCCCTTTTCAAGATTGCTGGTGTCTACAGAGGGTAAAGTCAGGGAGGCTGTGAGGTAGGTCTTCATTTGCATCTGGGTGGGAAAAAAAGTAGAAACATCTTGCCATGGGGACACAGAATGGGGGAGATAATTTTCCAGTCTGGCACCTTTGAAGTCCATTCCACTAAAACATTTATGTCTCCTGCTTTGCAGGAGAAGTTATATGTATGCTAAACTCATAGCATTATTAATTTATCAGACACTTACAGCCCCCTACCTCCAGGAATCATAAGGAGTCTTGAAACAACAAACAATTTTTAAAGTAATACCAGCATATCGTGCTGAAGTCAGCAGAATGAATTCTCATTAAAGGACAGAAGCATGACATCACTCTAGAAGACAGTTCAGCTCAGGACCGTGGGTGAGAATCTGCCATACAGTGGAAATGCAGGTTAGTTTCTAGAAATGTAAAGATAAAGGAGATACTCTCCTGTTGTAGATTTTCACACAGTGAAGGAGAAAGGGGTAATTTAAAAGGTCAAACTGAGACAATCATAAAACCTACCAGGACCTTCAAAATACTCTATCATTGATTAAAAACATGAACTTGCGAAAAAGCAAAGCATCAACTGGTACAGCAAGAAATGTCTGGAAGGTTTTCCCCTGGTGTCTGATTCTCCCATGATTGTCTGAAGCCTGGGATAACTTAGTTTAATCTGTGAGCTTGAGATTTGGAGGAGGGTTGGTTCAAAGCTAAGGAACAAGAAAACCAAAGCTGCTCAGATGTAGCCAATAGACAGCTCAGTCTCCATGTGGATTCCCTAGTAAGGGGTAGCAGGGGCTGTCTCTGACATGGACTCTGTTGACTGTTCCTTGATCACGTCCCCCTAGCGAGGCGGCCTTGCCAGGCCACAGAGGAAGAGGTTGTAGCCAGTCCTGATGAGACTTGATAGGCTGGGGTCAGTTGGTAGGGGAGGAGGGCTCCCCCTTTCTGAGGACTAGGAAAGAATGGTAGGATAGGAAGAAGGAAGGAGGATGGGACCCGGAATGAGCTGAGAGGAGGGAGCTATGACTGGGATGTAAAATGAATAAATTTTTAAAAATAAGTTTAAATTTAAAAAAAGAAAAAAAACAAAGCTGAGAAATTAACAGTAAAATTAATCGTGGACTAGTGAGAAAATTTAGTTTGTTGTGGCTGCTGCTGCTGTTGCTCTTGTGGTTGTTTTAACAAAATGGCCACACTATTTCCTAGTGTGTGCTTTTTGTATCAACCATGACTTCAGCACACCCTGCTTACTATCCAGAGGGAGCCTCCACGTTCCTTCTTCCTCTTTGTATCTGGGAGAGCTACAATCACTGTGGGAGTGATCCTCTGTAACTTCTGAGCCAAAACAGTCTTTTCCTGTTTCTCTTACATGAGCTCACTTTTTAGACCCTGTCCATGCCTTGGGACAAAGTTTAGAATAGTAGACTTTATGAGAAGGGGTTCCTCATGACACCCAGGTTTTTGCTGGCTCTGCCAGACGCTCCCACAGCCACAGTCCTCTGCCCAAGCACACTGGATCAAACAACCATGGACTGAAAACCATGAGCCAAAATAAATCCTTTCTCCTTTCTCTTGGGTATGTTGTAACAGCATGAGAAGTGAACTAACACTTCATGCAACCATATTGCTTACATCCCTTCAGGAAAGCTCTTTTCCAGCCAGAGGCCCCAGAGCCAACAAAGGAATGTCATTCCGAATTTATAAAGAATTTGCCTCAGGACATGATGGCACATGCCTGTAATCCCAGCACTCTGGGAGGCAGAGGTAGGCGGATCTCTGTGAATTCAAGACCAGCTTGGTCTACAAAGTGAGTCCAGGACAGCCAAGGCTACACAGAGAAAACCTGTCTCAGAAAAAAAAAAAAAAAATTGCAAGCCTAGAGAAATTTTTTAAAAATTAAAAATTTCAGAAACTATGAAAAGATCCTCACTCTCACCAAAACAGCTGAATAAAACGTTATATGATTCAAATTGGAAAAGATTAAGAGCAAGGGTGGAAGCGCATTACTACTGTGACCTTTCGAGGTCAGGTGTCGCCCACAGCACTCAGCCACAGGAACGAAGTGAGCGCGGTAGGGTACAACCGTCCCTGTCATCCGTGTATCTGGCTCCTTCTCAACCGAGACCATGTGTGGCTTTGTCTTGACTCTTTGCATCCTGTCTATTTTAAAGGTTTTCAAGAGCATGACCTTTGTCACATCTACAGCTCATGAGACAAGTTGGGCTGCTAATAATCTTTTTTACTGTGACTAAATGTTTAGCTTATGAGGCGAGGGTAACCAGACTCACAGTCCTTAGCAGGGCCCAATGCTTTCTTTTCATTTATATGTATTGAAAATTGACTCTCCTTTTTTATTATTTTTTTACAGATTTATTAGCTATCTTGAGGTTTATAAACATGTATGTCATTTTTAAATATCTGTTGAGGGGGCGGGGGAGATGCCTTTGGGGTTAAGAACACTTGCTACCCTCATAGAGGACCCAAGTTTGGTTTCCACACCCATATCCAGCGCCTCACAACCACGTATACCTCTAGCTCCAGGGAGGATGATGATACCCTCTTCCAGCATCTACATGCACATACCAACACAGAGACAAGCCTCACATGTATGCACCATTAAATTAAAATTAAAATTAATTTTAAAAATTAAAAAGGAAGAAGAGGTGAAGGAAGAGAACCAGGAATGACCTAAGATTTTTGTCATTCTTTCAAGATAACGAGTTCTTGTTTTATAGCTTCACTGATGCTGGACACACACACACACTCCTCACCTTCCCCCTGGGCCAGAAGCAAAGGGCTTCATTTGTCATTCGGAATAGGCAGCTCATATTTCATACTCACCTCAGTTCTCTTGGCTTCCAAATTGCAGAAGGATGTTGCGGAGCAGTCCAGGTGTATGTCATAGATAAGGGACCTCTTAATCAAGCACAAGTGCATTTGTGTGCGTGCATGCATGTGTGTGTGTGTAGGTGCAAGTGTGTTTTCAGGTGGGGCTGAGTGTGTATAGAGGTCAATGGGCAGCCTGGGTGTTCACCTTGATCTATGAGACAGGGCACCTCACTAGGCCAGAGCTCACCAAATACACAAGGCTGACTGGCCAGCAACCTCTGCCTCGACAGTGCTACCATCACAGGCATGAGCCACCCGCCATGTCGCACTTTTTCGTGTGGGTTCTGGTGATGAAGTGCAGGGCTTCATGACTGCTAGGCTGAGCTCTCTCCCCAGCCGCCACCTTACAGTTTTTATAACGGGCTTTCACTAAGAAAAATTGTCCCTCGCCTGGAGGAAGACACTGTCGTAATGGCACCTGACAGCGGAACTTCAACTGTGCTCAGAGACGCGGTCTCCACCTTCCAAGGCAAACCGCTTCAAATGCCCTTGACAATCCAAAACAGAAATTACCATTGTCTCTGCTCACAAAATACACGGAGATGTGAAAGTGTCTGCTGGTGGTTAGATCTAGGGAGACACATAGGAAAATGTTAGCGTGCGTGGCCTCAGCTCCATACGTGGTTTCTTTTTCTTTTGTTGTTGTTGTTAGAGGTTATCCGTTTCGTTTTCGTTTGTTCTAGTTTGGTTTTGACGCTAGAAAGAGAAAGCAGAAACACAGAGTAGGTAGTATGCAGGTGATCTGAAGCCGGCGCCCACAGGCACCAGCCATCCACAGGCATCACAAAACCAGGGAGGGTGACGCATTTTCCTCTATTTCCTATCCCCTCCGTGGGTCCCGCGTCTGACCCAGCAATTGATCTGAGTGGATGCTTAGCATAAAGCCCAGCGCCCCTGTTGGAAGGCCAGGTCTTACGGGCGAAGGCACCCTGCTTTCCAGAGTGATGTGACCCTGGCCCTGCATGACTCAGCAAATCTAAAGTCTGGTCTGTTAGACCACATCTCACTGTTCACAGGCTATGCTCTAAGCCTGCAGTTTCACAGCTTGAGAGACAGAAATTCTTAAGTGTGTAAGCAAGTGTTTGGGGGTGATTTCAATAAAACGGAGACAAACATATAGGGTTGACCGCAATGCAACAAACAACCGCATAGGCTGAGTCTAGGACGGCATCTAGATGTCCGCAGTCTTCCGGCCATAAACAAGTCTGTTGAACAACAGCACCACCTACAGAACGCTGAGAGAACTACAGAAGTAAGAACATAAGCAGCTTTCCTGCTGCTTTTCCCCTCTGGTTTTTTGTTTGTTTCTTTTCTTTTGTTTTGTTTTTCCAGACAGAGTCTCTCGGTGTAGCCAGGGCTGTCCTAGAACTCGCTCTGTAGACAAGGCTGGCTTCGAACTCACAGAGATCCACTTGCCTTTGCCACCCAAGTGCTGGGATTAAAGGTGTGTACCACCACCCCCAGGTAAATTTTTCTACTTTTCATAAAAATATTTACCACCCCCCCACACACAGTGTGATGAAAGCAACAGGGTCCTCAGCTCCCACTGATCACCCCTCAAGGTCAGTACAGTAGTGTGACCATCTAGGACTGGACAAGCCCAAGCCATCCTGGGTTTAGACTGAAAAGCCCACCTCAGGGAGCCCTGCACCTCAGCCTCTGCAGAGAGAGACACGCTTGGTATCATCTTGTTCATGACCATCCTGGAAGCAGGCTCACCAAACAGTGACCTGACACGTCAATGGCCTCCCAGTTCAAAACATAATCATGACAAATGCAGAGTTTTCTCCACTTAAACCCTTTAAATATAAAGTGATTCTTAAAGCATTCTGAATGTTTTATCTGCAACACATTTTTTTGTGAAGTGACAAGTGCACTTTCTATAATCTATCCCAAAATCAATCACCTCTTTTCTAACTATAATTAATATTTGCAAGCTTCACTAAGTAGGGTCTGAGATCATATTTTCATTAATAATCCAAATTATAATGAACTCAAGCTCCATATTCTACTGCTCCAGAAAATTTGCTTTTTACCAGAATCTACCCCAAAGGGTTTCTGGAAAACTCCCAGAGATGTTTTCCTGCCATCTAGCCCTTCTTGGAAGCAGCCATCTGCTACCAGGCCCCAGAAAGGTACAGCCCATGAGGCTCTGCTCATATGACCATCTCTCTGCCTCCATCTTCCTCACTTCCTCTAGCAAGTTTATTCCCAAAGAGCAGGCCCTTCTCTTTATTTATAGGATCCTTAGAAACCCATGTTGATATGGCAGGAAGCTAAGGTACCTACAGAGTCATGTAACTGGCCCTGCTTGGATCCCCTCCCAATAGAACAAGACACTCAGATTGTTTGCAAGGATGTAACTCTACCATCACTGAGGCCTGAATCTGGCTTCCCAGTAGTTGTATGACATTGGGAAGCCCATCTCAGCCTTCTGAGCCTCTCTCTTCCTCTGTACAATGGACAGTGAGCATGACAACCTCTAGCCCACAAAGGAACTTGTACACAAATATTTAAAAAATGGCATCAATTTCCAAAACGATCCTGTACAACAACAGATCATCTGGAGGTATCTCCATCCCTGATCTCAAGCTGTACTACAGAGCAATAGTTATAAAAACTGCATGGTATTGGCATAGAAACAGAATAGTGGATCAATGGAACCGAATAGAAGACCCAGAAATAAACCCACACACATATGGAAACTTGATTTTTGATAAAGAAGCCTAAATCCATCCAATGGAAGAAAGACAGCATCTTCAACAAATGGTGCTGGACCAACTGGATGTCTATATGCAGAAAAATGAAAATAGATCCATATTTATCACCCTGCACAAAACTAAGGTCCAAGTGGATCAAAGACCTCAATATAAAACCAGACACACTAAACCGGTTAGAAGAAAAAGTGGGGAAGACCCTAGAACTCATCAGCACAGGAGACTACTTCCTGAACAGAACACTATCAGCACAGGCTCTAAGAGAAACAATCAATAAATGGGACCTCATGAAACTGAAAAGCTTCTGTAAAGCAAAAGACACTGTCATCAAAACAAAATGACAGCCTACAGACTGGGAAAGGATCTTCACCAACCCTACATCTGACAGAGGGCTAATATCCAGTATATATAAACAACTCAAGAAGTTAAAAAGAAACAAATCAAGT
>CM053759.1:26000641-26068788 GCA_028658305.1 Pachyuromys duprasi | reverse complement strand
AAGATCCAGCTATACCACTCCTAGGCATATATCCAAAAGATGTTCAAGTATACAACAAGGACATTTGCTCAACTATGTTTGTAGCTGCTTTATTCGTAATAGCCAGAACCTGGAAACAATCCAGATGTCCCTCAGTCGAGGAATGGATACAGAAATTGTGATACTTTTACACAATGGAATACTACTCAGTAATTAAAAATGAGGAAATCATGACATTTTCAGGCAAATGGTGGGACCTGGAAATGATCATCCTGAGTGAGGTATCCCAAAAGCAGAAAGACGAACATGGTATATACTCACTTATATAGACCTATAAGATAGGATAAACATACTGAAGTCTATACACCTAAAGAAGATAAACAAGAAAAAGGACCTGGGGTAAGAGGATTAATCCTCACTTAGAAAGTCAAATGGGACGGACATTGGATGTAAGAGAAAACAAGTAGCAGCACAAGAGCCTACCACCGAGGGCCTCAGAAAGACTCTACCTAGCAGTGTATCAAAGCAAATATTAAGAAACATAACCAACCGTTTGGCAGAGTGCAGGGAATGATATGAAAGAAGGGAGAGTTAGTATGACCTGGAGAGGTCAGGAGCTCTGCAAGAACCAAACATATCAGGGCACAGGGGTCTTTTATGAGACTGTTTCTCCAACCAAGGACCAAGTATGGATGTAACCTAGAACCCCTGCTTGTATGTAGCAAATGATAGCTCAATATCCAAGTGGGTACCCTAGCAAAGGGAACAGGGACTATTTTGGACATGAACTCAATGGCTGGCTCTTCGGCCTCCCCACCCCCCGAGGGAGGAGCAGCCTTGCATTGCAGCATTGCATTGCATTGCAGCCATTCCTGAAGAGACCTGATAAGCTAGAGTTAGATGGAAGGGGAGAAGGTCCTCCCCTATCAGTGGACTTGGAAAGGGGCAGGGAGGAGATGAGGGACGGAAGGGGAGGACAAGGAGGGAATGCGGGAGGGGGCTACGGCTGGGATACAAAGATAACCTGTGATTAATATAAAATAAAAATGTTTTAAAAAAAAGTGGCATCAAACCAAATGCTCATCAACTGAGCAAAAAGTCACATGACTCTGCCATGTATCCAGGATGTGAAAGTCGATAGATAGAGAAAGAATATCCATAGCTGCCTGGAACTGGGAGTTGTAAAGAAACAGGAAGAGAGTGGGTGATGACAACCAATAGAAATACATTGTCTTTATGGGCTGACGAAAATGATTTATGACGGTACTTGTGCAACTCTGTGAATATATTTTAAAAGCCAGTAAACTGACCCCTGCACAGATGTAGGCCATGGCAGCTCAGTTGCCAAGTGGGTTTCCTAGTAAGGGGAACAGGGGCTGTCTCTGACATGAACTCAGTGGCTGGCTCTCTGATCACCTCCCCCTGAGTGGGGAACAGCCTTACCAGGCCACAGAGGAAGACAATGCAACCAGTCCTGATGAGACCTGATAGGCTAGGGCCAGATGGAAGGGAAGGAGGACCTCCGCTATCAGTGGACTGGGGGAGGGCCAAAAGAGGAGATGACAGAGGGAGGGTGGATTGGGAGGGGATGAGGGAGGGAGCTACAGCTGGGATACAAAGTGAATAAACTATAATCAATAAAAAATAAATAATTTTTTAAAGCCAATAAACTGAAGCCAGCAAGATGGCTGGTTAAGTGAAGGTGCTTGGCACCAAGCCTGATGACCTGAGTTCAATCCCCATGTGGTAGAAGAAGAGACCCGGCTCCTGAAAGTTGTCCTGTGACCTCCACTCAGAGCCAAACACATGCACCCTTTCCACACACAAATACATATAAATAAATGTTATTTAAAGATTAAACATCAATAACTCAAACACCTTAAACATGCAAAATTACTGGTTTACAAATTAGAAGTTAATAAAGCCATTTATTTTAAAATAATAAGTACCGTGTAGGCTTCTAAATGTATTTCGTTGGGTAATGCATACAAAGTACTTGACATGGTCCTGGTACATACTAATTGCTCAACAAACATTAGCAATTAAATTCAGCAGTCCAACTTCAAGACATTTCTGTAGGCTTTTCAAAAACCTACTTTATTTAGGGTTCTTAAACACTTCTGCCTTCCTTTCAACACACTGACTAGAGGTAAGGGAGAGAGACAGTTATTAGAAAAGCGGGGTTGTGGACCCTTTTAGACATAGCTCCTTGGGGTGATTTCACTTTTCACTGTCCAGATACCAGCAGTGCAGTCAAATAGCAAACACCAAACAGCAACATGAATCAACAGCAGCAGCACCATTCAGCAGAAACAGCAAGACACCCCCCCCCCCCCGGACTGGAACGAGTCAGCGAAAGTAGCAAGACTCAGCAGGAATGCCACTCTGTGGAACGTTTCTCTTTGCAAAGTCAAGTGTGGAAAACTGAAGACCAGCAAAGGGATGTGGACCAACCTAGCAATCCAGAAGCACGGTCTCCTGTCCGTGGGCTTCTATTTACCCCTCCTTAGAGTTCACACAGGTGGCTTAACAACCACGCCCCTTACACAAGTCGTCTTCCAGCAAAACATCACGCACCCTCTCAGGTGTCCCTTTCCAGCTGACCAAGATCATGTGACCTCTCACGAGTTTGTTTTCAACTGATGATTAAACTAAAAACATTTCCACATCACACATTTGGGACCAAAACAAAAACACACAAAATAAAACTTTCACTACACATTTCAGAGAGTCATTCTCTCCTCTCTCTTTTTTTTAAATATTTATTCTTTTTATGTATATGAGTGCTCCATCTGCATGTACACCTGCAGGCCAGAAGAGGGCATCAGATCTCATTATATAGATGGGTGTTAGCCACCTTGTTGTTGCTGGGAATTGAACTCAGGACCTTTGGAAGGACAAGCTCTTTATCACTGAGCCATCCCTTCAGCCCCCAGAGAGTCATTCTTCAATAGCATCAAATGTAGGCAAACATTGTGTAAGTTGAGCTGTATCAAGTTTGTGTGTGTGCCTGAGCTGGTTAGTTTGTCAACGCGAAATAAACTGGAGTCGCCTGGGAAAAAAATATAACCAGCCTGTGCTCGTGTCTGTGGGGGCATTTTCTTGATTAATGATTGATGTGGGAAGGCCCAGCCTACTGTGGAGTTCAGAGGTGCAACTACTGGGGTGTTGACTGCCTCGTTAGCTGAAGTTGATCCTCAGAGCTTTACCCCTTCAGGCATAGGCTAATAATGGCTAATTATGATTCCTTGGAGAGAGCATCCAGGACCACAGCAGTAACTCGTAAAAGAGAACGGAGGAACTCCTCAGTTTTCGATGAACCTGAGCAAGCAGATGCTGACAGCCAAAGTGGCTGGAATTTTAAGTTAAAGAGATGACATGGCCTTCTGTTCACCTCATTCTCCTTCTGTGGCTCGAAGTGCCTTGGGAGAGGAAAGGGACTGATTTCATCTTATAACACCTAGATAATAGCCCATCGATGAAGAAAGTCAGGGCCAGAACTCAAAGCAGGAACCTAGAGGCAAAAGCTGAAACAGAGACCACAGAAGGTGTGCTGTTCACTGGCTTCTCTATGGCTTGCTGGGCCTGCTTTCTTGTACAGCCCGGGACTACCTACCCAGAGGTGGCATAACGGGAATAGGTTTCCAAAACTTGCCCTGTGGCTGCCACATAAAGCCTTGGCACACATGTCCCCCAACACACATAAGCAGATACACGTAAAAAAAATTTCAAACATCAGTAAGGTAAACACTTTAAACAGGTAAGGTTTATGGTTTGTAGATTAAAAACTGACAGAGTTATTTGTGTGTTAGCGGCCAGTTACTGACTTGCTTGCTCTCCGTGGCTTTCTTACGCAACCCAGGATCACCTGCCCAGGGTGGACCTCCCACATCAATCATCGACCAAGGAAATGACCTCCCAGAATTGTGCACAGGCCACTCTGATAGAGGCAATTTCTCAATAGAGGTTCCCTCTCCCAAGGTGAGTCTAGTTTGTGTCAAGTTGACAGAAACTAACCCACACACTATGCATTTTGTAAAGCAGCCTTCACTGAGACTTCCTGTCAACAGCTCAGGTGATGCAAACAATACGCACACACACACACACACACACCAAGTCTACCTCTCCACAACTTCCTCCAAGTTGAAGAGGTATCAGCAGTCCCCTATAACAACTGCATCACTGGCTGGAAAAAGTTGGTGAGGTCTCACAAGTCCAAATGAAATCCAGAAAGGGGACAGCTTTAGAATAGAATAGAGAACAGAACGAAACAATAGGGAGGAATCATCTACTACTTAGCTGGAAGAATTATATAATTCTGTCTGTTCAGGTGGGATTTCATCTTCTCTTAGATTTCACAAGACAGGACTGAAAACTTGATGTGGTGCCAGTTTTGTCTTCTAATCATCTGGGTAAAAGCACACGAGGGAGAAAATGGCCTACAGCCTCAAAAGTCCATCTAACCCATCAGATATCATTTATTAAACCAATTTCAAGAAATAGTATTGTTCTCCTCACTCACAAGTTAGATTCCTTGAGAATACCAGAAAGTCAGTGGCTCTGGCTGGCCAGCTGACTGGAAGGAGAGCCTGTACCCAGAAGTCTTCACCAGGAACAAGCAGCCGCTGTCACTCAAAGCTCTGCCAGAATGAGCAACGACCACTCTTTAAAACTGACCAAAATACCACCTGGAAGAGATGCTAATGTTTTAAAACCTGAATGATGTCTAATGGTGTCATAGGAGGACCATGGGGACCTGGGTACAGCACTGCCATGGGAACATGACAATGGAGCGTCCTCTCAAAGAATGGTCACATGAGTGTAGCTTAGTCATTCACACCAGTTAGTGTCCCAGAGCTCTCGCTGGGCAACCCCAACTGGAGTAATATGGCCTCCCGGAATACCATATATCTGAAGTATGATTGTTTCTGGTATTATTGTTTGTTTTTTTGTTTTGTTGTTGTTGTTTTTAAGGAACCTCAATTAGCCACAGGCTATGGTGTAGCACTTGTTTTTGAAACTCTATTTGGTGTGTTTAGGCCTCAACCTCCTTACCAACCTCCCAAAGCTACATAAGAGAGAAACATTAGTGGGAAGAGAGAGCCCCTTTACTTCTGGCTGTTGAGGGTCTAGGGGTTCTTTTAGGGCTCTATACAAATCTCTGTCAACAGCAGACTCGGCCAGCAATCTACTTCAGTCTGCTGCACCCCGAAGTATTTCTCTCCATCTGTCTGCTCCAAACTGCCACACCTTGGATCTCTTGGGTCTCTGCAAACTGCCACACGCCACACCACACACACTGCTCGATGCACCACAAACCACGCTTTCTCCTTTTGGGCTCCCAATTTACACCCTCAGAGTCCTAGACCACACCCCTCTCAGTGCCGCAAGAGGCAGGCCGTTACTAGCTGGCAAAAGCCATGCCCTACAAGAGACAATTAACATCTGTGAGTAAACTAAAATCCTACAGTTGGGATTAAAACAAAAAAATATTTACATAGCATAACTGAGTTTACAATGAAGCCAGAACTTCCGTTACACTGTGGGGCTTTTTTATGGGGCTTTTCATCATAGAGAGAGAGCCAAAGACCCCGGGATGCCATGCTTGGCACCCTCAGCCTTAGAGCGGAGGAAGCCCAGACGATGGAGTAATGGTGGGAGCCCTAGGACTCAGTGTTCAGTGCCATCTGATGTGCAGAGAACTCAACAATCAGATCTGGAAAGCTCACTCCTATAGTTACGAGCACAGGCAGCAGTGGGTAAGGAAAAAAAAAAAGATGATTGAAGCGATGGTGTTGCTCAATGACCTTGCTTGGGGTAGATATTGAAACACATGAATTAAGGGTATGAACAATACCCGTTCTCTTTCTCTATTTGAAATAAATAGTTTCCTACTTGGCTCTTCAGCCACTTCCCGGGATTTTTGAAGTACGGATTCGTGAATTTCAGCCCAAAGATTCTATTCCCACAGTAAGGGGACATACCTGTATAGGGATATAGATTCCAGGGGATCCCAGCATATCACACTCAAGGAGCTGTGTTTGGACATAACAGCTCGATGGTAAGATGGCTCAGTGGTTCAGAGTACTGGCTGCTCTTCCAGAGGTCCTGAGTAAAAAACTAGCAATCATGTGGTGGCTCACGGCCATCTATAAAGGGACCTGATGCCCTTTTCTGGCATGCAGACAGAGCACTTGTACTTTTAAAAATAAAGAAAATCTTCTCATGGCTATAACACCTTAGGCTCACTTGTTCTCATGCACCATTAGCCATCACAGAACTGGTTGTGCCTCAGATGAGGGGACTGAGTAACACAGCATGTTCCTGGCTTCTATGGTGACTTGCTACTGTGTCACAGGCTAGTTGTCCCTCCCAATCAACTCCGCGCAGGTCTTTTGGCAAACATGCACTTCACACCAATTCATCTCAGCAAATCTTTATTGGGCACCTATGGTAGTCAAGGCACAGTACCAGGGGCTATGGCACACGGACAGGAGGGCTTACAATCTATGAGGGACACGGGCACACAGAAATATAAGGCAGAATGAGGTGAGCTCTACACCTGAGGTAAAAATGGTGGGAAAGCAGGGGACAGAGAAAGACAAACATCAGCTCAGGTGACTGACAGGGGAGTGGCCTTTCAACCAGCCTCGACCAACAAGTACAATGCACACAGGTGGGACTGGAGAGGGGGATATTTCAGCTGCAGGAAGAAGCGTGGAGGAGGAAGGAAAGCTATCTGCCTTGACTGGAGGAGTCAAAGCTGGAGGCTCAGAGAACGGCCAAATGGTAGAGGTTGTCCTTGGAATACGGGGTCCCCGAACTTCATTCTGTAGGCAATGGGGAGCCACTGATTATGAGCTGGTGATGGTCTTGACACTCAGTTCCAGACACCCTCGAGAACAAGACAGGATTGATTGGCTTTAACACTAGCTTACTGCTGTTAACTTTACGGACTCACACCTCTTGGCCTCGAAGCGGAAGGCAGCTCAGGTTCTTAGGGCCTCAGGTGCTTTCCAAGGCTGCACAAAGCTAAGAAGCAGCAACCTCACTGGGCAAATTTTGAGCAATCCTCACCACCGTGCACCAACTCCAGAGAAAAGGAAGCGAGGCTTTCCAGGACCACTTGAGAGTAGGGATCCAGGCACAAGGAGGGTATTAGACAGAGCCAACTTTGCTACCTAAGCACAGTGAGGATAAGCTCAAAGAAAACAGGAGAGCCATAGGAAATGGTAGGGAGACACATTAGTAAAACTCAGCATTGCCCAAACTCTTTGGAAGGCTTTTGGGCATCACCATGCAACCGCCCAGCCCTCCGGGCGAAGAGACCCTGAAGTCCTGCTCACTGGAATCAGCGGATGAGGTTGCTGTGCACATACACACAGACAGCTCTCTGCTTGGTAGAGGCTCCCAGGATCCCACCTAACTATCCAATGAAGACGGGGAATGGCGTCCACCTCCAGCTGGTCCGCCCCAGCTTGGGAAGGGATGCGAGGCCACTGCTGTCCAGGTGGATACAGCAATGCTGGTCAGTGAAGGCTCCCCCAGGACCTCCGCGCCTGCCGAAGTGGTTGCTTGGGTGGGGAGCACAGAGGGAGGGGAGGTGACTGCAGGGTTCCCAAGGAGAAACGTTCCTGGGGTGCCAGCGTGCACCTCTGAGCCTGATGCCACGGAGCCCCCACCTCCGTTGCTGATGGTCCACAGGCACGGATAGGGGCTGCAGAAATAGGGAGACAGGAATTGGTGACAAGCCGTCAGCAGAGAAATGCCACCAACAAGCGCATGCACGTTGCCAAGAGGGGCAGCAAGATGGCTTCTCGCAATGACTGTGTCTCTGTTTCTGCAGAAAATCTGAGAGACCTGGTGAGATACAGTAAAAGGGAGGAGGGCACTGTGTTTTGGTGCTGGCCCTCCTTATAACAAGTTACTCCATCTCAAACAGCATTTCACAACTGTCTAAGACAGTTAAGACTATGAAAGGACTATACTTTATTATTTTTTTTCACTTTGTATCCCGACTGTAGCCGCTACCCTCATCTCCTCCCAGTCCCTCCCTCCCACCCTCTCTCTTCTCCCACTATGCCCCTTCCCTAGTCAACTGATAGGGGAGGTCCTCCTCCCCTTCCATCTGACCCTAGCTTATCAGATCTCACCAGGGCTGGCTGCATCATCTTCCTCTGTGGCCTAGAAATAGTTCTGCCTCGAGGACTGTACTTATACTGTGTAAGTTGTGGAATGGTCTCTCCCTGGCTGACAAAGGCAATGTGATCCATACAACCAGCAGGGCGCTGTCACCGGAAGCCCTCGGTTGTGATGCTTCTGCCACTCATTAGCTCAGTGACCTTGGCCAAATTACTTCCTGTCTCTGAATCCCACCTTCCAGATCCCCAGAAAAATGAAGAAAAAAATCTGTAGACCCTCAGAGGTTATTG
This sequence comes from Pachyuromys duprasi, assembly GCA_028658305.1. NCBI lineage: Eukaryota > Metazoa > Chordata > Mammalia > Rodentia > Muridae > Pachyuromys > Pachyuromys duprasi. The sequence continues at coordinate 26,060,377 of CM053759.1, read as the reverse complement.
CAAAGACTAAGCCAAAAGGCAAATACGTGAATACAAGAATGCAGTGCTCAGTACACGGTGCTTCCTCTCATGCTCACTCCCTGGAGCCTCATTGCTCAGCTCTGCTTCCTGGTACAAAGCCTGAAGAGACGGACCAAGCACATCACCGTCTCAACCCACAGGATGGTGCAGCCATAAAATAAGGAGCTTATTGCTGAAGACGGGCTCTCCTGCCACCCTTTCGCCAACAGCCAAAGAGCCATCCTTTGCCACCTTCATTCCCTACTAGCTTAATGTCAGAACAACCACAACTCATGCCTCTTAGAAGCAATGCACAAAGTCCCCAAAGGCACAGGAAACCTCCAAGTGGCCCTATGAGCGTGCTCCTGGCATTGGTCTTACCTGGGCCCTGGGTTGATTGGCCCATTGGTGTGTGGTACAGACAAGATGCCGGTGTGAGGTGTGGAAGATAAGGAAGCCCAGCTGTCAGGTCCCGAGAAAACTTGCAGATTGTTGCTTGAGCTTTCTATCAAATTCACTTTGGGGAAATAACAATAGTTGAGTTGACAGAACATGTAAACCTGGTGACCAGTGACATTACCTCACGGCAAAATAAAACCGCGGCTTATGCCACAGACACAGTTTGTTGGTAGCTTCTGAAGGAAACAGACGAAACAGGAAGCCGGTGTTTATTGAATGCCAGCTACAGCCCAGGAGCTCCTGACAGTGTATAGCCTTCCCAAACACCGTACCATCGTCGCTTTAGAGACAAGGCTGGGGGAGGGAGGCCGCTTTGCCCTGTGGGATGCACAACTGCCTGACTCCTTTCATCATGCTCACTGCCCTTCAAGAATGGACCATAACCGTAACAGCATCCCTCAAAGTCCAAGGGATGCCAAAGCCCAAAGGAGATTTCTGAGGTCCTGGCCTTTATTCTCCTCAGAGATCCCAGAGATTTGAACTTTTCAAGAGATCTCTTTTCACGGGAACCAAGTGTTGCACAGCCTAACTTGTGTTTAGACTACAGAAATGGTGGATTTGTAGAAGCAGAGGACAGGATAGTGGTACCAGGGGTGGGGAGAGGAGGGGGTACACAGGATGAGTCAGAAATCGAGCACACAGCATGTGGACTAGAATTAGTGGTGCATGGTGTGCATGGTGGGCTGACAATGTGGCTCAATTGGCAGACCTTTCCTAGCGTGAGGAAAGCCTCAGACTTGATAGTCAGTACTGCATAAACCAGACATGATGATACACCCCTGTAATCCCAGCACTTGAAAGTAGAGGCAGGAGGAGCTATATACTTCAAGGCCATCCTAGGCTGTGTGAAACCAATACTAATGTATGATGAAATTTTACTAAGATAATCTATTTCTTTTTTGAATTTTTATTAATTATTATTGTTTATATAATTTATTTACTTTGTATCCCAGCTGTGGGCCCCTCCCTCGTCTACTCCCAATCCCACCCTCCCTCCCTCTTCTTATTTCTTTTTTTCTTTCCTTCCTTTTTTTTTCTTTTTCTTTTTCTTCTTTTTTTTTTCTGAGACAGGTTTTCTCTGTGTAGTCCTGACTGTCCTGGAATTCACTCTGTAGACCAGGCTGGCCTCAAACACAGAGATCTTCCTGAACCTTCTAAATGCTAGGATTAAAGGCATGGGCCACCACTACCCAGCAAGAATCTATTTCTCTGTGTGCTTGTGAGTATGCGTGTATGTGTATGTCAATATATTACTGTATACCTGTGGTGGGCCAATAAAAGTGGACCCCATAGGCCCATAGGAAGGGGCGCTCCTAGGAGGTATGGTCTTGTTGGAGGAGGTGTGGTTTTGTTAGAAGAGGGGTGTCACGGCAGGGTGGGCTTTGAGGTCTCAGAAGCTCAGGCCTGGCCAGTGTGCCAGTGTGTCGCTGTCGCTTCCTGCTGCCTGTGGATTCAGATGTAGAGCTCTCAGACACCTCTCTAGCACCAGGTCTGCCTGCCTGAGAAATTCAGAGCTCAGGATGTCACTGAGGAAAGAAAGAGGTATCTTCCACATCATGGACTTTACTCATTTGTTGAATTTAGTATTGTTCACTAGTGTTAGAACAGGGATCTCTGCATTGGCGAGGTGTTTGACCATTTTGTTCATGTGCCGAAACAGAACCCGGCATATAATGGGTCCTCAGCAAATATCAGGTGCGTGAATAATCAAAATTAAACATTAATCTGTGCTATCACCCATCCCTCTTTTTTTAAACAAATCTAATATGCAGAAAGGGTCTGAGCATGCACAAGGCTAAGGTAGACAAGACAACAGTCAATAAAGAAAAATAACAATGCCAATTTAAAAGTTAGGCTGAAAAGTTACAGAAGTTGAGTTCGCCTGACTCCAACTCAGTCAAAGGCCTGAGCAGACTGGACTGCAGCAGATGTCCTAGCGGTTCTCCTGAACTGGACCCAGATTCCCTGGACCATGAGCACAGTGATAAGAAAGAGCCCCGAAGGACTATGAGAGGAAGGTCTCAGACCTCTTGACTTAGCATCAGACACCAAGGCCGTGAGTCAAGGCCTTTCATACCCAATAGAGACCATGGACTGAGCAGGGGCTGTAGCCCAGAGGTGAGGAGGCACTTGCCTACTATGCCTAGGCTCTGGAATCGATTCCAAGAAAAGAGAAAAGAAAAGAACAGCTGAAGAGACTAAACTCTCCTATCAAATATTATTATGTAAATAATGTATATACATACGTTATATGTATGTGTATACTACAGGTAAAAGAAACTCCGTCTTTACATACTTGTTTTTACCGGCTGTGTACCCCACTGCCATGCCCCAGGGTTTAATTAGCGGAACCACGCACCTGAGGGAGAATGGTTTCTATGCATGTATGCAGAAGGGTAGGGAGCCTGGCGATGTCCCCGGAGGCCAGGATAGTGCTCACAGCCATGGTGGGTGTGGGGAGCAGGCAGAGGCAAAGGCGTAGCATACTGGTAATTGGTGCTACCTGCTGCACACATGCCATCCGGATTGGAAAAGATCCAGCCTCCCACTAGAACAGACAAGAAGGAAACACAGAGACTTCCACACCAAAATTGGATGGCAAAAGTCATTCTGGTTTAATTGAAGTAAACGTTAGTCGAGGAAACATTAGATGTCTGTGTAAAGCACTGACTCCAGATACTAGGGCCGTTTAATGTGGCTACCCAGGAGGAGCAAAGTTCCCTCTCTTTTCTACCCAGTGGGAAAATGATGCCTTCCAGCAGGAGCCCACAGCAGGAGTCTAAGAGCACAGAAAATGAGAAGGAGCTAATTCTGCACAGCAAACTTTTCAGAGGTTTTATTTTTTTTTAACCTGCAAAACACTTCCTAGAAATGGTTGATGAAGATTCTGACCAGAATACCCTACTTCAGGTGGGTTTCTAGGCAAAACAGATTTAGCAAGACCGGCCCTGTAAGGCGAGGCCGCCACAGGTGAGATGACAAATAAACTCTAGGCAGGGCCACAGATGTTCCTTAGGCCCAGTGGCTGAACTGATGGAGATCTCAGTGATGTGAAAATGGAGCCAGGTCAGACAGCCTACTCTTCCTGCTTAAAATGTCTATGTAAACAAAGTGTGCAACATCCCCAGGATGTTAAGGTCAAGGTAAACGGCTGGGTTTAACTATTCCAGATCCCTTTGTCTCCTTCATTAGCTCCACCTGGTAAGGGAGGTCAAAATAGTCTGCCCCAAAATGTATGTCTTTAGCATGTCCTGAGATGTCTATTCAGGGGCCTTCCACATACGGACAGCTCTAAAATGCTGTCCTTGCGGGGAGGTCCAGATGCGTAAAGAAGTCAGCAGCAGTAGAGAACAGGCTTCTCCTGGGGCTCCCCCTTTCCGACCTTATCTGGACCTGCCCAAAAGACGTTCACAGGATGTCACTGATTCTTCAGAAGGCTACCACCTATTCAACCTGACCTCCAGAATGGAACTGCCTTCTCCCCTCATCCTTCTGAAATGTGAATCACCATCTCCTCACCTGACCTTTGGAAGCCTCGAGGCTCTTTCTGTAACCCAACGTACTATGTAAGCTTCAACCGTGTAGGCCTTTCCCTGAGTCTCAGGTTTTCTGTATGGCTCTCAAGCTCCTGCATGTTCGTCATTTATATGCTTTTCCCCCTAGTTATCAGTCTATTTCTTAGATTATAATTATAGACACTTTAGGGAAAATTTGAAACTTCTCTATAACCATTAACAGAGCCCCCTACCCAACCCCAACCCCAAGACCACTTAGTTTGCCCCATGCTGTTTAGACCTCAGGATGTTTGCTGACAACATTACAGCTCATGACTATTGAGGTGTGAACCGATGCTGACCCCAGCCTAAACAAGAAAACATTTGACTGAAGTCCCTTTAAAAGGCTTTCCTGGTGACTTTTCTGCATGACTCTACTGACACATCTACATAGAAGATGCCTTACAGTGTGGGGCTAGGAGGGGATGAAGAATTCCATGGATTTCATACGGCAACAAGAAATCACTCTCAGGGGCTGGAGCGATGGCTCAGAGGTTAAGAGCACTGACTGCTCTTCCAGAGGTCCTGAGTTCAATTCCCAGCAACCACATGGTAGCTCATGACCATCTGTAATGGAATCTGATTTCCTCTTCTGGTGTGTGTGAAAACAAACCATTCATATTCATAAATAAATAAATCTTAAAAAAAAAAAAAAAGAATCACTCTCAGCTGTCTACTAGCATCTGAACTAAAGAGTGTGTCAGTCGGAAGAACCCAGCCCACTGAATCAACTAAGGAGGGCACATTGGGCGAGCACTGGGCCTGTGTGGGTCTGCCCAGGTCTGCTGTGTATGTTACGGCTGTTAGTTGGTGCTTTTGTGGGACTCCCAACAGCAGGAGTGGGTTTGTCTTTGACTCTTTAGCCTGATCTTGGGACTCTTTTCCTCCTATTTGGTTGCCTTATTCAAGGCTTTTGCCTTCTCTTTTTATTTCTTGTTTTGTCGTGTTTGGTTGTGGTCTCTTGGATGTTGGGGGTTGGACTGATGTGCTGTGCATTCAGATGATGAATTCTGTGCCCTGAGATCTGGTTGCAGTTCAGATGTGAGCACCATCACATTTGTTGATGAATGTTGCGTAAACATTACTCCCCAGTTATCTCTGATTGGTTAATAAAGACGCTGAGCAGCCAGTTACTGGGCAGAGGAGACAGGAAAGTGGGACTTTTCTATTGGGAGTCTGGGGGTCTCACATAGGGACCATGAGGGAAGATAGAGAGGAAGGAGAGGTGAAGATAAAAGAAGAAGTAGAGAAAGGATATGACAAGGAGGATGCTGACGTGATGGAGGAGAAACAGCTCAGGCAGGACCAATATGGCAAGTAACTCAAGGCATGTGGCTGGGAAATAGCCAGACTAGCATAACTGGGTTAGAATATATCTTATCTGCTCAGCTCTAGAGCCTGAAAGCTTGTAAATAAATCTAACAGGTCTCTGGTTTGTTATTTGGGAGCTGGAACAGGTGAAGAGAAAATTTCCCCCACCAATTATAATGTATCTTTTCACTTGGAGGCCTGATCCTTTCTGCAGGGAAATGGAGGAGGAGTAGATCTGGGGGAAAGAGGAGGTAAGAGGGACTGGGAGGAGGGGAGGAAGAAGAAAATGTGGTCAGGGTATATTGTATAAGAAAACAAAACCTGTTTTCACTGGAAAAGAAAGAGTGTGTCAGAAGGTCAACTCGACCGCCCGTGGGTTCCCACTGCAGCTTTAGAAGCCTGGCTCCACCAAGATGCCTCTGCTGTGCTGGGGCGTGGAGACCATGGTTCCACCAGGAATGTCTAGCACTGCCTCAGAACCCAGGTGTGATACTCCAGCTCTTCCGGCCCTCGAGTCAACTCAGCGGTGTCCTGACACGTGAGGCCACAGCCTGCTGCTGCACCCCACTGTAAACGGACGCCTGTCACAGAGCACTCATAGGGGAGCTGGGGTGTGTGAAATGTGTTGTTTCCGTTCAAGGGTCCTACCTAAGGTTTGCATGGGCCTCTTCAGCCTAGGAACTAGGCTTCTCTCTGGGCATAAACTTGCCTCGGGTGGGAGAAATAACCTGTGGGGTGTTAATATGGGCTAGGCCTTATGCAGTCGAGACAGTAACACGAGCATGAAAGGAGATGTCTCCCCGTGTGACCCCACATGCCTGCCACGTCCTTCCACTCCACTCACAGTGAGAGTAGGCCACGTGCTGGCTCTCAGAGACGGCCTCCGGAATGTCCTTCAGGTGGTTTCTGAAAGAGTAACAAGAGTCGCAGGGTCTGTTGCAGTCCAGCACAAAACACATAAAAATCTCTGCAGAGGATGATAATTATAAACAGTCAGAGCCACTGCCCTCCCCAGGTTCACCTTCCCAGAAGCACTGATTCGACATCGTAACTGAGGCAGTTTCTCTTTTCCTTACTGTCATTCTTGCAGCCATCACATTTTACTTTGAATTGATTGTTTTTTTGGCTGGTTGGTTGGTTGGTTGGTTGGTTGGTTGGTTGGTTGGTGATTCTTTTGCATGTCTGACAAGATTCAGACAGTAATGACAAGCACCTGACAGGGCTTTGGGACAATCCCATATGTAAGATACACTAGATCCACCAACGGCCCTATGTGGGACACACTACACATTTTTTTTCTTCTTGTTGTTTCTTTTTTTGTTTTGTTTTTTGAGACAGGGTTTCTCTGAATAGTCCTGGCTATCCTGGAACTCACTCTGAAGACCAGGCTGGCCTCACACTCACAGAGATCCACCTGTCCCTGCCTCCTAGTGCTGGGATTAAAGTCTCATGCCACCATCGCCCAGCAGATTTCTAAATTCTTTCTATCATAGAAAGCTACTCTCATTTTGATCTAGATTTTTGCCACCTTATGGATCATCTTCACTGGGACTTCTGTTATCTAAAAAAAAGAACTTATCTAAGTATGTCTTCTACATCATCAAAATGTTTCCAAATATTGAACACAACAGATTCCTGTGGCATACCATTAAAAATGGCTGCCCATCAACCCATAGCCTTTAAAAGAAAAAAGAAACATTAGATGTGTTTTTTAAAGTAAAAAAAAATTTTTTTTTGAAACTTGGTCAGTAAAATCTGAATACTTCAAAAGTAGCCCTGCCTATATTCAGGAACCATGGATAGAAACATGGAGGGTGTGTACCACTCTATTTCATTTCATCCTTCCCCAGAAAGAAAAGGTGAGGAGCTAGTGAGACACTTGTCCAAACTGGTGTAGGTCACCATTCATGCCCCCAGAAAGCCTCTAGCTTCCCATAGTCTTTCACTTTTCTTGAACTAAAGATAGCTTCTTTTGTTTAAAAAAAAAAGTTGAAAGTCAGATATGGTGGTATGCCCCTGGAACCCCCCCACACTACAGAGGCAGAGCTGTGGTGTGGGGGTTGGATCATTAGAACCATAGGCTTCCAGGAGATCATAGCTGAGTTGGTAGAAAGCTTGTCTAGTATGCACAACGTTCTACCTTCAATACCAGCACCACATACATGAAGCATGGAGGTTCATGCTTATAACCCAGCACTTGGGAAACAGAAGATCAAAAGTTCAAGATCATCCTCAGATGCACAGAAAGTTCAAGGCCAGCCTGGTCTACCTGAGATCATGTCTCAAAAAAAAATTACATATTTTTTCAAAAGTTGGGAAAAGTACAGAGAAAATTATTTAAAATCTGAGCCGCGTTGTATGTGGTTATGTTATATTCAATAATCCACAGTGAAACAAGGCTGATAAAATGCTGACAGATGCAAGCTCTCCTGGACCTACAGGACCTGCAGTAAGAACAAATAATTGTGATTTGGTTTGAATTTTGTGGTGTCTGTTGGGCACTAAACTGAGAGTTGCAGCTGGAAAGTGAAGGCAATGCAAGCACCCGCTCTGTTCAAGAAGCCTCACGTTTGCTGAGTTCAGTTCACAGGATCTTGCTGAATATCTGCTCACCTTTCCTTGGCATCCAGGAAGGCCTTTGCAAAGGGATTGTACTTGATTTTGAGAGCCGTTATCTGGCATTTGCAAAGACAAGACGTGTTAGTGAAGCAGTGCAATGCAGACAGAGTCCCTGTCTCCCCCTGGGAATGTCTGTAAAAGTCACAATCCCCTCTTTCCTGTTCTCTTCCCTCCCACGTCTCACTGTTCACTCCTGCACTGGCTATTGCACTGTGGGGTGAAAATAGTGAATGATGTGCAGCGTGAACAAGGTGGGCACAGCGTTAGGAATCAGTGAAGCCCTGTAGTGCTAACCTACCATTTCTCCTTCTCATTCATTTTTTTTTAATCCAAGAATCACTGTGCCCCTACCATACACAATTTCCTTTCCTATCTCACAGCGGGGAGTGCAGCATAGTATAGTCCTCATCTCACTTCCAGTATACAGTTGAGCATCAAGTCCCTTGTTCTCATAGACTTACCCACCAGGCCATGTTAATGCAAAAAAAAAAAAAAAAAAGAGGAGGAGGAGGAAGAACAAGAAGAAAAAGAAGAAAGAACAAGAAGAAGAAAAAGACGAAGAAAAGAAAACCATCATCCATTCCCACCCACTGTCACTCTCCATCCATTCAATAAGTGAACTGGATAGAGTCCTGTGACATATTATTATTATATACATCTATCTGTTAACATGTAGCTTTTACGACGAAAGTGAAACATTAAATAGTTACAAAGAAAAGCAAAAATTCAAAACTTTACAGCTCTGAGTCTGCATTCTCTCTCATCAGCTGCATCTGTCAAAATGATAGAAGCAGAAACACAGAGATGTGCAAAAAAAGACAGCCAGAGGCAGAGCTAGAGAAGGATCTGGAGGCAGAGAGAAAACATCTGTCTGTATCTCCCACCCACTGGTTTAGAAGTGCCTTGAGGATGATGTCTGTGACTGCTTTGTTCATTGTAGTGGTTCCAGCAGCCATGAAAAGACCAACATGGACTGATATCCAGCAAATACTTTTGATGAAATATCGAATGAAATATTGATGCCTGCAAGAGCCTATGGTCCTCTGGGTGATGAAAGAAAAGTAAGATAAAAGTAAAAATCTTTCGAGAAAAGGGGAAGGGGCTGCAGGGGCTGGAGCCCTGGCGTTTCTCTTGGCTTAGGACTGGAGAGGTTGGTGGGGAGTGAAGCCAGCGCTGGCTGCAAAGGAAACAGGGTTCTCCCAGCCAGCCCCATTCCTGCTCAACTCCCAGGGAAAGCTTGGGGGCTCTGTGCTTAGATTTTACATAGCTTGATCTCCACAGGATGTGTTCCGATTTAAGGAGTGACTAAGTCAGGCTGGGGTATTTCCTAGAAGGGTGACCATTGCCAGGCAGGTGGTTTGGAAAAGACTGTTTAACACGGGTGCCCAAGACAAGTTTCTGAGTACCTCCTAAATCAGTGCCTGAATGACAGGAGCCAGTAACTAAGAACATAGAGATGGGCACTGCCTGGGCAGAAGAGCAGGAACGGTACCCAGAGATCCAAAAGCCACATGGTCCCCCTTCAACCCAGACTCCGGCCAGAGAGAAGTGGAGAAAGGGCTAGCGGAGAGACTGCAGGTGCTGCCTTGAAAGACAGCACCAGTGGGGAGTGTTGTGGGAGTCTCTGCTCCCTCTGCCAGGTGCCCACCAAGAGGCTGGGTTACTTCCTAGAACAGCAGCTACATTCTCTCTGCACACTTGCCCTGAGCTAGTTCAGCAACAGCATTCACCTACAGAAACCAAGATGCCAGTTTCCAACTCGATGATCGCCGGGGTCCTTCCGGAGAGACAAAACACAGCAGATTCTAGAAACGGTCCCTGGAGATTGCTAGCTCTGATAAAGCCTCCACACACAGAAATGCACATTAAAGCAGCTGATTCTGGGCCGATCAGATTGCTAAGGGTGAAAGGCACCACTTCTATGTGGGGCTGTCGTTGAGATGCTCATTTCCGGGGACAGACTTGGCACATTCATCAAATTCTCAATATACGGTCCTCATGCAGAACAATCCTGTTTTTCTGTGTTCGCTATGCAAGGAAACCATGATAGATTACCCAGCACACTCACTTCGGCATAATTTATAACTGAAAATAAAAGACTTAAGTCTTGCTGGGAGCAGAAGGCTGCTCACATGAAATGTCATAAATCTGTACAATCAAGCGCTGGAAGTATTAGAGGAAAAAGAGACATGCCTGAATGTAACTTCACGGAAGGAGATCCACTATATGCTATGGAGTTGTTTACGGGAGGAAGGAAAGAAACTTACAAGGTAATATTTACAACATGACCCAATGTAAGTGAAGAAATAATTTATGTGAAACTCTATGAAGAAATTCCCATACATATTTCAGCAAATATTGAGAGGGCACACCTGAAAGCTGGTTGCTATAGTTTCCATAAAAATTGTGCTTCCAAAAGCAGAAGAAAATGCACTTTTGCCTCTTTCTTTGCATTGTTACGCTGCCTGCCCACCCTCTTCTCAGACACATCAGCTTGCTGCCGGCCAAACACACCAAACAATGACTCCAAAAGCACCCAGAACAATGACTCCAGATTTCCAATATGACCCTGCAGCTTTATAGCAATATACAAGTGTATCTTATTGGCACCATGAGAGGCTGCTATTGGTGGGCTGCTTCACTTTGCATCTTGAGGGTGTCCCAAAGCCCATGTGCAAAGGCTTGGTGCCCCTGGGAGCACCCCCTGGAATATTTAGGAGGTTGCACTTAGAGGTCTTCAGATCACTGGGACATGCCCTTGAAGGGAATTTGGGAAGGATTTTTTCCCCCTCTATAAAAGTAAAAAGGGCGTTTGGTTCTGTCCTGGAGCCTCCAGAAGAGTAAGACAAGGTAAGCCTTTCTCTGTACTGTCTCCTATAGCTGAAGTAGTGGCAGAAAGCTGGCTAATATGGGGGCCTTTGGCAAACAGGCAGGCATGAGACCCTCTGCATACACCTCATGGGTTAGGTCCATCACAGCTGATCATGTTGGAATCCTCAAAAATTTAAACTCTATTCAGTCTTGCCCATGGCAAGAAAAGACTTCCATGCTCTTCCATGTAACAATCACGCACATTCATAAACAGAGAAAGGGAGAGAGGCACAGATGTGTGCACAGGCACACACTCATTTACCTCCTCATTCTGATAGGCAGTCACAGCAATAAACTGGGTTTCAGGGAAGGAACAGTTCATGACCATTCGATGGGCACCTCCGACACGCACTATGTGAACCTGGGGCTCGTATTTATGCAGAGAATTCAGCATTATCTGTTGAATGTGAGAAAATAAGGTTTTAACAAGCCAAGCCAAGCCTGGGGCACCACAGTTGATCAGCTAGCTCAGCATCCACCCAGACTGGGGACCCATACATGAAACCCTATGTCAAAATGAATGGGGCAATTTTTTACAGGCGCTCCCAGCAAGCGCTGCACTGCTGTTCACAGATGTTCACTGCACTGGGTTGAGAGACAGACAGCTAAAGAAGAGCTGTTCTTAAGTTTTCTGTATGTTCCCAAATCTAGGCTTCTATTTTCTTGCTTCCATGTTCAGCATGACAACGTACACTTCAATCCATTCAAGTGTGTGTGTGTGTGTGTGTGTGTGTGTCTGTGTGTTCATGTATGAAGTATCCCAGTAACTCAAAGTGTTAACTGAGCCTACAGGACAAGGAAATCTGACACCAGAGGGTTATACACACAATTTACTCTTCATGATTTAAATGAAAGGCTTTTGAAAGCTATGAGAATGAATAGGGCAGGAACAACTAACCTTCAAATTTCCATTTTAATAAAGGACATTCTGGCTCTAGCAAAGCCTGGGATTACATTCCTTCTGCCTCCTGAATTATGAACTCCCATGTCCCCCACCCCCAGCACAGATAGAAAGGAAAGGGCACAGGCTCAACACAGACAAAGCCAAATATGATGGCTCAGGAGAGAAGCAGGCCTTTCCCCCCAAGTCCCATCTCCAGAGCCCTCAAATAGTCTGCATTTTATAAAGTAACTAACAACCTAACCCAGGGAGCTGGATTTGCAACCTGCCACAGAAATGGAGGAAAAAGGCTTCACATCATGTTTACTCTAATTGGAAATTTTAAATAAAACCTTCCTTACTTAAGGTTTGTTTGGATTATTTTTTTTTCTGGAAAAAAAAACAAAGCTTATTCAATATTCTATTGATAATTATCATAATGCCCAAGCAGAAAAAGTAATTATTTCATTTAGGAGCAGCTTTTTATTAAGGTATTTGCCTATTGCCAACATGCCACTTACACCAAAAAAAAGGGAGTGAGAAAAACAAAAACCCTGGTACCCACAAACATCTCCCTCCCTGGGCTGGGTAAAAAGCACCACAGGCAAGACAAAAACGGAAAAGAGCCTGATGATTAAGTAAACTAGTGCACTCTCTCTCGTTCTCTTAACATCAGGAAGTCCATTAAAAACTGAAGCACCAATTAAGAGCTGTTTATTCCTGTTTACATTTGGACTCCAGGAAATAACCGGCTTCTGTGGGCAAAGAGGCTGGTGAGGACCCCTCTAATTACCTAAATGCACCCTTGATATTTCTTGATTGGTGTGTGGGGAGGCCACGCGTACCTGCCCACCTCCATTGAGCTTGTTGGTCAGCTTCACTTTGCTGAAGGAGATGGGCGCTTTCATCCAGTGAGCCCCAAAGTTGGGGGAGTCGGGGTGAATGTAGACGCAGCTGTGGCTAGAGACGTCTGGCTTGCCTGCGGGTACCCATTCACCGTTGACATACTTCCAGCGATGGCTATCCGTAGGGACGAAGTCTAGCAGGAGGGAGTACATGGCGTTGGGGTCCAGTCCTGTGACACTGATCTTCAGAACAGGGAACATCCGTCTGAAAGAAGTCAGAAACAGCCACAAAAGGAATATTGGAGGACCCCTCCTCCTCCTTGGCTCAGAGGCCCACTCACCTCTGAGGAGACCTGGAAGGGAAGCCACCCAGACAGCCCCTAAAACAACAACCCCAATTTCACCAAGAGCCTGTTTTGACGAATGCATTTGACACTGGGGTTTGACTATAAAACACCATTCTTGGTGTTAGAAATCCGAGGACCACTAGTCTAGTTAGTCATTTCCTAGAGAAGAACATGCAGACAAGCGTGTCCTCAGATGCCCCCCTGGCACCCTAAGGTCTGCTCTCCCCAGACTCATTAAAAACCCTGATCCTGAATAAAAGTAATAGCACATGGATGGCTGCACGGCAAGTGGGAAGGGGCGGAGGAGTTGGCTGAACAGTTAGGGTTCCTTTCCTGCAGGACTCCGCAGTGCTGTTCTACACCCATGCACAGGGTGAACACAGGGGGAGGCTGTGCATAGCCTTTGCCCTGAGCACTTGGGGGGAATCTCTGCCTAGCTTCTCGATATGGATCCACTCATCCTTCCTCCGCCCTCTAGAACGACAATCTTCGCATCTGTCTAAATATCTGACTTCTGACCCTATAGCCTTTTTAGCACCCACAGAGAAACAACGACGGAGCAGCCATCACTCAGTCCTCAACTCCTTCTAGACTTCCTGTTTCCAGAAGGAAAAGCAGAGGGTGGAGGTTCCTGGCGGGGGGGGGGGAGGGGGGAGGCGCAGAGCTGATACTGCATGTGTTTCCAATGTCCAAAGTGACCCAAGGTAAGCATCTAGAATGGCAGCAGGAGGTCATGAGTCTAAGGGCAGAGCGCAGGACTTAGCACATTCACGGGGTACGGCAATAAACACTTCAAGAGAATCAACTTGCCGACTTCCTGCAACTTTATAAAGCTGCCCTCCTGCAACATGAGCTTCAATAAAAGAGACTGTGTGCATCAAATAAAATGTCTAGAGGAGGGGCTGGAGGGATGGCTCAGAGGTTAAGAGCACTGGCTGCTCTTCCAGAGGTCCTGAGTTCAATTCCCAGCAACCACATGGTGGCTCACAGCCATCCACAATAAGATCTGGTGCCTTCTTCTGACATGAGGTGTACATGCAGACAGAACATTGTATACATAATAAATAAATAAAATATTTTAAAAAATGTCTAGAGGAGAAAGTGTGTCAGATAACGTGTTCCCAACTCAGCCAACTATGTTTGGCTGAGAATCACATGTTCCACCTCACTCCCCTCCTCGAGATGACTTCCCTTTCGGGTTACTGTTCTGCTTCTCTTTGCTTTTGTCCTTAATAGAAGCAGGAGAAGGGGGGTCTTCTCCAGGATTTTCTCTTGTAATCAGATTGAACTATTCCTCTTCTCTGTAAATTGCAACGTTTCCAATTATTTTAATAGTATTGTCCCTGTGTAGACAAGACAAGTTACTGAATATATGAGTGTTGTTTGCAAAGAAATATAAACTTGGACATCAGGGAAATTACATAAAGTCATTTTAACAGCTGGGAAGATTTCTTATTCACCAGAGGTATGGTTTGCAAGGGGTCTCTGTCTTCTGGTCCCAAGCTTCTTTTCTTAATGGGACACATTTGGGGTTTCCTTTTGTTCTACACTAGGAGGTTCTGTATTATTCTCACTTACTATTGACAAGATAATCTAATTCAAGGCTATATGCCAGTGATAATAGCTACCATATGCACCCAGGGGTTTAGCTACGTTACACCTCATTTGAGTCTTCCTTCTCCACAAGGAGATATTCCTATGCCCTTGTTTTAGCACAAAGGCCCCAAGGTTCTAATAAGCCTATCAGCCAAGAGACTGAAAGAGAAAGCTGTATCTGCCGGGGCAAAGAGAAGGACACGCCGACATAGCGTGTTCCAATAAGTCTGAGCACCTGCTCTTAGTCTCTCAGCTCCATTGCATGAAGAAGAAACCCATAGCGGTACTTCTTCCTCCTTTCTAAATCCACAGATATGCTTATTATTGTGAAGAAACCATGACTGCACACATAGATACTCAGCATCACCAGCCAACCTAAAAGCACGTGAGTAAGATGCCACTTCATACCTTCAAGGATAGCTACAGTACAAAAACAAGACAGCAGAAAATGTTGGTGAGGCTGGAGAGAGACTGGGGTCCCTCCCACAGCTGCATGCTTCAATATACACGAACTTGACCACACTGGGCTAAATGACAAAATCTTCACAAAGAATCACATATCATATGGTTCCACTGTGTGAAATGACCAATATATGTGAGACTATAGAGACAGAAAGCAACTAGTGTGTCAGTGATGGCCAAAGGATATAGGGTTCTTTGGTGGGAGAAGACAATAAAAAGGTTCTAAAAATCAAGCATGGAGAGGGATTTACAGTTCTGTGAGTATGCTAAGCCCAGGGAACTGTGTGTCTTAAACGGATGAGGAATATAGTACGTGAGTCACATCCCACAATAACACTGTCAATTAAAATGGAAAAGCTTAGAAGGAGGTCCTATATGAAAAATGATGGACTGATCAACTGTTTTATACCCTTTGGTGTTCCATTTGCCAAGAACTTTATAATTGTTCTTAGTTTTGAGATCACCGTGTAAATGAACTAAATGATGACACATAATTTTAATATCTATTATCAAAATGAGGAATAAATAATGAATAATGAGGAATGACCTGGTCAGCCTGCCAAAAGTCTTAGAACTGGACCAGACCTTCCTCTTAGCCCAGCTAGCCTCCTTCCACCTCATCTCCCCTTTCCCCTTCTTTGTCTTGGCCCACAATGCCCTTGATACATCATCTGTGTGCCTTCAGGGAAGAAATCCACTTCTATCCAAACTGAGGTGTTTTTTTTCCTTCCATTCCCCCTCTTCTGACACCCCAAAGCATGCCTAAGCACAGGGAGGGCTGAGAGTCTTTGAGGAGTGTAGAAGCATATGACTCAGTCTCTAAGTCACAGACTGCCGGCACTTAGTTGGTTCTTGAAAGAGAGTCTCTTCAGAGAAAAAAGAAAGAAAGAAAGAAAGAAAGAAAGAAAGAAAGAAAGAAAGAAAGAAAGAAAGAAAGAAAGAAAGAAAGAAAGAAAGAAAGAAAGAAAGAGGGTGATGGAGAGGGAAGAAAGAGAAAATATGACAAAGGGAACAGCTTGTTCCTAACCACCATAATTGATGGGTCGTGGGCATCGAGTTTTACCCACACACCTGGCCTTGCTTTCACTGGGAAGCTAGCTGGCCAGTTTTAATTTCACCAATAGGTATCTTCGAAGATAGCCCTGCTGAAAGAGGCTAGAGAAAGTGAGGGCTACAGGAGAAAGGAGCAAGAGATGAGGCAGGGGTAGGAGGGGAAGAACAGAGGCTTGCCCGAGGCAACATTCTCAAAACACCTTCCTCTCAGCCTCTTCATCAAACAGTAACAGTCATCAGGTGCTCACTAGAGCTGTCAAGGCTGTAGAGTGTGTGTGTGTGTGTGTGTGTGTGTGTGTGTGTGTGTGCGCGCGTGCGCACGCATGTGTGTTCATGCATGTATGTTGTATGATTATGGGACACATGGTATATATGAATGTCAATACATGAAAGCAAGCAGGCATGAGCTCAGCTGCAGCTGTCAATTACATCTCCATCAGAGGGAAAGGAGAGCAGGAGCATCAGGTTAGAAGCAGACCATGCTTCCTCATTTGTAATTGTAAAGAGTAGGGAAAATAATCCATGGGCTACCCAGACATGGAGTTAAACCTGCCTGCAGTATAACCTTCACCTTTGTGCTGCCCTCACCAGAAACTGACCGCAAGATACGAGCATCCCCCACTCCAGATTCCAACCCTACGTTCCCAGCCCTCATTATGACAGTCAGTTGGCACCAGATTACGTCAGGAAGTGCTTCCAATTTCTTAAAATCTATGCAAGGGAAATTCAACTAATTCAAAATTATTAAACTCCATTAAGCACAGGACTTGCCTCTCAGATGAAGATGTTTATAGGTAAAGAAAACAGCTACATTGAGCCTGAGCTCATGGGCTACTGTCTCAGCTATTCAGGAGGCTGAGGCTTGACAGCCTAAACAACTTAGTGAGACCCCTTCAAAAGAAGAATTGAGATACAGCTCAGTAGTACATCACATGCCTAGTATATAGACATTCCCCTATGGAAAGAAATGAAGAAGGGAAGAAAGGAAGGAAGGAGGGAAGGAAGAAGGGAAGGAAGGTGGAAAAGGAGGGAGAAGGGAAGGAAAGAACTACAAGAGATTTAATTTAGTTTCCTGTATAGTTGGAATTGAATTCTTTTCTGCAACCTAACATATAAATCCGTCGCTTAAAGGAAGGAGGTGAAAGCAAGCATAGGCCAACAGCATTGTAGGTACTACTATACCTGAAGGCTCATCAAACACGAATGGCTAAAACTGGTGGCTGTTGTTGTTTAATCTGGGGTGGAGAAAAAAGCAGAAAGAGGAGATAAAGGAACCATATAAGCACAGTGTCCAGGGTTTAGCCCACTGCTGTAATGGAAGGTTCTGGAAAACTCAAGTCGGTAGCTCACAGTGCCAGGCAGCAAAGCCGCTCTCCCCTGGAGGAGGGCCACTGACCCACCTGCTGAGGAGGCAGTGTGGAAGGCAGGGGTCTGAGGAAGACACAGGCCTGGATAGAGAAGAATGGGTAAAAGTGAGCCATAGGGGAAGCGATGATGGGCTAAAAGGAAGGAAGAGGGGAGTGAGGAGAAGATAGAGCTGGAAAGCTGTGGACTGTGCTAAAAACAACAAAGTCTCCTACAGTCTCAATCTGAAAACCCAAGGAGAGTGAGAGCCGGTCCCGGGCAAGGTCCACCCGCATTCAGCATAGCGGTTTCTTACCCTCTTCTCTCCTCTAAAGCTGAGGCACACTGTCCAACTCATGGTGAAAGCTTGACCCTAAAGGCTCAGTGGACATACGGCAACAGATGCACTGTTTCCACATAGAATTATTTCCACATAATTAAGAGGAATGACTTTAAACATAAATAATTTTAAACTTTCAACCCTGAAAGAAATGTTACTGAGATTTTTTTTTTAAGGTTTAAAAAAAAAAGCACTGTTTTCAAGTGGCAAAAGAACATTATGCCATAATTTACCATCAGGTTGGATTTAGAAATGTCTCAGAGACTTCTATAGCCTTTATTAAAATACTTGGACCATGTTTTAATCTATTGGTTGTACTTATTTAGATTGCTACAGAGGGCCACTTTGTTGGCTAAATAATGCAATCTAGTTACCGGTATGATTACCCAGTAATAAAGCACAAGCAGAAAGTTCCACACAACCAGGCATAAGTTTTCACGTTCACGTCATCACTTATCTTTTAAAGAGACCAAATCCACTTAAGAATATGGGGTAATCCTTTGAAAGTAAAAATATTTTAAATCAAGAAAAGGAAGAAACAAGGGAAATTAAATTTTCAAATATTCAAGCAACAATATTTATAGTGCACACATGGAGGTCTGTTTAGAAAGAAAAGAATGTCATTGTCTCACAGGGTTGATAGATTCGCTACTGTAATTGCAGTTTACAAAATGCACATATTTACCTTATAACTTTCATTCATAGAACAGTTTACTGTCAGGCATCGGCTCCCGGGTTTGTAATTCTCCCAGCTGTGGAAGGGATAGCTCATTTTCTATGCTGTGTTTTATTCAAACTTAGAAAGCTAAGACACCAGGAATTGAAGCATTTTGCTCAGGGACAAAAGCCAGCCTGAAGTTCAGCTGGTTTCAACTTTTCTCTATAAGCAAAATTTCTCTCAAGGTGTCAGAATAACAGTCCTGGCTCAACCAGAGCTACTGAAAACGTCCCCCAGTATTTCTCATCCCCTTGTGTCCATGGGTACCAACCGATAAGTGAGAACACCCTATCAGGAGTCGGTGTGGCCAGGCAGTGAGAGTTTCTTTCAAAATATTTGCATCTCCTCTGCTAAGCACAGGCTTTTAACAGACTCAGCTTCACGGGATCTGAGAAACAGCAGCAGGGAGCAGCACCTGGAATCCCTGCTCTTTGCCGAGAGAAGGAAAGAAGCCTTCTCTTCCCCGAGACTGGGCAGCACAGGCTTCATTCACTGTTACCACGACAGCTTTCACACAGTCGTAACTATGTGAAGCGCACAATCGCAACTGAACCCTCTCCCTCAACACACACAAGGAAGCAGGTAGTGGGAGAGACAGTGAGGTTAAACCTGCCCTTTCGATCCCAACCTTCAACTAGCCAAAATTGTCTGACCAGTTTGCTGTGCTGAAGAGGAAACTCCAGTCTCCAGAGAAAATCGACTTTCTCATCATCTGAACAGGGCTGAGCCCAGATCTGCTCCGGAGTACACAGTCAGTCAAAACTTAATACCAGTTTCTGACAGTTTCTGACTTCCCTAGCGCATGGGACGTGCATACTAATTCCCCACGTAATGTGTGCGTGAGACAAGCGGCTTTATCTTCCAGGGCTCTGATGGCCTCGGAGGAATTAATTAAGTTGGCTGAGTGACAGCCAGCTGAGACGGCCTTTCTTTAAGACGTTCAGAGCCTGAATGACTGACGAGTGGCGGCCTGTTCAACACTAAAGGCCTCTCACCTGCCTCGCCAACCAAAGGCCAGCACACGCGGGCTGCAGACAGACTCACCTGCCGTTCTTGGTCACGATCATTTCGTTAGTGACCTCCTTGAACCTCTGCCAGAGGGGGGCATCCTCCAGGATGATCTGAAGTTGCTTCTCCGTGGGATCTCCCTTCTCCCGGCCTGCCCTCAGCTCACTCTCCACCACGTTCAGCAGGCGAGACACGGTGCCTTCTCCTGCCTTCTGTGCGCTCTGTGCGCCCACTTCGCTCATGGCCGTAGGCCTTCTCAAACTTTGCCGAGAGAGCCGTTTCCACCTTCTTTGCTCCTTCCAGCTGCTTCCTTCCCTCAGTTGCTAGTTTTTCAAGCCCAGGGGGTCAGTGTCTCGCAGGAGAAGAAGACGCCTTGGCTCTTGCATAAGCTTCTAGTGTGACACCCCTGAAAGTCTCCAAATTATACCGCCAACCTGTTAAGCTTCAGTTGGGGAGCAGGGTGGAGGGTGGGGAGAGGTGGGGAAGAAAAAGCGCTCTCTTAATTACACAGTGGGTCAGGTGGGAGTCTGCCTGGCTCTCCCATTGGCTGCCCTGCCTTCAGTAGACGGTTAAGAAGAGTACTCCATCCAAATTATCAGGCTTTTATCTTGTTGTACCTGAAGAGGTCTAATCGGTGTATTGAGGACCATTTTCCCGTTAATTAAAATTATTCCAGGCCCAGACTGCAATAATCAGGCAAATCATAATTATGGCGTGTGGCACCTATAGAAAAAAAAGGGGTGGGGGGCGGAACTTGCTGCCTGGACCACCTGTCCTGACAGGGTAGTCAGCTGAACTCTCTCTACCCTGGTCTAGCAACCTGAAAAGATGTGGAAGCCCCTGCAGACAAGAGCAGTCTGTGCTGAAGGTCAAGGCCTCTGTGCCAAGATACAGGACCTGAGACTAAGGGAAGATTTTCTGTGTGCCATGCTTTAAAAACCGAAGTCAGGAGGAAAGAAAAGAACTCGGGACCTTTGCCTCTCAGGGAGCCCCTCGGGTCACCTACCTCCTGGCTGCTTCCACCCACATTCACACTCTACTCACCTCAAAGGTCCTTTTCATCTTCAACAAACAGAAGACCTTTGAACTTTGACCTTCCTCCCTAGAATCCAGATCCCTAATTTCTCTTATCTCTAGTCGTTGTGCAAGGAAATAATTTGTACCAAATTATTCTAAGAAAAAAAAAAGTCTGCCCAGCGAGGGTGAGAATCAACTTTTTATATCATTAGGCAGAGTAATGCTAACCCTTGGTCCAAAAAGGCATCCCATTCTCTTTTGGACAGCCATGGCCAACACTGTCCTGCCAGAGTGAATCCCCCTATTTCCTGAGAGGATGAAATCCGTAGAAACACTTTCTTTGACTACAGCTACAACACATTGCTAGTGGATGGGAAGGTGGAAACCATGGAGGAAATACCCCAAGGCAGCTGAAACAACCTAACCCCCTGCAAAGCCTAGGCTGTTGTTTTTTTTTCTTGTCATTGTAAAAGAAAACAAGAATGTCAGAACAAAGGGGAAATGGAAGCAGAAAGTTTAGGAGGAAAGTGCAAATGTGGAGGATGCCAAACATGAATCAAGTGCCTACTAAGTTAAGTACTACTCGGGAGTGATGGAGGAGGGAAGTGACGTCTTCGGAGAACTACCAGTCTCATAGGGAAAAGAAGTGACATGAAATGGTTTGATTATCAACCATGGTAAGAAGATTATGTAAACAGTGATGAGGTGGAGAAAACTCCATGCAAGGCAGGATGGGGGGATCCTGATGAGATGGTATGCTATAGATAGAAAGGCTTCTTTGAGGAGGTGTCCCAACTGGGACTGAAAGGGACACAGGAAAAGTTGGGAGAAAAGTATCCAGAAGAGGGAACCCAAGATGTCACTCATGGCTTGACCCAGGCAGGGACCTACTAGAATCCAGAGTAGCAGAAAGCATTGGCAAAGAGAAAAATGTGAGCAGTGCTGAATTGGCTATGAAGGAACCAAGAGTCTAACAGGAATAAATTAGTCCATTTACTGGGACTGAGAAGCTGAGGGAGAGGAGGAGTTAAGCAGAGGCACACTTCAGAAATCAATGTTTCAAGTTTATAATGAAAAGAATGTGGGAGAATTAATAGCGACACAAAAGATAACCGCACCCCGACCCATAGAACACATCTCAGTTCACATAGTAAGAGGGAATACTGAAGGTGTGGTTTAAGGAGAGTCTTAAGGCCTGCTGACAGGGATACGTGTCCTCCAAAGAGGCCACACTCTTTATCCCTTCCTAAGCAGCAAGCCAAACGTTCAGATAGATGAGCCTATGGGGGCCATACTCATTCAAGCTATCACGGGCAGCAAGTGCTCTTAACCACTGAAACATCTTTCCAAGTCTGCATAAGACTCCATTTCAGGAAGCTTCTGTAGTATTAGGTTTCCACATGACATTTTCAAATGTCTTTCATGTTAGTTACTTCTCCCCACACTCCTTCCTGTCCCCTGCCCTCATCTTCTCCCCCACTTAATCCTCCTTGCTTTGTTATTGCTCATCCACTCCCATCCCCGCCTCTAGATTTCTCCATTTCCTTGAGAGGTCTGCCACAGCCCCTTCCTAGTTTCCCAAACTCTATGCATGTTCCAATTTAAACACACATATCTAAAGCCTGACAACTGGTATCGATGTATGAGAGAGAACATGTGGCAGTTGTTTTTCTGGATCTGGGTTACCTCACACAGAATGACTGTCTCCAGTTCTATACATTTACCTGCAAGTTTCATGATTTCATTTTTTCTTAGCAGTTGAATAATATCCCATTGTATAAACATACCACATTTTCATTATCCATTCATCAGCAGACATCTATGCTGTTTTTATTTCTTGGCTATTGTAAATAGAGCAGCAATGAGCATGGATAAACAAGTATCTCTATGATAGGATACAGATTCCTTTGGTTATAAACCCAAGAGTGGTATAACTGGACCATGTGGTAGATCTAGTTCTAGCTTTTTTTTTTTAGGTTTGTTTGTTCATTTGTTTTGTTCGCTGTATATTCTAGATAGTCTTGTGAAGACTTTTCTCCATTTGTAGGCTGCCGCTTCACTCAAATGATAGCGTCCTTTGCTGTATAGAAGCATTTTGGCTTCATAAGGTTCTCCTTTTTAATCTATGGGTCCTCTTCAAAAAGCTCTTTCTTTGTGCCTAAAAGTTGAAGCATTCTTCCTGCTTTCTCCTCTATCAGAGTAAGAGTGTCCAGCCTTATATTGATTCATTTGGAATCTAGTTTTGTTCCAGGTGACAGATAAGGATCTGGTTTTCATTCTTCTATATATTATCTAGTTTGACCAGCAGCTTTTGTTGAAAATGCTGTCTTTCCTCCAATGTGTATTATTGGCTTCTCTGTTGGAAATCATGTGGTGATAGAGTTGGGGCTTATGTGTGGGTACTAAGTTCTATTCTGTTGGTCAATGTGTCTATTTTCATGCTGATACCAGGCTAGTTTCTAATCACTGTAGCGTTGTAGTATACCTTGAAACCTGTGATGGTGAAACCTCTGGAAATTTTTGTTTTATTGTTCTGGGTTGTTTGGCTATCCTGAGTTTTTGTGTTTCTCTATGAAATTTAAGATTACTTTTTTCAATACTGATAAAATATTACATTGGAATTTTGAGTGATTGCGTTGAATCTGTAGTTTGCTTTTATGGAGTGGCTGTTCTCACAAAATCAGTCCTATCAATCCATGGTGTATGGGAGGTCGTTTCCTCTTCTGGCATTTTCTTCAGTTTCTTCCTTCAGTGCCTTACGACACTTCATTGTTACAAGTTCCTTGCTTAGATTTACTCTGAGATGATTTGGGGTTCAAATTATTGTTCTCATAATGTCTTTCTCAGTGTATTTTTGTTGGTATATAAGAAAATCACTGGGTTTTATATCTTAATTTTGTATCCTACTATTTTGCTGAACATGTTTATCAGCTGTAGGAGTTTTCTGAGGGAATCTTTATGGTCTTTTATGTATAGAATCATATCAACTGCAAATAAGGATACTTTGACTTTGTCCTTTACTATTTATCTTTATCTCCTTCATTTGTCTTATTGCTTTAGCACAGACTTCAAGTGCTATATTGAGTAGGGATGGAAAAAGTGAATACCCTTACCTTATGCCTGATTTTACTGAAGATGTTTTGAGTTTTTCTGCTTAGCATAATGTGGGCTGTTGGCTTGCTGTAAATTTCTGTTGAGATATGTCCTCTGCATTTTGAGATTCTCCAGAACTTTTATCATAAAGAGAAGTTGGATTAACTGATAAATGAATGTTTTTTTAATGTGGCATATATGTACAGTGGAACCCTCTTCTGCCATAAAGAGAATATAAGCCTATAATTTACAACAAAATAGATGGGACTGGATGAAGCCATTAAATGACACAAGTCACAGATAACCTCACCCTCATCGGTAATTGTCCTCACCTTAGAGGGGGCTGTCCTTCAAGCCTGTGCTCTTCCTAGGATTCAAAGTTACTCCAAAAAGGAATCCTTTCTCAAAATAAATAAACAAAAGTAAATGACAATGAAACAAGACTTGAGTTGACTGACTAATGTGTTTGGCTTCACTCAGATGCACAGTAACCTGGGTGGAGAATTAGAAGTTGAGTTAATGACAGACATATGGGTTGTTGTGGGTATTAGCATTATTATTGTTGTTGTTGTTGTTGCTATTGTCTCCTTGCAATTTGTTACAAATGCAGAGCTTAAAACCACATATTTTGTTATCTCACAGTTTCTATAGGTCTGAAGTACAAAAAAGGTATAGATGGGCTCCCTACTCTAGGCTTCACAGGATCTGGTTAAGGTGTATGACTGAGGGTGGGCTTTGAGGCTTCAAAAGCCCACACCATCTCAGTTATCTCTCTCTGCCTCCTTCTCGTGGGTAAGGATGTAAGCGCTCAGCTACTGCTCTAGCACCGCGCTTGCCTGCTGCCATGCTTCCTGCCATGATGGTCATAAACTCTAACCCTCTGGAACCATAGGCCTCAAATTAAACACTTTCTTTTGTAAGTAAAGATAGATAGATAGATAGATAGATAGATAGATAGATAGATAGATAGATAGATAGATAGATAGATGGATAGATGGATGGATGGATGGATGGATGGATGGATGGATGGATGGATGGATGGATAGATAGACAGACAGACAGATGTGGCAAATCAGGGTAAAGGTGTTACTCTTCTACCTGACAATTTGACTTCTGCGTCACTGGCCCAGCAGGGTACATTGTTGGAGGGTGAGAGTGGGTGGCACACTGTTAATTAAAGTGTGCAGCCTAGATGACACCTGATAGTACTGCCATGTCCTAAGGCACATGGTGGTCCATGTGTCCAACTTAAAGGACAGAAATTAAAAGGCACGCAACCTGAGCTCCCAAGCTCCAGCTCCCCTGAACTGGGCTGCTCCCCAGGCACACATCAGGCAGAATCCCAGTCTGCACATTCAGTCCCCGCTGAAACCTAACACCACCTGGTCCCTCCGCCAGCGCCACCAGGAAATTAACACCCACCCAGGTACATGGACGGAACTAAGCTGAACAAAAAGACAGCTGCTCCTACCTTTCTTTTTTAATCACCAACATGCAGCCCTGGGGATTACTAGCTTTGGGGTGATTTCGGGAGGATTACTCTTTCATTAGTGGCTGGGGCCAGTTCCAATACAATGTCCTAGGAGACTTTTAAGATCACCTCCCACGCCAATAATGCATCCTTTCCCTATCTGAAAGGTTAAATTTTGCAAGCCACCAGCAAACTACTCACCAGACTCCCAAATGCCTATTAGTTTTCAACAGAAACATCACACAAAATGATTTCTGCTCTGAGTTTCCCGGTGTCTATGAGAACACCATTCTAAATCTCCATCTCTAATAATGACGAGAAGGATTGGGAACTAGATAGATGGCCCAGCAGGGGAGAACACTTGCTG
Organism: Pachyuromys duprasi; assembly: GCA_028658305.1. Lineage (NCBI taxonomy): Eukaryota > Metazoa > Chordata > Mammalia > Rodentia > Muridae > Pachyuromys > Pachyuromys duprasi. Next base: position 26,035,022 of record CM053759.1, on the reverse strand, counting down.
TTCTGTGGGAGGACCCGAGTTCAGTTCCCAGCACTCACATAAGCTCACAAACATCTGTAAATTCAGATCCAGAGGATCTAGTGCCCTCTTCTGGCCTCTGGAAACACTGCACACATGCAGTGCACATACATACATGCAGGCAAAAGACTCTTAAACGTAAAGCAAATTTTTAAAAGAAGGGATAAATTCAACTGATCCTCTAGGTGAAAAAGTTAAAAGAACGTTGACTCCCCTATAGTCATTTCCTATGTCTTCCAAGCCTTTGTGTAGCTATCCCAGGGATCACACACTGAAAAACAAATGATGGCTAGGCCTGATGAGACTGGGGGGAAGAAAGCCATTCTGGTTGAAAGGCATCAAAAACCAGAACGCTTCAGTCTTGTATACAGACAGGCAAACTCTGTCGGCAGGCTGCCTGTACACTCAGAGTCCTTTACACATTTACCTTTTCGTTCATTCAGCAAATATTGTGTGTCTTCTCTATGATAGGTGGAATGCTAAATAAATAAACGAATGTATATTTTTTTAAAGAACAATTTGGCACCAGCAAGACATATACTACAGAAAATAATAGGGCATATTCTTCAGTAAAAAGTAAAATTATCTCAGATTAAACATCAGAGAAATAGGAAGAAATAAAACTATGAAATAAAACAATGGAGCCTCCATTAACTGGGCCCAACAATATCAGTCCTGATTAGGTTTAAGTATACAATGAATGAAAATACTTGAAAATAGTGACATAGAAACTAGGAAGAGGCGATGGAGTTAAAGTAAAATGGAATCTGCCATAGGTCAGAGAAGAAAAGGGACAGTGAACACCATGCCTTGATGTGGTAAAGCCATATGCAGTGCTGTCTAGGGTAACAGTTACAGAATGCTTCAATGGTACACAATTTTCATTCCCATCGGAAGGGTGGGCCAGGCGGTGGTGGCACACCCTTAATCCCAACACTCAGAAAGCAGAGACAGGCAGATTTCTGTGAGTTCAAGGCCAGCCTCGTCTACAGAGCAAGTTCCAGGACAGTGAAGGCTAAAGAGAATAAACATGTCTCAAGGGGGGGAGGGGCGGAACTTACATTCTAAAATAACCAATCAGCACAAAATAAAACAACAAAGAAAATATAAAGACAATGCATATGTAAGTGAAAGGAACGGCAGAATGGCCCAGAGCTAGAAAGTAAAGGTTAGGATTAGTTTACTAATATGCACTAATACAAACCACTTATACTCTACATTGCTATCTAAATTTAATTTGCATCATCTCTAAATACATTTTTTTCAAATAGAGAGAAATGAAGAAAGGACCAGAAGGTGATACCACTACCCAGCTGAGCAAGTAGAGAAACTAGAATCATAAACATGTGCAGCTAAAAACCACAGAAGGAGCCAGGTATGGTCCAGGTCTGTAATCCCAGCACTCCAGAGGTAGAGACCAGAGGACCAGGAGTTAGAATGCTAAAGTATGTTAATTCTACTCCTAGTTTTATGGTTTTATAGTGCTGATGTTGAACCTTGTCAAAGACCCTTCCAACGTTGGTTGAGATGGTCAAGCAGTCTCCAACCTTCAGTCTATTTACCTGTTGAATCACACTATGATCTGTATATGTTGAAACAAACTTGCATCCTTAGAAGGAAAATAACTTTGTCATGTGTGTGTTCTCGAACTCAGTCTGCAAAAAGGTCACTGGGGAATTTGCATTATGTTCATCAGGGAAATCTGTTTTCTTTTCTTGTTGTGTCCTTATTTAGCTTTAGTCTCAGGAAGATGTTGTCTGTGATTACCTGTTATAACTTTGTGTGTGTGTGTGTATGTGTGAGTTTGGTTTTTGGTTTTTCAAGACCGGTTTCTCTGTGTAATAAAGCCCTGGCCATCCTGGACTCACTTTGTAGACCAGCCTGGCCTCAAACTCAGAGATTCTCTTGAGTGCTGGGATTACAAGCCTGTGCCACAATGCCCAACTACAACATGTATTCTTAACATTAGAATTCTTAATGTGAGAATTTTTAAGGTGTCCTCTTGGTTTACTTTTATTAGGTCATTTGTATCTAAAAATTTATTCATTTCTTCTAGATTTTCCAGGTTTGTTTGTTTTTACAATAGTACTAAGTGGTTATACTTCACTAGAATTTGTTGCTATTTCTCCATTTATATCTCTAATTTTATAAATTTGCTCTGTCTCTCTCTGTGTCTCTCTGTGTCTCTGTCTCTCTCTCTCTGTCTCTCTCTCTGTCTCTCTCTCTCTCTGTCTCTCTCTCTCTCTCTCTCTCTCTCTCTCTCATGTGTGTCTGGCCAAGAGCTTGTAAACCTTGTTCTTTTTTTTTCAAAGAACCAAATCTTTGCTTGATTGATTTTATATCTTTCTCCATTTCATTATTTCATTGACATCTGCCCTGATCTTTATTATTTCTTGCCATCTAGTATTTTTGAGTTTGAGTTGTTCTTTTGTCTATCTGAGCTCTTTCTGGATTTTTTTTTAATGTAAGCATGTATAGATATAAGCTTTTCTCTTGAAGTTGCCTTCACTGTATCTCCAAGATCCTTGCAAGTTATGATTTCATTTTCCTTTGATTCTAAAAATTTAACCTTCCTCCCTGATTTCTTCAATGGTCTACTGGTAACTCTACTGGTCACTGCTTACTCTATTTGTATAGTTTCTCCTACTATTGACTTATAGTCTTATTCTTCCATGATATAAAATTATTTTGATTATCATATGTCTCATGATTTGCTGTACATCCTACAATATGATGTTTTAGGGCTGCTGAGAAGAATGTGTGCTTTCATCTACTGTTTGGCGTATTCTGTACTATTGTTAAAAGCCATTTAACCTATAGTGTTTTGCTCTGAGTTTTCTTTGATACTGGGTTTGGATGGTCTGTTAACCTGAAGATGAAACTGGAGCATTGAAATCGCTATCAGTGTGTTAGGACCTAGCTGTGTATGTCCATCGGTTTTATGTAACTAGAAGCTTCAATATTGAATGCACATGTATTTATAATTATTCTAATTTCTTGATCCCCCTTATGAATATGTAACAGCCTTGTTTATCTTGTCTAATGTTGGTTTGTGTCTACTCCAGCTTCTTTTTGGCTTCTATTTCTTTTATAGATATTTTCCATCCTTCCACCCAGAAGATGATGGGTGTGTATCAGTGTAGTATATTTCTTGGAGACAAAAAAAAAAAAATAGTGGGATCTAATTTTTTAATCATGTTAGTGAGTCTGTTTCTTGCTTGAAAGCTGAAGCTGTTTACAATTAAAGTTATTATTAAAAAAATTTTTACTAATTCTTGTAATTTTATTGGGTATTTTTCTGGTTGTTCTTTGCCTTATATTCTATAGATTCCTAGTTTACTGTGCTGGACATGATAGACTCCATGACAGCTCTCTTTATCAGCTCTCTCATGATGTTTGTTTCCTGTGCTCTTTTGATTGTGACTTTCTTCCTTCCCTGTGCACAGGATTTCTATCACTTGGTTCTGCAGTGGATTGGTGTGATCAAGAACTGCTTATTTTGAAATGTCCTGTTTTTCCCACCATTTAAAGAAGGCATGGGGTCCTGTGAGCTAGATTTTCTGGTCCGGGGCTCTGCCAGCCTTCAGAAGGAGGCCTGAGGGGCTCCAGGAACATGTGGGTTAGACCCCCCACAACCCCCTGCAGGTTGGTGTTGGTAGGACTCTTGAGCCACCAGGAGGACAGCATGAAAGATTCTGAGTGATTTTTTCTTTGTTTGTTTTCATGACACTTTCTTTTGGGTACATTTGGGATAAAAATGCCTTCCTTTCATCGTGTAGCACTAGAGGAAGAGGCAGGAAATTTTTCTGAGTGCCAATAATTGATACTGCCTTGTGAATTCATGGTGCTGCAACCTGGGGACGCTGTGACAGGGCCCTTTGGCTGTGTTTTCAATTTTGAAAAGTCCATTTTCCGTAGTGGTATGTATTTTCCTTGCATCTTTCTCCCAGGGTGCTGCACTTTCCAGTTATTTCAATTGTTTGTGTTGTTGCTTATTTTAGTGAAGTGCGCCATCATTTTGTTGGGAGACTCCTTCCTGCGGCTCTCTCAGCTACCCTGCTCCGTCAGAGATGATGCTGAGGCAATGTTTTACAACTGGGAGTCAAGGAAGAAGGGCAATGGAGAGATACAAATCTCCTATTTTTGTGGTCTATTACGATTTCAATGTGTGATCTTTTGTGAAGGAAATGGAGACTCTTTTTAGCCGAGTCCTGGGCTCTATGAAGCGTGGCCCCCTGCCCTGCAGCTTTCTCTGTTCTTCCTGGAAGACTGAGTGCAAGCTGAGCTATGGTGGAGACTAGCATGCCAGGGGTCTGAATCCGCCCCTTGGCAGACACTACCCTTTTCCCTCTGTGATTCTGGCCAGTCTGTGTAGTTTATTAACGGTTAGTAGTGAAAGTCGTGTTTCCTTTGAAGACTTCTGAGGTTTTCATCTAATGTGGGAAGAGTCCTACCTCCTTTTTAGACTTTTCAAATAGTGAAGGTTAGTCAATATAGGTCAGTGAACCCAGGAGAGATGGTCCAGTGCCCTTGTCACTAGAATACTTTCTAGCTGACTGATCTACCCTGTGTGGTGCAGACTTAGTTCATACCTGAAACCAAAGACTTCAGGCAAAGAGTAAATAATAGTCCTGTGGCTTAACCATTTTGCTGCCTCAGGTTCAGCTCTGTCCTGAGTAGACAGAAGAGTAGAATTGGTGTCTGTATGAAAGAAAACTGACCTCATATCTGTAAAAATGAACTTCATGTGGATCTTCACAGTCTTAAAAACATATGATCTAAACCTACAAACTCTTTAGAATAAAATCTCAATGTTTTGGATCAGGTCAAAAAGGCTGGAGCCAAGGGGTGGTGGATAGTAATGAAGAAGTGGGCAGAGCTGGCCATGTTTGGGATAATTTATTTATCAAGATTACTTCATGCAGTGGTAAGCTGTCCTCTACCCTCTGAGCGCCATCATCTGGGACACAGCTCTGCCTGTCTTCTGGAAGGGGCCCACAGGTTACACCTCTTACAATCCTCTTGCCTGTGGGGTCCCCCTAGGGCACAGCCAGCAGTGGTAAGCTTCAAGCTGTCCCCCCGAGCTCCACTGTCCTGCCCAAGGCTCTGCCTGCCTTCTGGAGGAGCAGCACCAGGATCACACAGGTTAGACCCCTCCCCACCAATCCTCGACCTGCCACATTCTCCAAAAGCACACCTAACAGCAGTCAAATGCACCTGCTTCACAGTGCTCCATTTTCCAGCCCAAAACTCTGCTGGCATCCAAGGTGGCCAGGCAGCAACCAGGAACAACCAGATGGCTAAGGGCTCGCATAAGAACACAATCAGTAAGAGCTAGCACAATGTAGCACCACCAGAGCCCAGATATCCTACTACAGCAAGCCCTGGATATCCTAACATAGCCAAACCACAAGAAGATGAGCTTAAATCCAATCTTATAAAGATGTAATCTACCATATAAACAGACTGAAAGAAAAAAAAAAGACCCCACATGATCATTTCAATAGATGCAGCAAAAACCTTTGACAAAACCCAGCACCTCTTCATATTAAAAGTCTTGGAGAGATCAGGGATACAGGGTGTATTCCTAAACATAGTAAAGGCAATCTACAGCAAGCCAATAGCCAACAAGCTAAATAGACCCTCGCTGAGACTCCTAGCAGCAGAAGATATAGAGCCTGAAGTGATCACCTTCTATACCCAGGTGGGACTTCCAGTGGAGGAATGAGTATACCAATGTACCCACAATATCTTCAACCCATGTCAGGAGTCATTCTGTTAAAGGAGCTCATTAGGCAAGTGGGCTTTCTGGAAAGGGACCCGCTATTTTGCAAGGTCTGTACCATGATACGCCCCAGAATTGCTTCCAGTCTCTGACACTCGTTCTTTGTACACAGTTGCATCTCTCTGTAATCTGGTATGGTGTGAATAGTCACTTTCTGGGTATTTATTGCTGTTCAGATGAATTAATTACTGATTATGGAATTCCTGACTTGATTCAAATAATTTTAAAAAGCTAAATTGTTTTAGAACTTCTTAAACGCCTTTAGAAAGTTTATGGCTGCAATAAATACCTTTCTGGACGTACATATCCCTCACTAGGAGACAGGCAGATTTGTAGCCTCAGATAGCTTCACTCACAAATCCTGGTATACACCATAAATATAGGCAAGTTGGTTTAAACTTCCCATGAACCCAAATTATAATGGGACTACCACTCAATGTCCAATTAAGTACAAACCTTGATGTCATTGTATACAACTGCTCTGTTGTAATTCCTTATACCTTGTTACCTTATGGCATGATATACTGTCATTTTAAATTTTCTTTGTTTACTTTGTATCTAAGATTATCACCCCAAAGAGAGCTGAAAAATGGGTAGCCAAGTTAGCCCTAACTGAAAAGACATATTCTTGTGGCTTTTAGATCCTGTTAAACCTTTAGGTTGTGTCAACCTTTTTCACTGTGAATTCACTATGATGCATAGATAAGAAATGTTTAGTTTTAAAACATGTAACCTGTTGTATTTTGGAATTCTTCTGTTTTGTGGTTAATTGCCTTTTTGACTATGCCAAAATTCCTTCTCTGGAAGCTTTCTCTCTGAGGTATAAAGACTATAGAATAAGCAGTAGCAACATACACCGTTGGCAGAAGCACAGTGGTGGAAGCCCATTGAATGAAAGCTGGCTGGAATTCGATTCACCCATGACTTAGAAATATGTATATAGATGTGTGTTTACATGTAAACATGTCTGGGTTTTGTACATATGTTACATGAATGTATGTCAACTGTCCGTATGTAAGGAGCTCCTTTTGTACTGTCCATTGGACATGTGCATGAATATGTCTGATTGTTTGACCATGTGTATTTATGGGCTGATGCTATTGAATTGGCAGCCTTAACTTGCTGCAGTTTCTGCAGAGGGAATGCTAGCTAAAATCAACATTATCTCATATGTAAGCTTGTAGGAACTTGTTGAAGTTCTTAACTTCATCCATGTTTTTCCTTGAGCATGTGTACATGAATCGTCTTTGCTTACTTTCTCCCCATTTTTCTTTTTCTTACCAAATCACAAACAAATTAACAGGGATTCAGATCTATCAACCAAAGATAATCACAAACAAGGTAACAGGGATTCAGATCAATCAACCAAAGAGAAGCAGAAAAAGAGTTTACTTTAGCCTGTGGAGGCCTTCGCAGTGGCCTGCCCCAGGCCAAGAGCTAATCTCAGATCAAAGAGCCCCCCCCCCTTTTTTTACAAACCATTGCAGCTTTGGCTAGAAGCCACCTTTTACAGTCCTGGCTGCAGAAAAAAAAGGTGACCAGTTAGGAGCAGTGTAGCCAGTCACTAGGCCTAGAGAAGGAATCCTGGGCTCCCTCCCCTACTTCTTTTCCTTTCACTCATCTTTCGTGATCAATTGCTTGAGCCATCAGCTTGGCGACTCAAGAAATAAAGTGAACAGGGGAACTCTGTCATCCCATCCCAGATCCTACCTTGGACCCTGGAACCTTAGCAAAGCAGAGAGAGACTGTGGCAATCAAACCCTAGAAGACCTTAACAGACCCAAAATTTGGCCTACCCACAAGATGTGCAGGTATAAAGATGGAACAAAGACTGAGGAAATGGCCCACCAATGACTGGTTCAACCTGAGATCCAGCCCATGGGAGAAAGCTAATCCCTAACACTATTAATGACATTTTGCTATACAGGAGCCTAACATAACTGTTTTCTGAGAGGCTCCACCCAGCAGCTGATAGAAATAGACGCTGAGACTCACAGTCAAACATTATAATGGTGAAGCTCGGGGAGTCTTGTGGAAGATAAGGTAAAAAGATTGAGAGAGCTGGAGGGGTCAAGGACACAAGAAGACCTAACCTGGGCCCATGGGGTCTCAGAGAGAATGAACCACCAACCAAAGAGCATGCATCGGACGGACCTAAGCCCCAACACTTACGTAGCAGATATGCAGCTTGGTCTTCATGTAGGTCCCCTAACAGTTGGGGTGGGGTCTCTCTCTCTGTTGCCTTTGAATCCCTTCCCCCTAGCTGGGCTGCCTTATCTAGCCTCAGTGGGAGAGGATGTGCCTAGTCCTGCTGAGACTTGATGTACCAGAGCAGGTTGGTACCCATGAGGAAGGGAGCACTCTCCTTCTCTGAGAAGGGGAGAGGAAAATGGGGGTATGGGGGATGGACTAAGAAAAAAAGGGAGGGGGCTGTGATCAGAATGTAAAGTGCATAAATTAATTAACAGGGAGGGGGGAGGGAAGGGTGTGGTACATTACTTTTCCATTGCTATGATAAATAACATGACCAAAAGCAATTTAAACAAGTTTATTTGGGCTTATGGTGTCAAAAGGTCTAGCTGTCCATCACAGCTGGAAAAGCATGGCAGGAGGAACAGAAAGCTGGGCAGTCACAAAACGTTCCTCCACATACAGGAAACAGGAGAACAGGAAGTGTGACACAGTTATAAACCCTCAAAGCCTGCCCCTGGGGACATACTTCCTCCAGCAAGTTTCCACTTCCTGACCATTCTATAACCGCCCCCAAATAGCATCCCCAAATGTTCAAATACCTATGGTGACACTTCTCATTCAGCCTCAGGTTTCTATAGCAATCCTAGTTGGAAGTTGTTTAATTTCAGGGCTTAAAATAGATCATCCCATGTCTTCCTGGTTTGTAGGGTTGCTGAGAAGAACATACTGTTATTCTAAAGTCTTTGCCCTTGTGGGTGGGTTGGTGTTTCCCCTACAGATATGTTTCTTTGCTTTGTGTTATTATCTGGACTATTGGGGAAAAGATATTCTCTGATGATGCTTATGGTTTTCTAAATGTCTCGTGTTTAGATGTCTACTTATTTTAGATTTGGGGACTTTCTGCTGTAACTTCATTAAATAGATTCTCTGTGCCCTCAGTGTTTACCTGCACTTAGATTCTTGTCTACATCCTATAAATTCTTAGGTTTGGCATCATGATTATACCTATGAGTTACAGGACATTGTAGTCGTGCCTATTTTCTTCTTTATTGATGTTTAGATGAAGTATTCCCTCAGTCTTGTGCTCTATCCCTGACTGATATTCACTTTTCTGCTTGGTCCAGTCTGCAGCAATTGCACTGTTTTGTTTAGATTGTGAAAATTTTCTTTTCTAACATTTTTGGTTTTAACTTTTTTTTCAAAATTTCAATTTCCTTAGTAACTTTGCTTCCGTGTTGCCTTCTCTTTTGTGCTTCTGATCTTCTCATCTATTTCACAGACCTTTTTCTTTATATCGCTCTTTCTCTCTCTAGGATCTGGCTTGAATTTCTTCCTGTCCTCTAAGTCGTTCCTTTTTTTTTTTTTTAAGATTTTTTTTTTACGTATATGCGTGCTCTATCTGCGTGTACACCTTCCTGCCATAGAGGGCACCAGATCACACAATAGATGGGCCATCATGTGGTTCCCAGGAATTGAACTCAGGACCTCTGCTCTTCAGTGTCTTTGGATTCAGTAGATGAAATGTCACCTTTTGATAAGTCATAATGTCCTGTGTGCCAGTTAATTTTAGCACTGCCATGACAGAATACTTGACAAGAAGCAACTTACTTGAGGAATGGTTTGTTTTGGCTCATGGTTTGAGGGGATGGGAAATCATGGCAGTAGGTACATGAAGTTGCTGGTCACATTGTACTCACTGCCAGAAAGAACTGAATGTTGGTGGTCCTTAGCTCAATTTCAAACTCTAAGTCATTTGAGAAAGAAAGACTATAAAGCAATTGCATGTGTATACGGGGGAAGGTGGTAGGTAGGAGGTTAAACGTATCTACAATGTATACTACACACTAAGACATCTTATAGTTGCTTAGTTCAGTGGGTCCCAGAGAAACGGACATGAATAAAAGACAGCACTCGATTTATTAAAGATCATCATGCTACCATTTATTGTAGAAAAGAAAAAGAGATATAACTGTGAAAGAAAGAGGGCTCTCTAGCAACACTCTTTCTCTCTGAAACAAGTTAGTAAAAAAGAAAACATATGAAATAGATCAAGACAGAAAAGGCAGTAATTAAGAATATATTTCTGAATACAAAAATTCAGTTATGCAATCAATAACATTCAAAGTCAACTACACCTACGCAATTATAAAAATTGTTTTTTTTTTTTAAAACAAAGTGTTTTAAAAGCTCACTGTATTAGAACAGGTACAGTGTTCTGAAGGCATACAAATCAACCATGGGCATTTTAAATTTGGTTTTACTGCTGAGTAGTGTTCCCAGTTGCCCAGGGACTACACAAGCTACTCGTGCCTTCACCATAGGCTTCTGCACACCCTCACTACCAATTTCACAATCCGAATTACAAAGAGCAGAGTTCAGTGGGCTATTTCCCCCCTTTCCTTATTCAAGTTAATCAAACACAATGAGAAAGGCCAGGAAAAAAAAAAAAGGGCATTAACAGACAGAGCCATTGTGCACAGGACCAAACATCAAACTTGATTTTTTTTTTTTTAAGGGTAAGGTTTAATGCACTCTTGGTCCTCCTAGCTCTATCTTCCAAGTGCTGGGATTACAGGATATACACCACCGTGGCCGGTACATGCATTCCCAGGGATGCGCCCCAGTCTCCACGCGTGCTAGGCAAGCACTCTATTACATGTAGTGGCACTATTTGGAGTGCACAGCACACGAGATTGCTTTGTGAGGATGCTGTAGGCTGGCCTCTCTCATCTTAAGTAGAATTTCTATCTACTGGACCTATTTTTCTCTGGTTTCAGATCACCCAAATTGCAGACAATCATTTTGTACATCTACCTGTCAGTTACCAGCTCCTGCTAGAAAGGATGTGAGTTTGTATTATCGGATGATGTTAATGAAGGCTCCATTACTCCCCATTTGCCACACTGCAACAGAAACCTGAGAAGCTGATGGCAAAGCTTACGCAGCAGCCACCTTCCAGTCACCCTTACGTCACAGCAGGGCTGGAAACACTCAAAGTGGAACTAAATACACCATCCTGGGTGAGCAAACTCCAACTCCACTGCACTTCCCCCTTTAGCCTAAAGACATATAAGATCTCAAAAGAGAAAATGAATTGGCAGATACTTTAAGATCCCCCCTAAGCAACCATTTTAATAAAACTTTCTAAGCAACTTAGACTTCTAGAAAAAAAAATATTAATTTGCAGTGACTTTCAGCCAAGGCTTTTTTTTTTTTTTTTTTTTTTTTTGAGACTGGGTTTCTCTATGTAGCCTTGGCTGTCCCGGACTTGCTTTGTAGACTAGGCTAGCCTCCAACTCACAGAGACCCATGTGCCTCTGCCTGAGTGCTGGGAGTACAGGCATGCACCACTATGCCCGCTGGTTCATTTGCTTTTAAAGGAATGTTATCTGTAAGCTACAGCACATATTAAAGTTACAAAACAAAAAAAATCATGAACATTAAAAACCAAACAAAGTCTAGCAAGCATCTTTATGCTGCTTTAAATACTGGGTTTTGTTTTGTTTGTTTTTTTTTTAATTCACTGAAAGTAAGTTTTAAGCTTGGTTGTGAATTTAAAGAGCCTGTAACTGACCCTAATGCAAAATCAGGAGAGTAGGCATAAAGTGTCTGCAGGAAAGGAAATCTACAGCTATGGGGTGCACTTCTTGAACTGGGTCGCCCAATTCATTTCACCAAGTTTCATCCCATATACGGCAACACTTGTCACTCACAGGGATATCATCAACAGAAGCCAAAACAGACCGACCCTCCACATCTGTTTCAGCTACTACCCAGCTGCTATCTATCTATTCTAATGGAAATATTAAAAAGTAATTTTATACGGAATGCAGTTCATGGTTTCATTTCTTGCTCTCTCAGCCTACAGCGACTGTGTGGAAGGAAGGTGGCACTTAAAGTCATACTCCACAAAGTCACCGTGAGACCAGCACCGACACCTGAGGAAGGAGACAATCTCCATGTCAACGCCGAGCTGGGAAAGTATTTCACCCTTCCCCGAGACAAGACGCCTGGTGTTGGGGCCTGAGCAGCAGCCATACTGAGGAGCAGGAGAGACAAATGCTCACTCCGGGACTGGTCTATGAAAAGGGATGGTAATAGAGACAGAACCCAGTGAGCAGGAACCCACCCTCACAGCATCCCAACAGCCTGGAGTACAGGGAGGTCAAGGAGACCGGAAGCAACTCTCCTGAGCCGGAAGTACTCTGCTGGTCCAGAAGGCACAAGGGTCCTCTCTGTACAGCACCCACAGACCGCAGCGCTGGAAAGGCGGCACTCAGCGCAGGCTCCCCACACCCGGATACAGAGCCTGGCTGAGTACCACATTTCCCTCTACAATGGTCACTCAATAGATCCCATCGCTCCTCAAACACAGCGACCACCCGTCACCAGGCAGTGAACTGGGGAGAGCAAAGGGTGTGGAGAGGAAACAGACACCACCAACAGCCAGGGTCAGAGGTCCTAATTCTCCACTTGAGCCTCACTCACTAAGCTGCTTTTGAATCAATGCTATTGGCTTGGTAGGAGACATTAGCAGATTTGAGTAGATTTCTTCCTTCCACAGTCCAACAGAAGCAGGTTGGACTGAAAACAACCAAAAGATGAGGCAACAAGAAAAAGATACGGGAGTAGGGAAGTCACTGGGAGACAATCGTCCAAAAGTGCCTTAAATGCGTCCCGGCTGCAGGAATTAGGCCAAAGCCTGTGATCTCCCACCTGAGCCTCCTCACTGCCAAAAAGGGCAACAGGGAGAAGACCGCATAAGACACATGCTGAAATCAGAAAAGGTACAGGCTAGGATGCTAAAAACAAGGAACAGGGTTATGAGAGCTGACAGGTTTGACCAGAGCCATGCCAGGAAATGCGGCATAATGACCGAGGCTGACAGTGAGGCCCCCGGACTCTGGCTTGACCTTGGCACAGATGGAGCTTCGGGCAATAGGGAAACCAGTCTGAGCCTCGGTTCCTTGACTGCAATGAGACATCAATCCTGCTCCCCTCAGGCGGCTGGCTCTCTTGATTTAGTTGAGATCCCCAACCTAAGAATGCCGGGTACATGGTTAGACATCAGGCTGAGACGTGACCACCAGTGTCTTTCCAGTGTCCACCCCAGGCTGAGTGCCAGTGCTGCAGCATTTCAGTTGCTTGGCACGTGTGCCTATCTCCTGCTGGCCCCACAAGGGTTCTCTCTTCCCATGCACTTTCCTTGGCCCAACTCCAGCGAAGAATGGAAAATTAAAAAAATTTTTAAAAAAACAAACATTTATAAATAGTAAAGAAAAATAAACAGAGAAAGGAACACAGAGATTTTTTTTTTCACTTTCTGACGGCTCTTGTCCAAAACAAAACAGTGCTTTAGGCTGCTACTTCACTCTCAACCAACCAGGGTTCCAAAGGTCGTTAAGACATGGGAGTGTGAGAACAAGAGGAAGAATCCACACTGAATATTAGAAATAGATTCCATAGCTAGTGGTGATTGAGAACAGCAAGCAGGAAGCCATCGAGAGGAAGGAGCAGTGTCTCCGGGGCAGGCTTTCCGGGGTCTTAGGAAGGGCAGAATCGCTTGTTCTCACACACTAGGGAGCAGTGACAATGGTTCCCTTGGTGAGAGGCAGATCTTCAGAATTCAGTGTTTCTGCACTGCTATAACCTCTGCCTGAAAATCGATGGTTCCTGAGCTTGGGGCTTATCTGCTGCCATCAGACAAAGGATGTTCTGTGAGAACTTGGTGGGATACCCTCCAGAGGAAAGGGGTCACGAGAAGAATCCCCTACACACCCCAGAACCTCCCACTGTTGCTACCATTAGTGTAGGACTCGTGACTGCTCCCACAGGCAACCTTCAAAAATGTCCCAGCTGCAAGCGACACACTGCTGCAAGTGAGGGGCGCGTGTCTGTGAGACAGAGGTTTGGAGGGCATTTACAAAACTGTCGGCCAGCTTCCGTCCACAGTGCTCTCTGCAGAGTGCCACCACGCTATGTAAGGCACACAGCAAAGCACTTCTTCACGGCATCCCTAGGAAGGAAAAACACAAGCATGAATGGGACATTATCACCCCAAAGTCTCCAAATGGCAAAGAGCTTCCGTGAGCATTTCCCAGGGTACCATGCTGCTGAAGGGGAAAACAGCGAGGTCAGACCTACTCCATCAAACTGCGGCACCAGCATTTCTTAGAAGTTTTCTCCTGGGCAAATTACTGGTGCTGTTGGGAGTTTTTCGATTCCTCATCTGTCAGTTGTGGTGTGGCCACTCACCCTACACACTGGTCATGGGGGCTAGTATATGGCAAATGTGCTAGGCAAGAAGCAAATGATAGTTCTTATAATCAGAGGAAGACGGGAAGAGAGAATGGACTATCAGAGACTAAGGAAGCAGACTGCTGCATGTCTACATCAGCCAATCACAGAACACACTGACGGCGCTAAGGTGTGATCACCGGGCTGTTCTTCATTGCCAATAAGTAGCAGGAGAGTTTGAAGTAACACTTCCGGGAGCTCCCCGGCACAGGGAGTTGTGCGCAGGCGCTGAGCATCACTAACAGGAGGCGCTCACTGCCCAGGACTCAGCGTAACTCAGGCGATCAAGGAGCCGGAGCTCAACAGACAGCTGACTGCCCACGCACACCTCTTCTCTTCCTCCACTCCACCTGGCTGGGTAAGAAGGGTCACAACGCTCTCACCCTCCCCCCTTTCCAGGTTTGATACTGTTGTTGGTATCCAGGCACTAAGGACTCAGGTCACAGGAGGTTGAGTGAATCCAACTGCCTGAGCAGGCAGTGCGCTTTAACATCAAAGGCCATCAAGGAGCCATGCCTGTTGACACATGCCTGAAATGCCAGCACATCTGAGGCCTGCGTGGGCTATATACAGAATTTGTCTTACAAAAAAAAAAAAAAAAAAAAAGCTTTTGTCTTAATCTAAAAAGGCTCTTGTGAAAGACTTTGTTTAAGGTCTGCTGCACAGTAAAGTCCCAGGCTACTCGGTAAAGGGGGGTTATGGCCAAAATAAGGCCCCTCCTGTCGGGTCCCACAGCACACCACGGGATCTGGAACAATGGGTAACAGGAGCCCACCTAACCTTGCTTAACCTCTTTTACAAACTCACAAGGCCCTAGGACCTTCTCAGCTGTTCTGTGGACTGAGAAAATCACTCCCAGAAGCCACACTTAGAACTCACCTCGTGATTCCTCCCCACTGAAGGAAACATCTACCTGCTCAACAAAGCTCAATAATTCAAGAAAGAATTACATCATTTCCTTCACTCCTACATGCCCATTCTGATAAATTATAAACCCCCTGAGGAAAAGACACCAACTAACACCAGTTCTGTGGGTAAGTGCAACTACGCTAGGTGCTGTGCTTAGACAGCTCCGCTGATTTAATACCTTGATGTCACTATCTTAAACTAATTAATAGTTTTAAAAAGAGGAGCCCATATTTTCTTGATTTTCTTCACTTTTTCTTTTTATTTGTTTGTCTGGTTTTTATTTACTTATTTTCAGAACAGGGTTTCTCTGTATAGCATTGGCTGTCCTGGAACTTGCTCCAGTACTGAGACTAAAGGTATGCACCACTGCTCCCAGCAAGAACCCATATTTCATTTTGCACTGGGTCCAGTAAATTATATAGGTGGCTTAGGCACCAAGATATGGTCAAACTATTGCCAAATTGATAAATACTTCACTAAATGCTTAGTTATAGAAGACCTTGGCTTATTTCACACAGCAAGCTAACTCCTGGGACATCCCTGCCCATATCCTTCTCAGAATAAGTTCCTCTCTGACCCAAAGGCGGTATTTCACAAGTGTTATTCTTCTGGGACCCATGCACAAAGGTCTGCTCTGTAAGACTGTTGGTTATACTCCCCAGCCCCTTCAAACCCTGTCGGCAGAAGACACGGAATGCACAAGACTTTCTCAGCCCCAGCCCAATTCTTTATGTCCTCAACATAGTCACGAAAAAATATTTTTACTTAGTAGATGACTGAGGAGAATAAAATTAAGTGGCTTCATTACAATGGAATCAGAGGCAAAGGTGCCATGGCTAACTGCGAAAGGCCAGCCATGCAAAGTGTTATTTAGTAAATTCCCAAGCCTCTTGGGGATGAGCCAACCCCACCCACTCCAGTCATTACTGCCTCCTCTGAGGTCTTGGTGGTCAACAGAGTCATGGAGCTCACTAAGAAGGAAGTAGTGGACATCTATAGTCCTGGCTCTGCTTTCCCTACAGACTCTGCTGGAGTTCTTCCCTCAGTGAGTCTCTGTAAGAAAACAAGCAAGCACCATGGACCCCACAGCTCTTGCTTAGTTACACTAAACTGACCACCTTTCAATTGCCTCAAAGCTGTAGGTGAAGGGTCTAGTAACATGTATCACAGTACTTTCCATTAGAGTGGAATTCCCCAAACACCAGGACCTCAGAGTCTAGCCAACACATCACTAGGGGGATAATGAAGTCAGGAGAACCATGGGCCTTGCCATGCTGGTCTATAAAACAGACACATGACCTGTGCTCATCTAGCTCAAAGAATTTTAGTAAAGGTAAATAAAATAACATGTATTCTCTGCAACTAAACTAAAATCTCCAAACTAAATGCCATATGCAGGAGCTGGAGATGGCTCAGCAGCTAAGAGCACTTGCTGCTCTTCCAGAGACCCAGGTTATATTCCCAACAGCCCTGTGGCAGCTCACAACCATCTGTTAATTCCAGTTCCAGGGGATTCAACACCATCTTCCTACCTCCACAGGAAAGGCACACACATGGTACACAGATATACAGGCAAAATATACATTAAAATAAAAATAAACCTTTAAAAAAATTAAAAGCGGGGCTGGAGGGATGGCTCAGTGGTTAAGAGCACTATCTGCTCTTCCAAAGGTCATGAGTTCAATTCCCAGCAACCACATGGTGGCTCACAACCATCTATAATGTGAACTGATTCCCTCTTCTGGATAAAACACTCATATACATAAAATAAATACATCTAAAAAAATTAAAAGCTCTATATAAACACATCATGGTTCACAAAACAAAAATACACGGTGTTGGTATAATGTTCTTGTGGAATGTATACAATTTACCCTTTTTCATTCAAATGCTGATTTCTCTACACCACTATCTGGCTTCAGTCCCGACATCGTATTTGTGATGCTTATGTTAAGCATTACCTGTCCCAAGTTTGTGTAGTAAACATGCCACCATTTGTTCTCTGTATTGTCAATAAAACAACCAGCCAGTGCTGAGCAATGGAGAGAATAAGGTGGGACCCCCTGGTCCGGAAGTGGGGAGAGAGAAGTGAATGGGAAGAGAGTCAGGGAAGAGAGATCGGAGAGGGGAGGACTTGGAACCATGAGAAGAGATGAACCAGACCTAAGATATGACTAAAAGTAAGTATAATATGGGAAATCTGAATGGAAGGAAGCTCTGCAGGCTTGGAGGTTTAGGATGGAGTAATTATTGCCCAGCATTGTGCTCTAGCTTAACTAAATACATCCTAGTCTCTGTGTGGTGATTTGGGTATACAGCTGGTTTAGGAATAACAGCTGTTTAACTAAAAGATAAATCAATAATAAATACTAATAGTCATCAACAACATAGTCTTACCTTGCAAATGGTATGAAGGAAAGGCTATACCTACAAAGAAAAATAAAGCAAAGATCAAGTTGAATGGGGGCAGTGGAAAACCCCCCAGCAGAAGGCTCCCAAGGCCCTGAGAACACCCAGTGATCCATCCGACCATGTGCACTCACAGGTTACATAAACACTGTGCCCTGTGAGTAGCCTTGTGAGAGAGAGAAGAGTGCAAAGAGCCCATATAACCATAACCCCGCTGCCCTCACCCATGCTTGTGATACATTAGCCAGCAGTGACCATCCAAAACAGGCAGACTCCAGATGCCTATACGGCATCAGAGTCCTATTGCAGAAATAGCAAATAAAATCCTCAACAGTTATGTTCTAATACTTCTTAAGTTATCAAGGGACTTTAACTTCAACACAGGTGAAATAGATTTTCTTTTCTCCTTTTTTTTCCTCTCTGTAAACATGGCTGTCTTCGACTTGCTTTGTAGACCAGGCTGGTCTCAAACTTATAGAGATCTGCCTGCCTCTGCCTCCCTAGTGCTGGGATTAAAGGTGTGGGCCACAACACCCAGCTGAGATGAATTTTCTATAGATGATAATGTACCCTGGTACATTGTTTCAAGAACCCAAGCCACACTGCCTGTTAAGAAAACTACACAAGAGAGACACTTGCCCTGTGTGTTAGCCAGGATGTAAGTTGGTCAGACTTAAAACAAGCAAGTGGCAATATCAGTTCACAGGGAATCACCATTTTCCTGAGCCCAGAGGAATGCCAACTCCTTGGAACTGGCTTGAAAAAGAGCCATATATATGTAGGTACCAATTTCTGCACCCAGAAGAAAGCCAGAGTACAAACACAAGCCATCAAGCCAGGCTTTTGCAGCATCTACTGGCAAAATGTGTCTCATATTTATCAGGTACCAACTCTTTTCTGAACCTTCCACTTTCCACATACACAGGTACACATGCTTGTTTACTTGTGAACATGGTAAATTCTGAAAGGCGGTTTTTAAAGGGTGTTAGTTCAAAGTTCCAAAAACAAACCAAAGGATCTAGTTTATATTCTCAAAATCCATTTCTACTAACTAGGTGATCAGAAGAAGTTTATTTAGAACGCCCACTGGCCTCCCTTTTCTCTGTATCCTATCAGACATCTTACCCCAAATGGAACAGCCACACTGTACTGACACTATTTTGCCAGCTATTGTTACTCATGGATTAAACTTTCAAAGCAACACGGACATACCACAGATTAGATACATGCCACACACACCCTCTCCTCTGGATGTTAAACACAGGTTTAAATAACCAAGGATCTAAGTTCCATTCACACCTTTAAAAAGCCATGTCTCTGGTCACCCTTTTATTATACTTGGCCTTCATAATTTCCTCATCTTCACCTAAAATCCCCCAAAGCCAGCTGGCCTCCACTGAGTACACGGACGTCACATCCACATGGGTTTCCATTTCCCTAGCTACTGCTCCCTGGGCTCAGCTGACAATGCCCTCTTTGTCTTTCTACGGAATGGTCACTGCATCACGATCGCCGATTTTCTCACCAGCATCCTTCTCCGGCAGTGTCTATTTGACTCACAGCCTCTTTTCACAAGCGTTTCTAATGCTTTCACCATCTAGGCACTTACTGGACGTGAGTAGCTCAGTAATATTTGCACATCTCACAACTGAGCGTTAGTTGAGCAAAAATGCTGTGGCCACCAATAAGTGGCCTCTGGTGACCACTCAAGACCACTAATGCCATCCACTGGCAGTGGCCGAGTCAACTGGCTGGCTTCTGCTGCCTGACTTCTGCCACACTGGTGACACCTCTTCAAGTGAAGAGCTTCCAGACTTCCCTAACCCTCCCACCCACTGCACATGCGTTCTCTCTCCTTTCCCCCCAAGAGTCAGAGGCAGGGCTGGGGAGGGCAGAGGGACACTGAGGTCACTTACCATGTCAAGGCCAAAGACTGCAAAATGCAGAAGATGAGCGCAAGTCCCTTATTTTTCCACTGAGGAGAAATGACACAGTTAGTGGAAGGTGTGTGACAAGGGACATAAACCAAAAAGGTCACAGAAGACTGAAGTTCACACTTACCCAAAAGGCTGAACACAGGGTAAGTGCAAAACACAGCTAGGAGAGGGGAAACACTAATTAATGCAATGTGGGTCAAAGTGTTTAAGCCATCCGAACAACCACGCCGGGAAAAGAAATCCAACTCAGCAGTAAAAATGTACGCAGAATGAAGAAAAAGAAAGAGCCTGGCCTGATGGCACACGCCTGCCATGCCGGCACTCTGGGAAGCAGGGGCGGGTGGATATGCTTCTTCATTTAAGTTTGCCCTAAACGTCTACAACTACAAGCGCCTTTCTGGACCAGTCATTCAATCATCAATCTTTTGACTGACTGCAAACCTCTGTAATTCCGCCCTTGTCTGTTCCAGCCTCTGGAACAGAAAAGGTGTGTGAGAACAAAGGTCAACATGAAATGTCAGCCTCACAGCCGGGAAGGCTGGTATCTGTGTACCTGTCACCTAACACTGCCCTGTGTCCTTCCTTAGAGAGTCTTTCCACCACAGGCTTGTCAGGCCATCTATATCTGAAGCTGGAAAAAAAAATAAGAAAAAAAAAAAGGCGCCCCCGCCACCGACCACGGCTTTCACCTCTCTCACCTGAAACTCCTTAATCAATGTTCCCTAAACATCTCTGTGTCCAGCACTAAACTGTGAAAAGAATAATAGCGAACATAACCATGGCCTGAGACAATTCCTGTGAATGAATGAGAGATGTACAAGCTAAACCAAAATTAGAAGTACCGCCAATCAAGTTCAAATCTCACAATACTGATAATTACGACAGGACTCTAGGGAATGTGGTCTGGAAAGATTTTGACAGCTGTGTAACTGGGTGGGGGGAAAAGGAGACAGTCTCAGTCTGGATTGATGGGACAGAAATAAAACCTTCCAGCCATACATGGCAGAACGCGCCTGCAACCCTAGCACTCAGGAGAGTGAGGCAAGCGGGCAGTAAGTTCAAAGCCAGCCTGGACAACTTATGAAGGCCCATCTCAAATAAAAGAATTAAACCGGGTATAGCTCAGCGGTGGAGCATCTGCTGAGTATGCATGAGACCAGGTTTAATTCCCAGTGTGAAAAGGGAAAGGAAAGGAGAGGCTCCCATCTACAAAGCCGAGCAGGAAAGCAGCTGTCCTTACCAGCACCAGGATTGTGGCAATCAGACGCGTGGGCTCAAACATGCGCTTCAGCTGCTTCATGGGCCCCATGAGGAAGATGGTACTAAGAGGCAAACACACAAGCCATTACGGCCAGGACAGAGCCACAGGAGGCACAGAGCCACCTCCCCAGGAGCGCCTGTGGCGACAGCAGGAATAGCTCTTGCCCAGCACTGGAGTTACGGGTCTTTTGTGCCCTCATTTAATCCATCAAGAACCTACATATGAAGTAGTGACGATTAGTAAACTTATGATAGAGAGGAAGAAAAAGCCCAGGAGGGTCCATAACCAAGGTCACCCAACTACTATGAGAGCAAGCCCATACGTGCTCGTGTGTCTGACCGTGGCGCCGCTCTCTCCACACCACTGAACGCCACCCTCTCTCTGAGAGGTGCTACTTCACCTCCTTGACCACCTACCCATAGAAGCAAACCAAGAAGAGCTCGGATTTAAGAAGCAAAAACCACGCCACTTCTTTCATAGCCTCCAGGAATTTTAATAAGAGTAACACCTGCTACAGTTTAATGCTTGCCCAATGCCAGGTGTTACATATACAGCACTCATTTCCCCCTCAACAACTCTGAGACGGGTGATCCTGTACCTACATCAGAGATGTGAAAATGAGAGGTTAGTTTACCAATTTAAGATCACATAAGAATTCAAAGAGCTAGTGTTCAGCCTACATCTGTTCTAATGGCGCCCTTAGCATGACTGTGTATGAAGGAGATGTGAGAGCTAGTCAGCGGAAGAGAGTGATCACAGTGAGGCACATACCCACCCCTGATACATCAAGTACAGTACAGGCACCAGGCTTCAGTCACACTTCCTGGATCCCATTGAAGTGCCCAAGCAACAAACAGGAGGAGCACCTTACAGATGACATTCAATACAAGCAGCAGCAGATGGCAGTAACTACTGAGCATTCAATAAAAGCCATAGTTTTTGTTGTTTATAATGTCTGCCTCTCTTTAAAATTAAGCTACTTTGTGAGCTCACGTAGCCAAGCTCAGAGTTCTTTACCTAAAAGAGAAGCAGATACAAGGCATACACATAAGTACACAGATTCTGTGGCAAATCAGAAACTCCTCATAACACCAAAAATTAAGAGCATGCCCCTTAACTCTTTCCTTCTGCCGTGTGCTATGGAGTCTGTCCCATTAAAAACCACTAATGAGGGGCCTAGAGACATGGCTCAGACTGCTCTTCCACAGGTCCTGACTTCAATTCCCAGCAATCACGTGGTGGCTCACAACCATCTTTAGTGAGATCTGGCGCCCTCTTCTGGCATGCAGGTATACATGCAGGCAGAACACTGTATACATAATAAATAATAAAGGGAAAAAAACTACTAAAGAGCAACCTAAATGTGTAATTATACTCACTGTAGACTACACATTAACCCACATTGCAGGCCCAAAGTAAACTCACAAAAGCCTGTTATCTGAGAGAGCTTCAAGGGCAACATTATTGAAGGCCAGCATCTTACTAAAGAGTCAAGGTTTGAGAAGGTAAGGCCAGCTGGGTATGGTGGAGCACATGTCTAATCTCAGCACTCAGGGAGACAGACAGGCAGATCTCTATGAATTTCAGGCTAGCCTAGCCTGAGTAGTGAGTCCCAGGACAGCCACGACTATACAGAGAGGCCCTGTCTCAGACATAAAGAGACGGGGACAGGGAAAAAAGGGGCATACATTCCAACATCCACCTATCTCTACCAGGCAGAAATGGGACAAGAAAGGCAGAAATGCAGGCAGCCCTTGTTAAGTGTTTTAGACAGTGTTAACAAAAATATAGATGAGACAGAAGGAGCCCCAGAGCAGGAGGAGGCGGCGGCCACCAGTTCCAGGAAGGAAGCAATAATCAGCAAAGCTTCACACAAGAGGTGACATTAGAGCCAGGATTTAACAAATGAGCAAGTTAGCTGCTGAACCGGTCAGGACCGCATACAAAGAAAACAGCCCGAGAAGAAGCACAGGGGTGCCTCCAGGTTTGAATTCCGTCTGGCAGGAAGCCACACGGGGCCTATAAAGAAAGGCTCCTGAGATCATAGCTCTGAAGACGAGAGCCCGGAGAGCAGCCTGAAGACGGGTGGAGAAACCCAGCCAAGTAGGATGGAGGAACTGAGGTAAGAAGGGGATGGACAAAGCCAGGAGCTGTGAGAAACTGCCCCTGACCCGATGTCAGTCAGTACTCTCAGAGCAACTCTCCCTTGATCTGCTTCATGCCTCTGCCTGGCTGGCGAGTAAGCGCCACTGTGCCTGTCTTTGGTAGTCTGAGTCCAGTGGAGGTGACAGTGCTTAGCCAGTGGGCCCAAAATCAATCAGTGAGGGGAAAACAGCCACAGGGACAAGGGAGAAGGCCAGGTGAGAGAAGACAATAGCAACCGAGTAATTATGACACACGGGAACACTTGGACTCCTGGACTCCCTTCCCCCACAGGACTCTGAAGCTATTTACAGAAACATTGGAAAGGGAGAGAGAAGGAGAAGTAAAGAAGGCCCAGTCAGGTCCCTGAAGTCCATTCTGACAGGGTCAGGCCAGCATTTCCCATCAGATGCAGGCCTGGCATCGTCTGCACAGGTGTAGTTGAAGCATCAGAGTGAATGAGGTCAACCCAGGATACCTGCTCACTTGAAGTAGGCAGAATGGCTGACTCCTCTGGAAAGTACCCATCAGATACCCCACCACAGAAGCCTCCCCCTCAAGCCACGATGGTCTGGCACGTATAATGACCCAGCTGCCAGTCACATGACCACTCTCCCGGTGAGCCCTTTTAGAAGCAGCAGCTGCCCTTCAGTCTCTGAGGGCAGTGAAAAACAACACAGGGAGGCCTGGCCATACCGTGTGCCTTGGAGAAAGCGTCCCAATGCTTTGGACCATAGTTCCCTCACAAGCAAAGCACTGGCCACACAATTCCTGCTTTCTCCCAGGGGTGTCACAAAAATAAACTAAGACATAAGATGTTTTAAAAGAAGAGGGTGTGAATGTGGTATCCGCCAACTATCTCTCTTCCTTCTTTCCAAATCCTTAACAACATGGAGCATCCTTCTCCTCTTCCCCCACCCCTCCCAAATATGATGGACATTTTATTATCTAATAAATAGCAAGGCTGTAAAAAATAGAAAAGAAAAAGGTTACCTCCCAATGGATGCGATGTTACCGAGAGTATAAAACACTGCAAAGAGGCTGAGTCCCTTCCTGGGCACCCACAGCAGAAGAGTACCCTAGGAGGGGAATCACAGGACATGTGCACATGAGCTCAGCAACCACCAGAGCCACACAGCTGCCCTCCCTGCCTCCCATTTCCCTCCCCCTTATCCACCAATTCAATGGTGTGTTAAAGAGAAAAGTAAGTGGGTGAAAGGAAAAGAATATAACAGAGAACAAGGAAAAGGAGGCGGGCAGAAGGAAACCTTACCAGCAGTGAGCAGATGATTCCTATAGCAAAACATGCGATGAAGCCTTTTATCCTGGTGCCCCAGCTTAACGACGAAGCCTCCACGACCTGCACTTTCAAAGGAACGATTACATATGTACATGAACATTTGTGGAAAACAGAGAAAACTCACAATCAACTTAGAAACGGTCTTCAGGGCCAATGGAAATGGTGCTTAGAGCTGGTGTGCAAACCTCAGTTCCATCCCCAGAAACTGCATAACGGCAGCAGAAGAGGAGTGCTGCCGGTTGGCGCCTGGCCCTCACGTGAGTGCTGCCCACACACATACGTAACAAAAAAGGTAAAGAAGGAAGAAAGGAAGGGAGGGGAGAAAGGAAGGATGAAGAAAGAAAGGAGAAAGGAAGGCGGGAAGGAAGGAGGGACGGAGGGAAGGAAGGCAGTCAGGCAGGAAGGAAAGCAGGAAGACAGGAGGGAGGGAAGGAAGGAAATGATGGGGACTAGGGAATTTCACACACTCTAAGATGCATGAAGCCGTCACATCGAGCTCTTAGTAGAGCTGTGAACTCCTTCCTAACCAGACTCTTCCCTCCAGCAGCTTACAGAAGTTTACTGCGGCTCAGGTGGGCCATCTCCAGGCGTAGAAACTTCCTGCTTCTAGCACAGGCAGAGTGGCTAAGCCCTTGTTACAGACCAGGCAGGGCAAGAGTCCAACTGGAAGGGCGGGGCTCTGCCAAGCAGAGCCTGGGGTCCTAGGAGAAGTCGAGGGTGTGGGCTGGACACTCAACCAGTTTGGTCCACTGGCCATGTTCTTTTATCTCTCCTACCAACTGCAGAAGTTGCTGCAACATTCAGAGGGAAAAGGCCCTCACACTTAGGATGCATCTCTACTGCTTATTCTTACTTACATCGTGCCAAATCACCCACACTCAGCCAGATCTTAGCTAATTAATCACTACCCATTCATCTTGATTCTCTACCATTCTTGGCATGATCGATGCTTCCTCCAGGTAAAGTTCAAGGGAAGCCAAAAGTTCCTGGAAAACTACTGAAATAGAAAAGCAGCTTTCAATGGCCCTTTTCCAGGTACGTTCTAAGTTGTCCACAAGATGCAAGAGGGTCACTGCCCACAGATAGACATAGCAAGGGGCCACCAAGGGACCAAACCCAATCAGCAGAGCCAGGTCAGCATGTATACGCCCCAGCTCCCCTTATGTAGGCACCACAGCCTCACAAAGAGGGCAAAGCTGCCTATTACACTGACACCCAACTGATGGAGGATGGCAGGTGAGCAGGACCACTCCCTCAGCCCTGACTGGCCCTGGCTCAATGACCTGTTCCCAACTTGTCAAACCAGAAGCTGGAAAAGAAGAACAAGAGGCTTCCCAGATGTGACAGGTACTGTGCAGAAGGGTTTAATCTCCACCCAGGAGAAAGGTATTTAGGTCATCAAAAAAGGGCTCTCCCCTCAACTCCATAGGGCCACAGGTACCAACTCTACAATGCCACACACACTCTCTATGCATCTCCAGAAACTTGGCATACAGTATGACCCTGAAGAGAAGGTACATTTAGGGATGGGAGTGGCTGGGGTATGGCTCAGTGGTACAGTACTTACCTAGCATGAATAAGACTCTGTGTTCCATCTCCAGCACCTCAAAAAGGTGGCATGCAACATAATCCCTAACTACATTCCAAATATTTGTCCTTATCCCACAGAGGTAAGTGTACTCGCCCCACATCAAGGAAACTTCTCTTTCCAACAGACAGAGACCATTACAGAAAACCACAACCCATCAAAACGCAGAGTTGTAGAGCACAGACCCAACTGATACCTCTTAAACACATCTCCAGCACCTACAAGTTCAGGGGTCATTGCAGAAGAGGGGACAGAGAGACTGAAAGAGCCAGGGGGACAGGGATTTTGCTGTAGAATTGTGCCTTCTAGAAATGTCAGAAACTACACTCTTCAAGTCTCATAACATGGATGCCTACAGGTGACCAACAACACCAAAAGACATGCTAATGTGGAAAGGAAAAACTTAACAGGCCTCAACCCCAGACAACTTCAGGCACCTATGGGATGCTGGGAACAGGAGAACATCTTTCCCAGAGAGCACACCAGCTGGTTATCTAATACCAAATTATCAGCCCTGGAAACATATATATACAAGTAACATTATTTAGGCTAAGCAGGTAGTATTTAAGTAACATACACAACATTAACAATGACAAAAGAAGCCGTGATTTTGAAAGAGAGCAAGGGGGTGGGGAACACATGAGAGGGTTTTGAGGAAGGAAAGGGAAGGGGGGTGATGTAATTATAATCTGTGTGTGCATGTATACATTCATAATTCCATATACTTAATTTAAATAACCCATATATTTAATTAAAAGGGGAGGAGGGTATGACCACAATGTTAGGTCCTGACCACTGAGCCCTGTGTTTCCAAGCAGAGGCTACTTGTCCACCTTGAAGAGTCTGTTTCCTCAACTCCCCCTGTCTCTAAAGTAACCGTGGTTTGCTGCTACCAGGCTTTACTGAGTCCTAGACAATCAAGTTAGACCTCTTCTCACTAACCCATGTAATCTCCCACCAAGAGCAGAAGGAAATGAACAGCGCCCATGCTTCCCAATCATGCATGTACCTTGCCTAAGCGGAAACAACAAAGCCATGTAAAGGAAGAGAACAACACAGCAGTGAGTGAACCTCCCGAGTGTCACAGCCAGCAGCAACAGCCACACTGGAAAGGCTCAACCTTTTCCCATTTAGGAGAATAAACCGTAAAATATCAAAGTTGAACCAGCCTTGCCATTCAGAACATTCCAGAGCCTGAGCAAAACAATGAAATTCATGCCTTTGTAGACCTTAAAATCACTGACCAGAGAGTCCCATTTGTTAGTATGGTGATGAGTATTCCCACTTGTCATGCAGGAGACCAGGGTTCAATTCCTGACCAACTGGGAGACTAGCAACGGTTCTTTAGGCAAGGGGTGGTGGAGGCAGTGGTAAAACAGCCCAGCAGAGGTAGGTAGATTTCTGAGTTTGAGACCAGCCCGGTCGAAAGAGCAAGTTCCAGAACAGCCAGAGCCACACAGAAAAAATAAAACCACTGGCAAGAGAAAGCATTTCTGCCAAAAAAGAAAAAAAGGAAAAGTATGGTTCTGCTTTCTACCTTCAGACAAGAGTAACACTGAAGTGCAACGCATGTCTCAAGAGGACCCCATCTACACGCTAACGGGAAGGAGGGCAGGGGGCAGGGGTAACTCACCACCATGCTGCCCACCACATGTGTGTTCTGTCACTTACGGACAGAGGAGGAAGCTTTTGTTCCACTTCTTCTAAGTGGCATCCATGAGAGGGAAGTACTTTTGTCATTTTATGACAGCGAATTCAGTTGATGGAAAATCTCTAAGATGTGGTTTCTGGAAACTCCACAGAGTCTCCCCCCCCCCCCAAAAAAAATCCAAACAGTTAAAAAAAAAAAAAGTACCTGGATAGAATTTGCAGGGAATGTACCCACAAGCTGTCTGACTGACTGCCACACAAAGGCCCCTTTGACTCCAGGATGGAGAAGGGAGAGGGACTATTGCCAAGAGCTATAGCTAAGGACTGTCCAGGAAGGTAGGACCGGAAACCAGTGAAAATGGAGGGCTGTTTCACCCCTGCACCTTATGGTAAGACACCCTTCAACCTTCCTTGTCCCGAGAACCCTTTCCAGAAGACACAAAGCCTGTTCTTTAAGACAGGACTCCACTGAAACCAGGACTTACGTGTGTTCATGATGACAGGGTGTCAGCCAGGAGACTCATTATCACAGAGCTGTTTGTGATTAAGAGTCCTGCCGACTTTACAGACCTAGGAAGGTCAGATGGCAAATAAAAGTACTCAGTTTTTATGGTTGGCATTAAAATAAATTAAAAAAAAAAACAACTTCTTAAAAAAAATTTCTGGTAACCTCTCACGAGTTATATAACTGAAAAGCCTTTTGAAGGCGAGGGGACTTCATACAGCCAACCCCACAAACAGGAATTTCACCACAGAACCCTTCACTTTTTCCAGGCTCAGAACCATGGAAAGTGTGAGCACATTAGTTAGTACTTAAAAGGAGGCGGGACCTAGTAAGTGATTACCAAGCCAAAACATCCCTCAAGAGGAACCCTATTGGCTACAGAATATTTCCTGGAGTTAAAGACCTGGAAATACCACCCAGTGACTCTCTCTAGCAGGAATCTTACTAGGAAAGAGGAAACTGGGAATGTTTTCAAAGAAGAGTGAAAAATAGATGTAATGTATGCCTACGTTTAAGCAGAGATTAAAGCCCTGAGGGGGAGGGGGGAAGCGGCACTGTGAATTTGTTTTCAAGTAGAGCTACACTATCCATTGCTCCTGAAGGCCCACCCACTGCTACGATGAACAGCACCTCACTGTCAACTTTGTTACAGCAGCTTGTTACTTCTACTGAACTTATCTTTAAGTGACAGTGAAGGTTGACTCAGTGTCAGAGATTTCTCAGGCTTCATCTCAGGAGGCCAAAAATGAAACTATGAAAAAACATGAAAATGTTACTGACTGCAGAGACTGGGAAGTTGCAGGTCCACAGCCTAATTGCAATTAGCCTTCGGCTATTTTTAGCCCCCACAAAGCACTCATTTCTTGCCCACCTGTGTCTGATAGAACAGTGACTAACCTACCTGCAACTAACAGGTAAAAACATCTTGGGATTTATTAAGTTAACAAAACCCTAGCTTCCACAAACCAAAGATTGTAGAGTGCAGGTCAGATAGAGCCTCTGATTCCCCCACGCTGCTGTAACCGCCTACTTACTGCTTCCACTGATGCACCTGAAAAGTACCTTGATTTATTACTTTGTTCTGTTACTATTTAAAAAAAAAAACTTATCAAACTGTCATCATGTTGGAACACAGAATCTGGGGAACCATAATCTGTTTCCAGGCCATGGTCACTCGCATTTGGCTTCAGAATAAATTCTTTATTCCCTTTGAGGTCAGTTGTGTTTTTGCAAAAAACAAAACTCGGAACAAAATCAACCATAAAAAGTGAGTGAAAGCAGACTGTTGGAAAAATCAAGAGAAACACAAGGAAATATTAAAGAGGAACTCCAGTTTCCGAGGGGAAAGGGCCGTATCATTTGATTCAACACCCTGGTTTCACAGATGGAGAACGTAAAACGTTGCTCTGTTTTCAAGAAAGAAAAATGTAAACAAATTCTCAAAAACCTAAAAATAAGATATTCTCAGTGGCCCTGAAGGACAGGGCTTTAGGAGACAAGTTTCGGCGCCATCAAAGCCCTGCTAAAACAAACCCGATGGCAGTCTCCGGGGATGCTGGGAATCTACAGTCTAGGAAGGAACCTTGGAGACTCAGAGCCCTGGCAGGTCCCCGTTCCCAGGCATCCACGGAGTTTTACAACTACACAGCAACATACGTAAATAAGGTCCGGTCTGGATCTGACACCCCACCACTTTAACCAGCCCACGATCCGGCGGGGGGCTCCTTCCACCAAGGCAGCCAGCTGGGGCCCCGGGACCCACACCCACAACTCGCACAGGTCTCTGGGGTCCCGCTCCAGAGCCCCGAGTCCTCCGGAGGTGATGTCGGGGGAGGGGGGGGGCCTCGGAGGCCACGCCCTCCGCACCGGGCCGCCGCTGCCACCTGTGGCGGTGTCCCGGCGGAGCGCAGCGGCGCGGGCGAAATCCCGGCTTCTCCGGCCTCGCTCACCCACCTCGGACAGACCGCTGCGGTCCTCCGCGTCCTGGCCGCTCAGCACCTTCTTCAGCTTGTCCATGTCGGGTCCCCGGGCGCCGCCGACCGCCTTCGCCCCTCTGAAGGCTCTCCCCGGTGGCCCCGCTGCCAACCACCACGGCGCGCCCCGCCCAGGCACCTGCCCACCTGCGCGCCCGGCATGCCCCGCGCCAGTCACGCCCCTGCGCAAGCTCCTAGGGGTCACCTGGGGCGGGGCCGGGAAAGTTGGGGGGAAGTCTGCGGGTGTTGCCTACCGCCAAGCTGGCTGTGCGCCCGGGCTTCACGGGTTCGGTCCAGCGCCCAGCACCACCGTGTGCCAGGGCGTGGAAGAACGTGGGGGATGCCTTGCGCGGACTTACCCACGGATGCTGAAGTTAATCCGCTGGTGCTCGTGTGTGCACCGTAGATGTTCAAAAAAGAAAGAAAGAGAGGGAGAGAAGGGAGGAAGAGAAGAAAGAAGAGAAAGAATCCAGGCTAAGTGGAACAAACCAGTGTGCATCAGGCTGTAGCGGTGCGAAAGCGTGTATCAGTAGAAGCAGCAATTCCTGCCTAATTCCCGGGGGAAATGGCTCGGGAGGTGTCTGACCTGGACAACGCCTGACAACAGGTGGGGTAGATGGCTGGGGAGAGTCGGATAGTTTTGTGTTTGGCGAATGCTTTCCTTCTAAATAGCCCGTGGCACTACTGAGGCTCTGTAGCAGAATCCACACGAAGTCATGGACAGAAATTTGCTCACCTTGCACCCCGGGGAAGCCTATATTAAGATTAAATTGGCTCAGAAAAAAACACAGAGGCCGAGCTGTGGCTCAGTGAGAGAATGCTTGCCTGGCGTGTGCAAGGCTTTGGGTTCAGTTCCCAGCACTGCCCCTGCTTCCCAAAAAAGGGAAAGGAGGCCACAGAGGGAACTTCAGGAGCACGCACCGGAAGACCTCTCGTATGTCCTCAGTACTCCCTCCAGCAAGAACGCTGAGGGGAAGAGTTGTCCACAGAACCCCATGCACACCAGTCAGGGCCCTCCTGCTTCACCTCCTCTGTGACCTTGTGAGTTTCCAGCATACTTCTTGTGCAAATACATCAAGTAGACCTTTGAGATCAAGGGCTGCTCTTTTGCCTGGATGCCCCTTACCTCCTGTGTTTCCTGGTGAAGTTCTTACACAATTCTGGAAACAACAAACATCAGAATACATGCAAAGTCCACCCATTGGAGGCAGGATCTTGGCGTTGCAACTCTAGCTCTGTCATTTGCCACCTATGTGGCCTTGAACAAGGCGCAGCTGTTTTCCTCCCGTAAAGTGAGCATGGTGACTTCGCAAAGTGACCGTGGAAAGTAAACACGGCCAGGTAGACAGGTCTGGAGTGTAGGGGCCATTTAGTAGCATTTGGTTAGCATTAAGTAGAAGCTGTCCTTACTCTACCACCTCTGAAGACTTTCCCTAGACCTGTAGTGGTTTCATAAGTACCCCACAGGTGAAAGCTTGGCCCACAGGAAATGGCACTATTAGGAGGCGTGTCCTTGCTGAAGTGGGTGTGACCTTGTTGGGGGAAGTGCATCTCTGTGGGGCGGGCTTTGAGGTGCCAATGCTCAAGCTCCTTCTAGTGTGGCACACAGTCATCTACTGCCTTCCGATCAAGAGGTAGAACTTCCAGCTCCAGCTGCCATGTTTCTTGCCGTGATGACAATGGACTAAGCCTCTGCAACTGTAAGCCCGGCCCAAGTAAATGTTTTCATGTGTAAGATTTGCCCTGGTTATGGTGTCTCTTTACAGCGATAAAACCAAAGAGTCTTAACATGGCAACTGTTTTTGCCTCTGTGCTTCAGTAGCACTTGTAAGCGCATCTACATTCTGGGCTCAATATTATCATATGTGTTCAAGTTTGTTTTCCTGTTGTGAGGTCCTCACAAATAACATCAGGAAAACAAGATGCTTGACCAATACTCGTTGAGTAAATGGATGAAAAACCTCACTGCAATCTTCTACCGCCCTAAAAGTTACCAGCCTGCAGGTAGAACAGCACTACAGATGACCATGACAAGGCAGAAGGCCGGGCTTGTTTTTGTTAGCTGCGTGAAAAGCATCCCATCCGTGCTGTGAAATAAGAGTTTGGTTAGAAAAGCCATCTCTTTAATCTCACTCCATGGCCCAAGGTCACCAGTGCCCTGACCGCAGGGCAGGGCAGGGCTCTGCTCTTGGGCAATGCTTTAGGAGACCTGCAAACACACACATACACACACACATGATTTAGCGGACCCATGAGCACATCTCTTACTGGAGATCTGGCACTCAACACCTGGGCAGTACAGCCCCTAACAGGATACATCCTTCATGAATAACAAGTGATTCTATCTTAGATCCTTGAGACAAAAGGCAACTCCATCCAGCGCACTGAAGATTGAGGCCTGTGTCACGAGCAGTGAGGGATACGAGCATATCCGTACCCTACCGATATGGACGTTACCTAGGTGTGGGACTGCTTGGGTAAAAGGCAAGCTACCCTGGAAGGCCCCTCCTCTCAGATACCTCAAATGCAGTAGATCCTCCAATGGCAGCAGTGCACTTCGCAGCCAGGCTGAGTCTCCATCCCCTTGTCTTCTGGTCACACTGACATTTAAAGTTCCAGAACTTTAACTTGAACTGTTCACAACAGCTAGCACAAAGGTTAAGGGGTAATTGGGTGTGCGACATTATATACACAGAGGTTTAGGCATAACTCAGAGGACTCCTGCCACTGATTCGAAATCACAAACACTAGGCAGAGTTACAAAAGGCACCTGTGTCAAAGTAGCTAACAAGATTGCAGTTTCAAAAAGTCAAAAGGCTTTCAGCTCTATTCTATTAGCATGTGTTCAATAAATGTCACATTTCTTACCGTTAACTTCCACAGAGGGTTTGGAATATGTGAGGAAATTTTCTTAAGATATGAAAAAATTATTTTATTTTGAAATGGAATTCATCATTACGATAATATATTCTAAATTTGTACTGATCGGATTCATCCATCTCTGATCGTTTGTCAATTTTCTGATCATATAAAAACCATAACTTTATGAGCGTTCGTTGGTTGATGTTGGAGGATGAAACATAATTTAATGATTATATGGCTAGCTACCTTTTTAATTTTTAAATACTTAAAGATGATAGATGGGCTTCCAGGCCCTGAAAAACCTTAGGGCTATGACTCACCATAACCCTAACCCTGAGCAAAGGACACCTAGTTATCCCAGAGGAAATAACAAATCATTAAAAATATGGGAGAATTTTCCATTTCAAAACAAGGTACTCCGAGGTGGTGGCACACATCTTTAATCCCAGCACTTGGGAGGCAGAGGAGGTGTATCTCTGTGAGTTCAAGGCCAGGCTGGTCTGCAGAGTGAGTTCCAGGACAGCCAGAGCTACACAGAGAAACCCTGCCTCGAAAAAACAAAAACAACAACAAAAAGGAAAACAAGCTTCCTGTCACTGTATCTGTGAATGGTTTTTGTGTTCAAGCACTGACCTGTTTTGTTGTTCTTCTTTTTGCTTCTGTTTTTTAAATTTTACAGATTCCAGCACTGAGAAAAAGAAGAAACAAAGGCAGAGAAAGAGTGTTTGTATCTGTGAATTCATAAACACACAGTTCTCCGACATTTTATTTTATATGCATAGTTTTCCACTAGGACAACCGATATCTTGGCTTGAGTCCCTCACACACTGCTTGTAAAAATATCAAACGAGAAAGCCACTTGGGAAACCAAGTTGGCTGTTCTGCAAAAGTTAAAAAATAGAAATACACACGAGCTGCCAATTCTATCTACCCAGAATTCTACCAAGAAAAACAAAACTAAAGCTGTTTTCAAAGTGCATAAATGTTCATAGCAGCCTCGTTAATAATAAACAAAAAGTACAAATTGCCAGTGGCTAGTAAGTGTCCTGTCTCAGTGTTGAGAAGTTGGACATGGCAATAGATGTGATACTTGCCCCTGGGTCTCCATTGCTTCTTTTGAATGGCTCCCTACCCACCTCCCCGATTTAAAAACAAACAACAACAACAATGAACTTGTGACACTCTTTAACAGTGGTGGTATTATCTTTATTCATTAAAAAAAAAGGCCCCAAATCAAATATTCCCAAGCACACACCGGAGGAGGCAGAGGTAGTAAGCTATCTGCCCACTCCTCAGCCCCTAGCCATGTGCTTTTGGCAGCAATAAGAGAAATGTGGTGATGGCCTCTACAATAAAAATGTTATGTTTGTGTACAGGAAAGAGAGGTTCAAAAGCTCTGAAGCAAAGCCAGGTGTAGTGACTGAGGCAGGTGGGTCTGTGAGTCTCAGGCCAACTCCCTATTACAAAGAGAGTCCCAGCCATGGCTACATAGAGATATCCTGTCTCCAGAAAGAGAGAAAGAAAGAAAGAAAGAAAGAGAGAGAGAGAGAGA